>JAYRBT010000114.1:7408428-7429295 GCA_036023395.1 Myiotriccus ornatus | reverse complement strand
CAGGTGGGTTCTGAGCAGATGTGGCTGTGAGATGTTCAGTTTTAAGCTGCTGAAAGAGGTCTCAAGAAGGGAAAGAACCTTCCCGACCACTACAAAAAACCCTGCATGGTCATTTAACTTCTGGGCTTCTTTTCTAGTGTTATACAGCATTTTAAACCACAAAAGAGAGACAGAGTGGTTTAATGCTGAGAATAAGGCAGCATCCAGACAGGCACCACCAGCAATGGGCAAAACTGTAGCCCTGAATTTCTGTGAATTCAGGTTTGTCTTGTTAAAGCTCAGTGGGAGCATATTGCATCTTAAGAATTAGGTGGAGTTTCAAATGGCTGCTTTGCAGTTCCATATGACATCTTACTCCATAAAAAGAAAAAAGAATAAATCCTATTTTTGCCTGAGATCTTACTGAATGAGCCCTGACTGGTGTGCAGGCCTCCCTTTTAGTGATCTCATAACACGTTTGCACAAGACAGTTATACCAGGGAGAAATTCTTTTTTATGAAATACGTAAATCTTGGGACTTCTCAGCACCTGACACTAAAAGATAAGTAATGCCTTTAAAGGATTTTGTCCTGTTGGTACAAAAAGATAAAGCACAACTAATATTCGGTATATGACAGCAAGCTCCTGCAGTGGATTCACGTGGGTTTGGTAGATATCAGAGACAAACCAATTTTGTGACTTACTTGGAATACAGACACATGCAAGGTACCTGGAAGAGTCCTGAGAATTGTTTCATCCTGAAAAAAAAACAGTGTAAAGAAAATCAGCTATCAGAGATTTGTTTTTTTCCTTCTCTAGCAAATTTAATTTCTCCCAGAAAGAATAATGAAGATGGGAAAATTTTGCCAGGGGTATAAGGACTTTCCTGTTAAGTAAACAGGATTTCCCATAAGATTGAAGTTTTGTTGGTCCACTGGATTAGAAAAAATCTCAAGTGAAACTCCTCAGAAATGTATCATGAGAACAAAGGATTCGTCTTCAATCTGATCATAGAATCAGAGAATGGTTTGGGTTGGAAGGGACCTTAAAAGATCACCTAGTCCCAACCCCAAACAAGGAGATAAAAGGGTGAAAAAGCTGTAATCTAAGAGAGACAACGTATTTTTAGGTGTAGAAGATACTTTCAGTTCTAAGAGAGTCCAGTGGAAGACATGAACAGTAACAAAGAACAATGTGATGTGGTTGTAAACACAAAACATAAAGCAGCCAATCTGATGAAAACCAATTTCCAAAACCCTGCTGGTGTCCAACACCTGTTCCAGAAGGAGGACAAAATAGATTCTGATGTTTAAGTTGTTCTAAATGTGCAAAGAAAGACCTGGGAAAATGTCTCGGGGTGCTTGAACTCATCGATCTGTGAGTCCTGGAGTAAAACCATCCTGTCCCTGGCAGTGACCAGGATCACCAGTTTGCTTTGTTTTTCTTTTTTCTTCTAGTGAGAAACAAAGAAATTTGAAAAAAATTTCCTCCCATGGAAGCAGGAAGAGGTCTAGAGAAGGCAATGACTCTGGAAAATAGTTTTATCTGTCTCCTGGTGACATCTGAATTAAAAAGCTTGGTCCTGAAAGTCCTCTAGTTGTAAATAATAATTGCTGAAAGATCATCACAAATTTCTATTCATGGCATAGCAAATTGTTGGCCAGAAATGTTGGGACTCTCAGATCTCGATTTGATTAAATTGATTTTGGTTTTCTCAACTTCCTAATGGTTTGTGAATGTTATGTAACTAAAAGCTGGTCATTAGGGTTAGTGACTGCAGTTTGTCTCAGTTAAATACCACCCAAGATTTCGGCACATTTCTTCACCGTTTCCATTCGTGCCTCTGTTCTCTCAGTCGAGTTTCTCATGACTTTTGTGTTTAACAGGCCCAGGAGGGGCTCTCTAACATTTCTGCACGGGTGCAACTGGTTATTTTGTTAACATCAAGACACAAATTCAATCTGGCATCAAATGGATCCATCTAAATTTCTGCTAGGAGACAGTCTAAGTGGTGTAGTGCCTTTGGCTTTGTAACTTGCGGTCGTTGATGACATTTTGGCTCAAGATAAGATACAGTTTATCAGAAATATTGGGAGCACAGTGAAATGTATGTGCTCAGGCATAGCTGCAGCAACTAAATAACACTCAGTATATGCCATTTCAACCTTTTGCATCAACATCTTGACTTAAGGAGTTACTAGTTCAGAAATACAAATAAAAGCAGTCCCTTTTTAGAGCAACACATTCTCAAACGTTAGGTACCTTTTCAGTTTCACTCAAAGAGAAATGAAAGAACTTGTAGCTTTAAAAATTGAAGTTATTTTCAGACTTCAAAATCTTTCTCAGGGCTGAGCGGCAATTTGATCACTGCCTTGTATCAACAAATGTTCTCACAACTGAGAAATTTCCATCTGTTTTGGGTGGATACTTGAATGTCTTCCTTCATTTTATCCTCTCAAGTCAATTTTTTAATATCTATAATACCTATCTCCTTATTGTATAAAGAGTTCTTGCAACTGCGGAGTCCAATATGAAAAAGAAAAAAACGTTTTGGTCAAAATGTTAGGGAGTATTCAGTCTTTTTAAAGTATCCATCTGATGTGCTGACTCCTCAAAAATATCTGACCTATTATTGGAAAAACTTGTTACAAGGATGGTAAAAAAGGAGGAGGGAGAACTAATGTGCAAAAATATCAGAGAAAGTTGTAACTGATCTTATTTCTTCCATCACTTAGAGGGGCACAATCTGCACCCAAGGAAAAATCATAAGCTTTCTATGGATAAAGGAACGAGAAAAAAAATTAAACACCTGAGCTAAGATTTCAAAATGAAATCAAATTTTAGAATACAAAATGCAATTACAGATTCTACTTTTCTACTTTTCAATCTTCTTGCTCCATGTGGAATAAAAGAAAGTTTATTTCTAAGACAAGATCAGACAACAACTTTAAAATATTATCTAAAATTATCTGAACTCTAAATTAAGTGGGGGAAGAAAGAAAAGTCTTTGGACATAATAAAACTTTTCAGTAATAACTAAATAATCTTATTTGAAACTATTTTTCCAAATAATTAAATACTTGTAACCTAATTCTGAATGCTCAAACCCACCAACACAAATATTCATGTTTTGCTTAAAAGCTAGTATTAAAAAAAAAAGGATCTATGAGGTCCAAAGGTAACTATTTTCATTTGTCAAAATATCCATTTAGGCAGCTTTATTCTGATTTCTGTGTCACATGCAAAGTTGAAAGTTAAAACAGAGCTGATAAGTCATAGATCTTACATTCTTTGTTACTTCATTATATCCACAGAAATCCACTATCATTATTTATTGAACTGGCAAAAAATTCTGGATGTCAAAGTTTGTTTATGGTTTCCCTGACAAGAAGATCTTTTACTACTACTTTTAACAGTAAACATTTTTAATGTGTTCCTCATCAAAATTGCAGTAAAGTAGGAAAAGGGAGACTTTAAATAATCGCTCACCCTACCATTTGCATTGTCACCTACGTTAACTTAACAGACTGTAAAACAACATTTTTTAAGGTTTCCCGTTGATTAAAAAAAAAAAAAAGATACTGTAAAATCATCTGGCTGCCAGAAGGAGAGAAATTTTAGTGATACCAACCCCCACGATGAACAACAATTGTGTTTTTCTGTGTGTAGGTAAGAATTGCTTCATGTCAACCTGTCATCCCCATTTCTCCCACTTATTTAAACTGTGCTGAAAATTAGAGAATTCACAAAACCCAAAAAGCCATTGTTTCAGCTGATTATTTTCCCTCTAGCTTCAGACAAAAGCAGAAGACCAAGCAGAGTCTTTCGGTGGCCTTTGGAATTTAAGGTCATAACTCTTCAGTGATTTGTCTGCGTCTCATGGTTAGGTCAAAGAAATAGTCTTTATGCCTTTGCTCTCTTTCATCTCTCCGAGACAGGCAGGACAAGGACACGACTGAACCTCCCAGCTAACCCTGGGTTTCTCTAACACACAGGTGTGCAGGATGCTCTGAGGGCTCATATGAATGAATATGAAAAGCCTCTTCTCATGAGGAACAAGCAGAATACAGATGATGTCTGCTTCATACTTTAAAATAACTTCAAAATACGGTGCCATTGCAGTAACCCTTTGACAGCCACGCCTGGTACAGAATTAAATTTCCGAGGTGCTTAGCTGTGTGCCACAAAAGCATTTCATGCTAAACCTCTGCAGAAGCTGTTCAGTCTGTTAGTGATCATTCAAACTTTTATATTTTGTAATAAAGATACGTCCTAGTCTTACTTAGTAACATAATCTCATATGATCGTTTTTGGACTTAAGACCCAAATACTTACAAGAAGTGAAGCAACTGATAAACCCATGATTTTACATAAAAGTTTAGTTGCTAATGTAAAAGCAGTAGCTGTAATTCTCATTGAAAATCAGATTTAAAATCCAAGTGTTTTTCACAGCTTCTGGCACCAGTATTTTCTTATTTGGACACATTGCACTACAGCAGTTGTTATGCACAACTTGGAGCAGAAGTTATTAGAATTTGAGAATCTATTGCTATGTGAAGGGTGTTCATCAAGTCATAAAAAATATCAATCAAAGTAGAAACCATGGCTTGATATAACCTAATTCTCTACCTTCTCTCAATCATGCTATTAATTTGAATATGACTGTGTCTAATCCTTATAATGACAGACATGGTTTGTGGGAGATGATCTGACACTGAATTTGAAAATAGAGAGAGAATAATTTATTGGATTTTCTTCTTAAATGTACAAAATCATATTCAAATAGAAGGCTTTTAAAACTAACCATGCATATTAATTGAAGGCTTTGGTCTTGAAAAAATTAACAGAGTAGCAGAAATACAGCCATACTGATGGATGACACATAGTACATACAAAAAAATATGAAGGTGTAGTTCTCCTTCAATTATGTCATGCATGAGATTTTTGAAACTAAAAGTTATTCCTGGTTTTTTTGTTGTTTGTTTTTTTCTTTTTTTGCAAGAGCTTCATAGAGGGTGTTTATGCTAATCAGAGAATCATCTTCATACTCATCCTCTCATGCCAAAATATCTCAGTTGCCAAAGTAAATGCAAGAAGTTTTCCTGATAATGACTGCAACTTATCAGGACACTTTTCCAGAAACTATTTCTTTTTATTTTTTTTTTCCCTGAATGAATGAAACAAGAAAAACTAAACCAATATTTTAAGCAATCGTTATAATCTTCAAATATTTCACTGCAACAAACTAGCATACATTACAACTTTTCAATACAATTTTATAAAAATATATAGCCATTGGTATTTTTTGATAGTCCTTATTTACTAGAAGCCAAATGGAGTGTGAAACATTAAATTACTCTTAAGAGTAAGAGGGTAAATAATTTTTCAGTCCTGCAACTGAAATTTAAAATGCATGAAATATGAAAAATATGGTTCTAGATTTATACTGCATAACTATTCCACATTTTCAGATGGGAAAAAAAGCCTAAACTACCTCAATAACATTGCACGTGCACTGCACTTGCACAAGACATCACATGGTCTTAACATGTTTGAGGGTTAGATTTTTCCTGTTGGTTAACTTTGGGGTTTGGTCCCACCAGGGTGTGTGCATGTGTGACCACAGAAGATCACACATACTGTCTGTTGGGGTTTTGTGGGGTTTTGTTTTGGTTTTGTCTCCAGCTGGTGCATCCTAAGTTGTATCCACTGTCATGGAAAACCAGACAGGGATGGAACACCTTGCAGAATGTGCAAAGATATCACCATCTAAAATAGCTCTCTGGTCAATAACTTTGTTTTCTCTGTCAAGCATTTGTCCTGTACGTATGGCACAAGCAACCCATTGCTTACAACATTAATTGTCCTTCAGACCAAACAGGATCGCTTTTCCAGATACAGAATCCAATTTTGATACTTCTTTAAGGTTGTAATACATGGGGAAACATAAGCAGAGATCCAGGAGCTCCAGAGATGTTCTTGAGCCTACATGTGTGGCTTAGGGTCTTACAGAATGTCCTTCAGCTACATTTGGGCCTCACCTTTGTTATCTCCAAGCACACTTTAAATAGCAAGACTATTGCAGTCTTTAAATAGCAAGACTATGTGGAAGGTGACTCTTGAATGAAAACTAGATTGACTCAACTGAAATTACCAGATACCATGGTTAAAACTACCAAATAAAAGCACATTTTCTTACACAACTGTTAATTAAATTACAGAGCTCAGGAAAAATGGCTTTCTGTGAAAACACAAAGTATAGCTGTCTTCTGGCAGAGAATTTCCTGGAAGATAGTGACATCTTCAGCTGTTAGCTGTTTTCTGGACAGAACCTCCTGCTCAAGGTGTATCTTCACGTTGCCAAGGTCAGGACAGTGGCAGTAAGGATTCTTGAGGGAAGGGTAATTAATCTTGTAATTAGAAGGATATATTTTCTCATTGGATTTCAGTGCAAACTGGGGAGCAGACAGTGTTAAAAAACGCTTCTTGTCTAATATTAAATGTTACACACACCTCCATCTACAGGGATGAACTGGAAGGCTAATTAATTCCAAGCAGCAGAAATATGTCTGTGTCCACAGAAAATCATTGCACGCTGTCAGCAAAACTAGAATGGAACAGAAATCCATCAAAGTCTGATTTCTTCTTTAATATAGAACAAAATTTAGGTCTTTACAGCCTTAAATTGGAAGCAGCTACAGCCAATTAGCTGCTTCATTTAATATTTCAGTTTGCATACTCAGCACATTGCAGCAACCCCTGTAATCTTTGAGAAAGCTCAGGACACAGCACGGGGGAGATAAGGAGATAAAACCTGGTATCTTGGGAATTTGGAACTAGAAAGTAGAAAATCAAACTCTTCTCTCAAAAGCCAGAACAGGGACTTCATTAGCCGTTATCCAAAATGCCAGTCTGGTGTTACTCTGACGAGTGCTGAGACCAGGCATGCCATGGAACACACCATTAAGAAATTCAATATAGAAATTAGACTTCACCTCTTTTAACGGCATTAATATAAGATTAATGAATTACTCTTATCCTTCAGTGATAAGAGTTTACTGCAGCAGCAGGGAACTTCCCTAAAGAACCATGTCAAGGCAACTCCAGGTCAGTATTGTTAGAACGAATTTACATGTTTACTATTTACTAAGCCTGTCCAGCACCATCCTCAGAGATTTTTCACAGTACCCTTCTAAGGCATAGACATGTCTGCAATATTTTTTTTGTGTTTATATAAAAGGTTTTGTCCTTTTCCAGACTTCTTTGAAACAAACTGTTAAGTCTGTGTAACAATTCTTGGAACTTTTAATAGACTTTTAATAATGAAGGGTTCCCATACTTCATTATTTTGGTACTATTAGTGAAAAAGACTGGGGTTTTTTTATTGTAACTTTGAATATATTTATATTTTATATAAATATAATTCAAATAAATATATAAATATCTATAGTCTGTATAAATATATGATACATATAGCTAAGTTTTGAAGTAAATGCTTATTGTTGTCAAAGATTTCAAAAAGACTATGAACAAGCACAAGTAAGCAGTTTGACACCAGTTACTCAGAGTCACTGCATTAATTTTTATTCCTTAGTTTCAACTGGTAATTGGAGGAAAAATCTGGAAGGGGACTAGTTTTAATCATGCTACCCCTTTGACACAACATTCAACTGTCCCTTAGGGCATAGTAGATTGTTTTTTGAATAGAGTAAACAATGAAATTGCTGCATCATTACACAGTAAAGGAAAAGCAGGACAAGAACTGCAACACAGATGTATGTCCTTGCGTGTTCATGTTGTCTGCTGCTACTTCTGGGATGACAGCTTTTATCTTTCTTCTTTGTGACTTTGGTTATAGTTTTTGCTCAGCCCAGCAATGTGATCACAGAAATCTTCAAGTGTAAAATTGTAGTAGAAAAAGAGATTATTAAATTTAAAAAAACCCAGATACATGCACGTGTCAGAGCAAAATAGTCCACATCAATATTGCAGAGGAAGCACAAAACCCTGAAAATCCCATTAAGTCATGAATTTACCCAGAACTAAAATTTTGGCATCTCTTACCATCTTGGGGTTTTGTCCGCCTTTTACCTTTAAAATAACAAACTATTATTTAAAATGTAAAAACATATACAACAAATATGTGGGATAGACACAAGGAGCTCACAAGCAGCAGAATCTGTCTATAAGGTCTTACAGGTATTGCAAGTCAGATACAAATCATTCCATGTTACTAAAAATTATTCTTCCACCAATCACCTATTTGAAAGCTAAAAGAATGTACTGAAAAACATGCTTTTATAATGTTGTTTTCAGAGAAACACATGCCTTTAGAATGCTTCTTTTACAGGAAAACTTTTTTTTTTCCTAATGCTGCCTTTAACTGAATGTCATGTCCTAAGGGAAATGTGACACATTGTAAAATAAAGATGTCATATTTGTCTCTGTCAAAAGAAAAAAACATGCATTTTAACAGTTTAAGGATTTTAATTTAAACATATACTTGTCAGGAAAAGCTTTTAAAAAGCAAGTGAAACCCTTCTGCTCACTTTCTTGCTTGACAAGAGAATTCAAGCGTTAAGTTTAGTATATGTGATATTTCAGTCACAGTCTTTTTCAGCCTTGCTTCAGTATTGTCTATAGAAGCCAGACAAAGTCTATTCACACATATGCTGAAACACTTGTTTCCTTCTAACTTTATTATTTTTACTAGTAGTTAGTTTTGTAGCAGTTCTAAAAATAAAGTTTCTTAATTTTGGACACAATATCTGAATTAAGAAAAAAAAAAAAAAAGACAAAAACGAAGCTATTGAACCACTAAATGAAGTCTATCCTAGACTTGGAAATGAGTAATTTTAACATCATCATCACTGACAGGAAGGACATAATCATTCTCAAAACCTGTAGCAAGTGGAAGGGGCCTTAGAAGATTGTATGATCTGTTCTTCAGGTAGAAGCACATCAACCTATAATTTCAAAAACATATTATTTCCTTAAAAAAATATGAGTGAGTTTTCTCTATAAGTAAGGTTTCTAAAATACCTGAGAACAAGGGTTGTAGATTACAGTAGTAGTTCAAAAGTAGGGCCCAAGCATATAGTTACATGTCCCTTGTAACAGGTTATTATTTTCATAACCAACTATCAACTTCTGTTAAATTTCTCCCAAGTCAAAGAAAATCAGAATTTTCCAAAATTTAATAGTATGCATCAATCTGTGGAGTAAGTTTCTGATAAGTATATTTAAAAGTCAGAGAAGCTGGTCTTGAGATATTTGTGAGACGCTTGGTGTTTCCAACTGTACCTCAGTAAATTTTAAGCATGTAGGGTTAGAGATTCTGGCTATGTCATTGTGGAGAGAGGAGGAGAAGCAGCAATGAGCTAAAGCCAAGTCAGTTTATTCGATAAAATGGTTGACATTTTGCAGTAATGGCACATGAGCAGTTGTGGTGACCCTGAGCAGGCTCTGGTACTTGCTTGTTTCTTGTGGTCGCAGTGGTGTCATCCTGACTGAGGGTTTTCAGCTAGAGCAGATGGCAGTAGTCATTCAGTGAGGTGTAAAATGCAGGATATTTGAAACATAAACCCTGTTTTCATCAGTAACCTAAGTTTACCATGCATGTTCCTTAGAGGTGCTCTAATTTTGGAGTATGGTAGAACACAGGAATTTGGGCCCAAAAGGCTTTTGGTCCTGGAATTAACAAAAGGGTACATCCAATCTCTTTCCCATATCTTGAGGCATTTGAATGCTGGTTGGTGCACACTTCTAGAGAGTAAGGTTTTCTGAGTATGAAGTTTAAGACTAGCACTGACCTGCAAAAGAGATGGGAAAGGAGGGATGTAGAGTAAAACCATGTATATCTTGGAGAACTCCAGCTGTTGCTAATAACTTTCTCTCCTCTGAGTATTAGTATGTGTAATATTATTTCTTATATTTCATGTACTTACTCTATGTGTGATGCCAAATGCCATAAAAGCACAGTGAAGTAGAGGAAGGTCTTGGAACTCTTTATACAAACACAGACCATGACACCCTTTTGCTCAAAACCGCATTGACTCTGGATGACATATTGATTACTTGAGGCGAGCCAAAATCCAGATGGTTTCTCTGGATACACTTAAGAAGGAATAAAATTCCAGCACACAAGAGGCTGTAATCACCATCTATCACAGTCTGAATGGGAGGTTGAAAAGAAAACTAGGAGACCTGTCTCTGGAGCTCAATGATATAACCTTAAAATGTCATGACATTAAATTCAGATCTGACAAAAAGCTTTTGATAATGTGCGAGTCTGAACTTAAGAAATCAAAAAAATAAACCCATTGTGTTTGGTTGCCTGAGCTGTTCTCAGGTGACTGTGACCTTTCCTTCACTGCAGTTCTTAATCAAAAGTGAGGGGAAAGTACAGGAAAGGAAAATTAGTAATTTTCACATAGACCCAGTACCTGCCATCCAGTCATTTGGCACAAAGCTACAGTAGGTAACCTGTCAGATTTGGTGCACAGCTTACATGACAGCCAGATTTCTGCTCCCAAGAAGTGCTAAAATCATCCTCTCCTGGAGGAGGGATACTATTTTCAAAGCCAGAGCATATCAGCAGGCAAACTCCCGACAGATGGTTGTGAGTGCTAAAGGAAGGACCAGTGCATGGATGCCTTGATATCAGAGCTCTGTTATCCAATTTGCTGCTGGGTAGCCCAAGTTTGGAGCAAGCCAATGTATTCTCAGGTACTGATAGAGCTGCTGGAGCTCAGCACCCACACAGTGCAGAGACTTGAGAAAGGTTTTACTCTAAAACCCAAGGTCCCACTAAACCATGTTGCTATTAAGCACCCTATGCCCACTTCAGAACATGCAAATGTTATTTAGAATAACTGGTTGCAAAGTCTAACTTTTTCGAATATCTAATTTTAGCATGTTTTGCCAGAAGTATTTTCCATCACCTTGTGGGCTACAGCTGTCAAATGGCAAAGGAAAACAACTGCTGGAGGACGAAAAGGTTATATCACGACTAGGGCTGCTAATTTTGACCTGTACATAAATCTTTTAATAGAAAAATACCCCAAACAAACAAAACCATAACAAAGTAGAATCTATTAGTCTTTGCAATTGAATTGTTAATTATAGTTAGACAATGTTTCCTCTTCCCATACAGCTTGAGCGAGCTCTAGCATATTTATATCAAGTCATCATACGCTCAAAACTGCATGGCCAAAGAATCATTTTGCATATGAGCAAGATGGAAAAAGAGGTTTGTTTGCATTCTTTAATAGTATTTTGATTATTTTTTTCCTCCACGAGCATTACTTTAACAATTTGATTTTCAAAAAATCAGCACAGGAATTGGGGGTTGTAAAACACATCTCTAACATCCCTGCTTGGTTTCCCATTACTTACTAGCATCACCACAACAGATCATCATCAGGAAAAGGTATGGCAGATGTGCATATTTCTCATGGTCAGGCATTTCAAGGCTTTCTTTCCACCGCATAAGATATTAGCTAAGAATCTTGCATCCTTTCCAGAGGTGTCCTGGAACACAGCAATAGTCTGGAAAGTACTGCCTAGTGCTGAAGTTTCCAAATGATTGGATGTTCTCATATTATTCTTATTCCAGTCCCCTAAATCAGATGAAATGGCTGTGGCAAGCCAAGGGTTCACATTCCTGACCTCAGCTGAGGCTGGGAAAATCCCCTGAGACAGAAGTAGTACAGCCAGTAATCTTTTATTGAAAAATTTTTATTTTTATTTTTTTTACAAGTTTTGGCATAGTTGACCTGCTGAGGCAAAACAGGATTATCTGGAGTATGACTACAGATCCTGGAATTTGAAGGTCACAGAAAACACAGCTGACTTTGGAGAGGCTGATAATTAAATTAGTAGGAGCCACAATTAAAATAAGCTCATAAGTCTGACCAGGTAACACTGAGATCCAGCAAGAAAATCAAATAAAATCTTACAGCCAATCTTAGCACTCCTCCTAAGAATGTAGAAACATTTCTACATTCATTTTGTGTAAGAAAGAAGCTGTTCAAATGTCTAGATATTTGCACTGTCTGCATCCATGCCTAGAAATGTACAACACAACAAGTATCTGCAGCTTTCTGAAGATGTAATATTGATTCCATTCTAATAAATAATACAGATGCAATAGGTCTTTGGTAACACAATAGGTTAATTTATTAGTTTAACTTTGTATTTGTCTCATATGAAAGTTGAAATAGATTTAAATTGATCAAGCTGTAAAATTTTTACAGCTAATCCAGTTAACAAGTCAACATTAGGTTATGCAGGACTCAAACACTGAACACCTCACTTGGTAAATTGTGCTCATTCCACTACAGGAGTATTTCATGCACAATCTCTACATTGCAACAAATTGTAATTGATACACACATATACACACACACACACAAAATCCCCTTCTGATTCACTTCCAGAAAGTGCTTGCAGATTGTCCACAAGGTCACTTCCAGGATCTCCTCAAGATGTCACACACTGCTCATTCTTTTTCCATTCACTCTTGTATCTAACCTACTTTCCCAGTCACAGCCATCATAGGGCATGGAATTGATTTATACTGATATGTGCCAGTGCATTCATGGGAAACCTATCCATAAAAGAAATGCCACTGTGGTATTTACAGCATTGGTTTTTTAGTGTAAAATTCAAATAATTCTGCATAAACTAGGAATTTGATTTTGTTTTCTGCAAAGTCATCCTATTAAAACTAAACTATAAGCAGCAAACATCCCTAAACCTTATGTGCAAAGCAAGCTCAGCATCTAATTTCTTTTAAAAATCTCTAGTATGCAAAAGTACCAAAGATTTTTCCTGTTGAAAAAGAAAACAAACAGAAATCTCAGGAAAAGACAGGCAGTGTGAGGCATTGTGAAACATAAATTTATGGAACACTGTGGGAATTTGTGATGATAATGAAAGTGAAAAATGGAATGCAGTCTTTTTATCAGTTGCAATTGCTGACTCTTCCTGAGATTCTCCTCGAAGCATCGTAGAACAGGGATCCATACACTATCCTCTCTTGCAGAATTCATGAGAACATGCAGTGTCATTTCAGTCTTAGCACGTGCAGAACCACAAACATATCAGAGTTATTCTGAGATTACATGAGGGCAAGAAGAGAAGGAAATGTAGACTTATCAACTTCAAAAAACAAAGTTACTGTGCACAATTGCCTTGAGCGACGTGCATTTGCATGATGGATGATTCCAAAAGTAAGCCTCTAGACAACTGTGCTAGGCAGGTGCTTCTGGAATCCTTCACAGAAATAATTGTGGGACCACTCTGCTGAATTCTGCACCTGTGCTGGATGGCTCAAAAATGTTCTACTATTTAAAGAAGGCATTTATTCACAGGTGGGTAAATAATTTGAAAAGCATAGACATGAAATGATAGGCCACGACTCTGTAGCTGAAAGAAACACCTCCTTGAGACAGAACCTTACACAGCACGCAGTTCGGAGTGCCAAGCAGACATTATAAATGCCTAATGACATTCTGTCAAGAAGCAGCCTTTGATTTCAGAGTATCATTGAATTTTAAATACGAAATACAATCACATAACATATTCTCATTTATCTCCATCAGTGTTTATGTCTTACCAGCTATAAATCCACTGAACTTAAAGAGAGGTGAAATAATGTCTTCAACTTTGTTATTCACAGACAAATTGAAGGTTGTCAAAATACAGAAGTCAGTCTTCTGATTGTTAAAGCTTTTGATTTTGATCATGCAGATATGCTTTTCAGTAGCCATTTCTACAACTTACTGCAGAGCATTTGTAACTTCTGAAGATACTTCTCTTTGTAGTGTTGATTTTGATGTTTGCAATTATGCACCATGCTAAGATAATAACAGAAACTGTTTGTTGAAGGATTCCACTTGTGCCATTTTACTACTAAGAGACCGGAGAGTTGTCATGTGCAGATTTAACACTGCAAGAAAAAAACCCTGTAGGTTTTATTCTGTATATTAAAAATGTCTAACTGTTAACTGCAGCCAATTGTCTACTGAGAATTGTAAGGATTTTTATAGGGTAAGGACTACCTTAACATATTCTACTTGCAATTGCAATGTTCTTGAAGTGTGCACTGTCATATGTGAGATGAGATAGAATAAGACACCCAATTTCAAGTAATAACTTAAACACACTCTAAATTACTGCAGCTCTGAGAAACAGAGTTGTCAGAGAGTCAAAATGCTATAAAGAGCACACAAATGTATTCTCTCATGTTTTTTCATACTTATTATTCTGTGCAGTCATTTTAAACTATTTCAAAGCCTGCCTAAAAATTCAAGATTTTCATTATTACTTACCTCTTGGAATCTCCCTCAAAGTTTTGTTATTATAATGTTAACTTTCCAGGACAAGATATTCCTTCATTTTATATAGCAATGGGACTTGAATATGGACTTCCTGAAATTACCTTCTCCATTTCAAGTACCGTCGCCACCTAAGTCACATTTCTTGATCTTGTGACACATGCACTGTTTTGGTAGAATAAGTCTGTTCCTACAAGTAGTTCCCAATCTGGTCATGATTTTAGAAACTTTTCACCCTTTTTCATTACACCCCTCATAGTAAAGAATCGTGACACAGCTTCCTGTTGAGTTACTCAAACCAGATGGAGAAAGTTCACACAGCAAAAACTTCAGCCTTGCCTCTCAAAACATTTTTCTCGAGGAATTACAGTTACTGTACAGTAAGTATCTTTTCACTTACATGCTTTCCTATTCTACTTTTGTGCATCTTCTCCATATAAAATTAACATTTTGGTCAGGAGCGTCCTTTAGGCTAGTGCCTGTACTGTGAATACCTCCTGAAACTTCAGCAAAAAATGTAAAAAGGCATGTTTTCTTTCTTCAGTGATCACCATAAAACAAGGGTGGTTGACATGGGTTGCACGTAGGTCTGTTGCTGAAGCTGCAGCACAAGATCAGTGCGTTCACATAAAGGATTCAAAATAATTTAAATACTTTCCTGTAAGGGCGGAACTGGGGTTGAAAGAAAACCGCTCCAGAATGGCATAGCAAGCAGGGATTGCACATACCTAATTCACACAATCTTAAAAAACCACCTCAGAAAGAAAAATCCTAATTTTGAAATTCAAAGTAGCCAAGACCATTACGCTTGAGACAGAGGAAGTTCTAAATAAGAACAAAGAATGACGATGAAAGTGGAGGAGGCAGTGCAGCTGAATGACTGTTCCTGAAACGTTATACCCAAAAAAGAAGTGGCACAGGAAAATCCATAGCATTTGTCAGCTGGAACGACAAAATTTATTGCCCTGAAGTTGTTAGAAGTTATATATGGTGATGTAATGGAGCAGTAAATAGAGAAGGAGAAAACCTGTAAAAAACTTGTATTCAGTCCTTGATCTGGTTCTTGTTAGAGGGGTAAAAGATTTGCCTCTGCTAAGGCTGCAGTTGGTGTTATTTTTATTTCAGACTATGTAGAAATAATTAGAAGTCTTAAACTCTATTTAAAAGTGTGCAATACTCCCACGATTTCAAAACGGAGGAGCTTTGGCTTACTTTCACCCTTACTGACTTTCCAGAAAAATAGTGTCAGAAAGATCTGAACAACAGAAATGTCAGGAAGTTTTGGTTTGTGCATGCAGTGTTTCTTCCAGTACTATTCTTGACAGAAGATAACTTTCTCTGTGGTAACAAATCTTAATTTCACCTTCAAATATTATGCGAATTTTTAAGGTGAAAAGTTAGGAGAATCCCAGTTGATAAATTTGTATCTTGCTTGGAAGTAAATAATTTGATATTTCTATTTGTACTGATTATTTTGTTATTAGCAGTTTTTCTTACTAAAGAACTCCTTGTACTACTTCAGTTTTTATTCTGACTTGTAGGACTTTGTCCTATTTCAGTTCTTTCTGAAACCTGAAAGCAGCTTTCTTCTCTATCTGAAGAAGGGGGTTTGTCAAAGTAATGTGGGCTGGTTAAGTTCCCATCAACAGATGACCTGGGCAACCTTAACCAGAAATAAGAGGAATACCCATTGGTTAAAGATTCTATCCACAACCCATACCTCCAGAGCAGTTCTTATAGCAGCCTTGCAAGTATGCAGACTGCTATCAGACACTGTTTGACAGAAAGAAAACGACTTTCTTATGTTTATTCATCTGAATTACATTCCTTCTAGATCATTCTCCCTTGGTTTACGAGGAAGGAAAACATGGTCAGCAAAATAGAGCTTAGTACTGATATCATAAAAAAGTAAAAATACTGATGCTCACTAGTAAATCCTGAGATTGAGCAGATCGTGGTTGATTGCAGTACTACAGGGGAACGGTGATAAATTATGGGCTGTACATGACAAATTATGGGCTGTATATGACAAATCAAGCATATAAATAGCAGCATTCTAGCTGTCAGCAGTGGAATTATCAAGGCTTAAACTCCTCCCACCACATTTTCAAGAGTAGCAGCCAGTGGCAAGTGAGCTCTGAGGTACCAAATGATGTTCTGGTGGCTTCTATCACCAGCTGCTCATGGGTCCTTGGTGAGCTGCCCTTCAGATCAGTCAGGCTATAGAAGATTTATTGACCTTGAATATAAAAGGAATCAAGGGAGATGTCCAAAAGACCACTGCTGCTTTGCTTTTGGCATTCTGGATTTCCTTTGCTGTCTAAGGATTTATTAAAAAAAAAATAAGAAAGTGAAGGGCAGGTTTCTATCGCTTGTGGAAATCCTTACACAATCAGATACAGCACTTTTTCCAAGAGGCATGGTCTTATGTTCTAACCTAGCAAGTCCAAAAAGCTGATAACTGTTTGGTCTTTCCTAGAATATTTGTGGTTTTTTTCACTTTACATAAGATTCCTCTTAATGCTCTTTACTCTTTGAAAATAATTTATGTAAATCTTCGACAATTTTGTCTGGATTAATATAACCAATTGTTCAGTGGCATAAATGGCTGCAACCACAAGTAATCCAAAATCTGAGAATTTAGGACAGCTGGAATGATACCAGAAGTTCCTCTGTTTTACAGAGAATTCCTTTATAGAAACACCATTAAAATATGTCACACTAAGTAGCAGGAAGGACTAGTAAGGTGATGAGAAGCAGCACTGAAGTTCCTACCTTTGTCCAGTAGCACTGGGGTATCCAAAGGGAGGGGGTCTCTTCAGCAGATGCTCCTTATAACAAAAGATTCAGCTCAGGTTCTGTGAGGGAATACACACCGTAAAGGAGTGCTATAATGGGTAGAATAAACATATAAGTGGGCTAAGACCACAACTTCTTGCTTTTTATGACAAAGCCATTATGTGGTTTTCAAAACATAGCCACTCTGAGGTTTCTTTTGAGTTTGTGACATGTGTGGAGCCACGTGTGCACCTTTGGATAGAAGACAGAAAAGAGAGCAAACAGCCAACATGCAGTTCAAATGTGTTTGCCTTTCATTGTCTATGTTTGAAGTATTATTGTTAATGCTTTAAAATAAGCAATAGCATAGCAAAATGTATTTATTGCATGAATTAACTTCAAAGAGCTTGCCTCAACATGACATTTGGGAAATGTAAAAAATTTGAACAAGTCCAACAAAATAACTTCACAATTGCTCTTCTTAACACATGGAGATCTAAATTTCAGGAAAAGTCAGTTGCATGAACTGGTTCTGTAGTCAAAATAGCATTAGAAGTCCTGTGATTTCCTTTTGAAAATATATCCTGCCCTAACTTACCTATATGAAGGACCTATAATTTTTTGTAAGCATCAACATATTGAGGAATGAAACCAAACCCCAAAAAACTCAACAAAACAAATTTGTGGACTCTATAGTGACTATGCTCTTTCACCATCTTCGTTTACAGGAACACCTTATCTACAAATTTCTTTGAATGCTGAAGTGTGGAGAGCATCAGGACTTCTTTTAGTTTACAGAAGGGTTACAACCAAAGGTCATATGATATCAGGACATTAGAACATTTCCAAAGACAGATCTGATTTTGATAGAACATGCTAAAAATACTCTATAGTCAGGTCATATAAAGTGCCCCAACTGAATTTTGATGAACCTGCCACCTACAAAAAATCTGTTTTCAGAGGAAGCGCTATGTATCTGTTAAGCATTAATGTATGAATTAATAAAAATGCCTCTGACTAATGCCAAGCAAAGAGAAAAGATTATTTTTTTACTCTAAAGTTGACTCATCATATATTATTTTTAATTATGCATTCTGTAAATGTCAGTTTTCAGACTTTATGCAGTTAAAAACTCTGTTTACTCAAATACTTCTCCTATTTCAGAAATTTTAAAATTAGACAAAGGATTGCCTGATAGTTTATGACTTTTCCACTGTATTGTTCAAGCAGAAGAACAAGGCCATCAGCCTTTCCCATTTCCTTGCCCCTAGTTACAAGTGAAAGATCTAATTCATATACTTTTAGCACAAGGCAAACCCCTAGAAAGAAGTCTTTTCTTAACACTAGGGCTAATTAAGAAACTATGAGAACTCTATTAACTATAGGATAAATTTCCATTAAAGGGGAAATCAATCTCTTGTGAAGAGTTAACAATGTCTTTGACATCATCAAACCTACACAGTACAAATAGTATTTACATGCCAGTAAAGGATGGTCCAAAGGAGAAGGAATAGATGAAGTTGATGAGATTCTGATACTCACCTCAACATGCAGACTGAATTTCATCTTCTCATTCAGCTCATATTCAGCCTGGATTTTGTGCAATCACTCTCATTTTACAATGTAACCCTGTATTAATTACTATTTTCATCCCATTTGTAGCAAAAATCTCAAGTCATGAAGCAGAATCCCACTGTGCTTGGCACTAGACAAATATCAAAACAAAGCTCGAGTTTGCCCAGATTAAAATTCCAGGCTCCTACACAGCACGATGACATGACCATAAAAATTTTATCAGAATAAGTCTTCCATGCTGTTATCAGCAGGCACTGTGGCATTTGTACAATGGTCTTTGTTGATTTATAAAGGAAAATAAGAAAAAAATTGGTACTGTACAGCAGAAGATCAAGTTATCTTTAATTCTTGTTCCATGAAAAATCTACATTTAAACTGACCTGGTCATGTTCATCTTGGTTCTTCTAACATTGATTTTCCAAACTAGAAAGTATTTTTTCATTCCAGGAGTAACGGAAAATTATTTATGCATGGAAATTTTACCAGCTGTCACACCTGCTGTCACAGCAGCTCATCAACAGCACTTGGGCTGTTGGGAGACAGAGGAAGATCCGGTTAGCCAATTTCCACTTTCCAAACCTGCTCCCAAACGTTGCCTTCACAACTCTTCATCCATCTTGACTTGTTCATGAGAAGTAGAGCTTGGGCACAGGCCTGTTGTACTCACAAACATCATTGTTCTGCTCACATCAGCAGACAAAAGAAAGACTACAGATGTCATCTCTCTGGGCTTCTGCAAGGCCTCTGATATGGTCCCCCCAAACATCCTTCACTTCAAACCAGAGAGACGTGGATTTGATGGGTGGATGAGTTGGACAGTCACATCCAGAGGGTAGTGGTCAACAGCTCAGTCTTGATGGACGTCAGTGACAAGGGGTCCCTACTGAATTTGGCGATATTTTAATGTCCTCATCAATGGTGCAGACAAATAGATTGAGTGCTGCACCCTCAGCAAGTTTACAGATGACATCAAGCTGGCTGGTGCAGTTGACATACCTGAAGGACAGGAGGCCATCCAGAGGGACCTGGACAAGCTCAAGAAACGGACCCATGGTAACTTCATGAGGTTCAAAAAAGCCAAGTACAAAGTCCTGCTTTAAGTTAACTCTGCCTCTTGTTAACTGCACCAAGCCCCTGATTTGGCTGGTTAAGCTTGTTAACTTGATCTAAGAACTTTGTAAACTGGACCTTGGTACCAGATGTTTCTTGTTGAGGTGTAGGTTCAGGATGGGATAACGGTAGAGGCCTTGAAAATATGGCCATAGGATGAAAGCAAATGGTCCCAGAACCCATAACTCATAGTTACTGGGCAGTGACAAAACACAACCCCCAAAACTGGGCAAATATTACTTTTGCTTTAAGAAAAGAAACAACAGCTAACTAAGAACAGCTAACAAAGAAACAAATAAAAACCCAGCCCAACTCCAGGACAATGCACCTGCAGCAGCCTGGGAAAATACTCACCAAGTTTTTTGCAACAGTAGTCCAGAGACAGAGGCCAGCTGCCTAAAAACATTATAAACACAATGCATTTATAAATGGGCAGGATCCTCAATGTGGTTGGGCAGAGAGAAGTGAAGTAACATGTTCTTTATTCCTTCATCTTGCCTCGATAGACAGGTTTTAAGTCTTACTTGCTGAACCGCAGTGACCAGGGCAGGGAAGAATTGTCACGTCAGCTCTGTGGTACTGCATAACCTCAGGTAGGGATTGGGAAGGATTAACTGACTATGGAAGTGACAATGTCTGATGATGGATATGAACTAAGCATTAGCATCAAGTGCATAGTTAAAGAAAGTCTAACACAATTTTGCTTAAAAGTTTAAAATTGGCTTATCTGTCTTCTAAACATTCCTATCACAGCAATCCTAATTCTCTAACTGACACGTATACACACATATTCAGCAGCAACAAATGTTACCAGAATTTCTTGGAGCAAAGTAATGAAACAAGATCGTGATTTCTTTGGTTAATTTTTATGTGTGGAATGTGTCACTGGCAAACATAAAGCACAGTTTTGAAATATGTGTGAAATCTGTGATTCAAACCAGATTCAACCAGAAACAAGCATTTCTCACTAAAAGTTAATGCAAAAATATTGAAACAAATATGTGGGTGTTGTGGTTTTGCCCACCAGCCCGTCCCTGGGGCTGTGAATGGTTTTGTCCAAGTAGATTTCCAGACAAAACCCAA
>JAYRBT010000114.1:7361231-7398395 GCA_036023395.1 Myiotriccus ornatus | reverse complement strand
CATTCTTCTTTTATCTAAATTGTGACTAATGCAGTAAATGCATTTGCCTCTACAGTTCCACACTATTAATTTTTTCAAAGCAAATAAATGCTTAATTTGCCACTTTCTGTATAATTAACTAGTTTTAATTTGTCAATTGTTTTTAATTTGCAACACTGCAGAAGCAAATATCCAAACACCACCTGATTTCTAATAAGGTATGCAGATCTCAAGCATGAAGTTCATGTTGAGGGCATAGTGGGGAGACAGTTATTGCTGCAGATTTAATTCAATAGTTATTTTCTTACTGTTACAATGAAGGATACCTATCCCAGATGGATGAGGAAAACAAAATGCTGAAAAAAAATGAATATCTCATCTCCAATCTGTACCAGAGAGGTCAGAAGTACAGCTTGTGGTAAAAGGCAGGTGTGTGTGAACAGGCTGACTGCAGTGAGAAAGACAGCAGTGAACTGTGAGGTTATGAATGACTTTCAGTACAGTGGAACTACAACTTGGAGGATGTTAACTGCAATTAAAACATTAACACAGAGCCTAATTCAAAGCATGACTTTACGTTTCATTTTTTCCCAATGTGACATTGGGGGTGTTGGGATGTTTTGTAAAACTGAAAATATAGTCTTATGTGTAGAAAGGCATTCTTTGATTGGTAACCTTGGTATTCATCGGATAATCCTAGATTTAGAGTATTTTTTTGTAGAGCATTTCAATTATTTATTTTTTTTTTTAAGTCTGGCTTCTGACAGGGGAAATGTTATATGAATATATGTTGATTACGTATTAAATGCCCATGCAGCTGTGAAAATGAAAGTCTTCCTCCTAGGAACCTTGCAAGGAAAACTTCAGAGCGCTTTTATTGTGAGGTCTTTCCCTGCAGGAAGTATTTGATCCTGAGGAACAACTAAATATGGGAATTTGGAAGAAATTATACTCTGGTTTACGTTTTCTTAGCTTTTTCTTACTCAATGTAAACTGTTTATTCTCATCAGTCATACAAAGTAACAAGCTTCTATTTCATGATGCTAAATTGAATAACCTCTATATTTTATATATGTGAATTCTTTACTCCCTCTATAGATCCACATAAATGAATCTAATTTACATGATTAATTGAAGTATTTTCATTTAGTTAGTGTTGGACTCAAGTGTCCTGAACATCAATGATTTGTTGTTCCAAATTTAGAATTTCTATTTCTGAAGGTTTGTAACTATTTAGGGTTAGGCTGATGGAAACTGGTGAAAGCAGTTTTATACTCCATATGAAAATGCTGGACATAAATTTTAGTGTTTTAAGCACTGTTATTTTTAAGTCATTTACCAAGATGCATTTTATAAGTAAATTTTCATGCAAGTAAAATGCTGTATATCTTAACTCAGAAAAATTCTTCAACGAAAGCTGAGTTAAGCCGTCAGTTGGTTTGAAAATGTTTTTCACAGCTTTGGAAAACAGGGAGGGAGCCACCTTTGAATACATGATCACTCATGCAATAGTTATTGAAATTAATGTATTTATCTGCCCTTTTTCCCAGTCATCCTCAGTAGAGAGGAAATACCCTATTCTTCACACAGCAGTTTACAGAGCAAGCACAGAAAGGAAACACAAAGCAACAATAAAACACGTGTTTTGAGAATGTATGAGAAATTGTACTTTTTCATCATAACTCTTTATTTTCTGCTACTTAAAATTTGAAACAGCAATGGATGTCTTCTACTGAATTATCTGACTGCTTCCCTGCAAATTCTGTCAAGCTTGGACTGACACGCCTGCATAAATTTTATAGTTTTTGATTATTTCAATAGCATCTGATCTAGTTTACGTCACTGAAAATCTGGAAAAATGCCAGTGAAGCCATTGCAGGCAGAGTACAGTGGAATCAGTGGAGAATGATATACTATATAAACCCGTGCAAATTTATTCCTATGTCTTGTGTTGCTTTCACATGTATAAAGGAAGACAAGTATTATTTTTCAAGTTTAATGATAGAATACGATGACTGAGTTGATTTAATTGCTTAATGGTTGTTGTATTGTTGAAGTGAAACTAAAGAAGTGTTCATACTGCCCTCAAATGCTGTATCAAAAACCTTTGGAGTGGCGTGACAAGGTGAAGGATTGATCTGTACTTGCCGAGAACTGAAGGTTCAGAAAAATGGCTGTAGTGGGATTGGTGAAGTCCAGGATTCTGTCTCTAACATTAGCAGGAGTAGAAGCTATTCAGAGAGACCACACAAGCCTGCCTGCCTGCCTTCTGCTGCCCATTTCCCCTCTCTTACCCTCCCATCCAGAATTATTGTATTATGAATGTTTGGGACGGTAGTGATGCCATGTGTCTTTTTGTGAACTTGCTGACCATGAACTCGCCTTTTCCCTTTTTGAACCTCCTCAAACTGTCATCCTCCACAGATAGCTGTGACAGGAAGCCTTAGAAGTTCTTAATTCCCAATCTTCCGTCACAGTTCAGTTTTTTGATTCCTTCCCCTTTTTACAGGAAGGCAAAAATTTTTCTGAGTCTGAAGAGACAAGAATGCCTTCTTACAGGCAAACCTTCATTCCTGAGTTTTGTAGATTGGATTAAAACCACACTTGGGATATTTGAGTCTAAATTCCTTTTTAAAAAAAAAAAAAAATTGAAGCTTGTCTATCAGTTTCTTCTCAATGAATAATGCCCTAATTAATCTCTTGCATCTGAACTTATATGAGAGTTGTAGACATCTGGAGAATGAAAAACGAGGTTTTGTGTAATGGAACCCAAATTTTCATCAGTTCTGAGCTGTGCAGAATGGTCTCCACCCCAGATACCATAACATACTCAGCTGCTAAGGATTCTGACTTTTATCACAATATTTGCTGCTAATAGTTTCATTTAATTAGTAGGTGATTGGAGAGAAAGCAGAGAGGAGGAATCCAAGCACGGAAATTGAAGACGGAGTATTTCTGGGGAGTGATTAGAGAGTGTTAAAACACCACTTAGGAAACTGCCAGTCTTCATTGGTTTCGGTGTTCATGGTACAACTTATTTTGTATTTGTGTATTTTGCTCTCACACCTCTATTCAGAAGGGAAAGCTCTTTTTAGCACAGAAATGCTAGAATGCTATGCACTGGCTGTACCATCCACCTCTACATTCCAGTTCTGCACTCCTTTTTTTTAGTTTTTTTCTGACAAATTTCTGTAAGAAATCTTCTCTGCTCTAACTCTGAGACTGTGAAGAAAGGATTTATAGAACAGTTAGCTGCTATTCCCAAAACCAAAGGATGTCCTTGTATCTTTGAATTAAGGAAGATAAAGTCTCCCTTCAAAGACTCAAATACAAGATAATTGTTAAATACCATAATCCTTCTCTCCAGACAGGGAACTGGTTTGCAGATTTATCTTGTATTTTGAAATAACTTTTCATATTTGATTGCGTGTTATTACACAGAAAATATAATTCATAATGAATGAGAGTTATTACTGAGGAAGATTCTACTGGTCTAAGCAGGATGACAGCAGACTACCACAATGCAGTACTATGTTCCAAGCTAGAGAAGTGATTAGTATTAAAAAAAAAAAAACATGACAAAAACCCAAAACAACCAAACAAAACCCCCACAAAACCAACCAACCAACAAAACCCCTATGTAGTCTTCACCTAGGACATGCAAACATCAAACATTATCATAATGTAAAGACTACAATTTACAAGACTATGTCAGCATTTGTCCAATTTATACTTCTTCCAAGAATTCCAGATCTGAGTGGATACTGGCATCTCACAACATGACAGCCTCATGAAGGAGATGAGGACTTGTCTGTTCTGGGCTATTGTCTCCTTCATCTCTGTGCTGCTGTGTGACAAATATGTCTCAGATATGTACAAGGGAGTGACTGTGGTCTCTGCCAGAAAATCAGTAAATTTTTTGATATCTAGATAATCCTTTTATGCTATTATGTAGATAGTAGATAATCACTGCTCTTATCAGGTCCTTTTGCCCATCTTCCTGAAAAGTGGCTGCTGTTCCTGTTCTTCAGATTAGTCCCTGAACAAACACATGGAACATTCATGGACAGCTTTGAGGCTGAAGATCTCTAGAAGAGCCATACTGAAAATGCTAAGGTAGCTGTTGCATCTGGCTAAGACTGCTGGCGTGTCAGGCAAGGCTGCTTTTTTTGGTCAAAGACCCGAAATCATCCTTCAAAAGAACAGGCTGTTAAATGTGCATGTACCAGAAGAAAGAAGTTATGGCAAATAAGTGCCAGGAGAAGAAAGAAGATATGAAATAGAGTAACTTTTTATATGAACAGTTCTCACCCTGCCTTTCCTTTTAGCAGTTTGTGTAATGAACTTCTTTCCTGGAAGAGAAAGTTCAAGACTTGTGATCTTTCCCGCTCTTGTGGGAAGTGTGTATGTAGTCTGTGTGTGCTGCTAAAACAAAAAGAAGGTGACACCCAGGATTCTATGTGTGCTCTGTGGCCAGGAGAGCAAATCCCCCTCCATCAAGGTCACTGCCAAGGCCATGGAGCAGGAACTCCAACAAACACAGACGACCTCTTGCCCTCAGTCCCAGCAGCTGCTTTGTCCCAGCTTTGGCAGCCTCTTCAAGGTGCCTGCCCTTTGGGAAGAGAGTGGTGTGATGCTGTAGGGGTTTCTCTGAGGTCATGGTTTTCTCCCTCTTACACTTCTGATCCTTCCCTGTATCCCACTGCAGAGGCTGTGGGTGCTGAGCCAGGTTAAACTGCAACAGCCTGTGAGCAAAACAGTTACCTACTGATGGTGAGAGTGCTCATCCTTCCTCTTCTGTCACGGTGTGGGTGTCCCCTGTATCGCACTGGGATGCACAAAAGCATCAGCAGTCCAACTGCTGTTGAAGCCACTTCAAAGGGCTTCTGATGTATTTATCCCTGCTAGTGAGAAAACACATCACTTTCAGGAGAAGAACAAAGATGGTAGGGAACAGGATTATATGTTTAAACAATATGCTGTAGAACAAAATTAATAACAATGTGTTGCTGAAATGTAGAAACTACTGAACAAAACCCTAAGCATACTGCATCAGAACTGACAAGACTTCAGATCAGACTGTTCCCTGATCAAAACCATTGTCCTTATGAAACCTTGGCAATACTATTCTGTACTCTTTCTCATATTAACAGAATCCCTTCATTTTTCTTTTGCTAAAGCTTTTGTCAAATTTCTGTCTGTCAGTGGGAAATTCTTTTAAACTTTCTTTCTTGGTTTGCAGGTACCAACAACACAGAAAGTGTCCTGAGAACTGGCCCTGTCAACCTTGTGGTCAGCTCAGCTGGCAGACCATTTCCTGCTGGGAAGTGGAAGGCAGCCTAAACATTACACAGAGCAACAGCAACAATTAGTACTTAATATGGTAACTCCTCATTACTCCGATGATTTACAAATAAACATCACTTAGGGATGTTTATAATTTATATTAAAAATTTTCACTTTATGAGAGCTGAGCTTTTGCCCTAAAAGGTAGAAACTCCCAATTCTTTCAAAGTAAACTAATAAGGCTGTTCATGAACTTGTGTTTTGCGGGATTTATTTTGTCTTCTCAATTTCATTTAAGATGTAACAACAAATGCTAGTGGGCACCAGCTCTGCAGACTTGGGATTGAATTTCTAGCATTCTGCAGGGCTGGGCTGGTCTAAAACCTACAAAGGGAAGTCAAAGAATATTCTTCAAACAGTATTAATAAAAGACGGATGAGTTTCATTTTCTTTAAAAGCATGGCTTTCACAGTATTTGCTCTACAAGCTACTGCTGCTGGACTCCACTAAACTGTTCTGTGTTCTAGTTTTTGAAAAAGCCAGAAGGGAGAAGCACATACTGGCAACAAATGTGCAGTCAGGTGCTTGGTCCAGCTCTTGTTATTTTTTTTTTTTTTTTTTTTTTAGGAAATGAATGTGTTTCATGTAACACTCTGAAATTCTTCACAGGAAAGTGTTTTGCCTACATGTTGGCAAAAGGTTGAGGTCCACAGCTGACAGTGGCTTTCATTATCTCCTATTACCAAAAAATGTTAAAAGCAGCAAATTGGACTAACTAGTCTAAGAAGTAAAGGGCTTTCATTCCATAGAACTACAAGAGGTTGTGAAAGAATGAAATGAGGAATGGCATGTTAGGAATGGAGAAAAACTTAAAAAGTTGCTAGGCAAAGATTTTGAGAAGTCAGAATTTGAATTGTCCTACAGATGGTTATGTTGATGTTTGCCTCTATCTCTCAGCAACTCCAGTAAGTCAATAGCTGTCAGGAAATGCCCTTTGCCATCTGTCATTGCAGGTTATTCATAAACTTGATGCAATGCTGAGGAAGAGTCTGGGCAATCAGATGACTAAATGTCTGGTGCCTTAAATAGAAATATTAAATAATAATTAAAACTGTCAGCCATTAATGCATAAATACAAACATGCACACAGAATTTTTTTCTCATTTCATTTCCAGATTGCTGAAAAAGTATTGAGCTGACAAAGACATATACCACTGATTGATTATTCATGCCCATCAATGCTCTCATTTCTCTGGACTGCAAGATTGAAGCTGAAAGCAGTATCATGAATAATTTTTATATTCATAGAGTAAACTGCGTATTTGCAATCCAATAAAATATTGCTGCTGCTGGCATAGATCATCCATAGGAAAAGGGAAGGATCTAAGGGAACATAAAATTGTTTGGTATTAATAATGATGATAATGCAGAATTATAGTAACTGTAATAATAAAGATCTTTTCTACTGTGCACCCAGTAAAAATAATGATGAAGCTGCACCCACAATTCCAGTAGAGTGATTTTAGCTCTATGTCAAAAGAAACTTTTGCAACTTCCAGATTTCTTATGAAATATCACGTTAGTTTCTATAAGTTAGTCCTCAAAATTAATCCAGGATTTCTGAAACTCAACTCTCACTGAATCTTCCAGAAACCCACCTTGTAAGCAGGGTAGCTTGTTCTTAAAAAAGAAAAACAAGGCCTAAGCACTGTGTTGTATTGCCACTAACTAATCACATCAGGGCATCACTTGAATTCGGTCAGCAGGAGACCATGGAATCACATTCCTTTGAGCACAACTTCCATTTCATCTAATGGAGGGAAGTGCATTGTAGCAGCACAGCCACCATCAGCTCTGCATTTTGTCTGCCTTTCTGCTGAAACCGAGGACCTGCATCCTTTGTGGGCTGGAAACTGCAGCTGAGCTCATGTTAGATATGAGATGTCCAGTAAGAAACCTCTCTCCTGATGCAAACTACAGCCCATCCTTAGACAGGTTCAAAACATCAAACAACAGAACAGTATTAAAAAAACAGCTGAACATTCATATAACAATATTTACAGATAAACAGGAGAAAAGATACAGTAAAAGTAACATTTTTTACAAGAATCCTGAGATGGTCTAATTGGGACCCAAAACAACTAAGGTACCTTGCTTCTATTTATCCACATATTTGCCTCAGAGCTGGTTCCTCTCCCCCACCCTACCAATGTACCTGTGTATAGGAAAGTTCACCTCACAGTGAACTTTTCTTGTGCTAGTAGTTGATAAGTACACACATGTTAGCTCAGACAGAAACACTCATGCACACACAGATGGTACCAATGGCCTCATCCTGTGCCCCCTCTGGATGATCAGGATGAAGATCCATTAGTGGAAAAGATATACCTAATGTACATCATGGCCCTAGTGGATCCTTTTGACTCCAGTTGCCCCACGTACAGAGACACAGACATGCAAACTGGTCTTTGTGAACCCCAGACCCCTGGGTCTCACTAGTAGCTGGTTTGGACCTCCTGATCTCTCCTTGTGACATTGATCTCTCCAGTGAGCTGACCCAGACTCACAGTCACCTCAATACCTGGCTCCCAGACCTCTTCTCCTGCCTGCCACTGGTTCAGCTTGATAGGTTGCTAGTGATCATGCCCTGGCAAATGCACCCAAGTGATGGGTACAGATGCCCCACCCTCCCAGTGTGGACACAAAGACACACGGGCCTGTATTGTGACCCATGCTCACACACACACACAGAAGAGAGAGTTCCCCCACTGAGGACAATAGTCAGAAATGCTGTTTCGTAAGAAAATGGAGCAGACTCACGAAGCACAGGGACAGTCATACTGACCAGACTTGCTTACACATGGCTGTCCCCTTTTATCCTCTTTTCCTTCTATTTTCTCATACTTGTCCCTGCTCAAACCACCTCGATCCTTCCCTTTCCCCATCTTTGATTCCTATTCTAGACATTCTATCATAGCTCTTGCACAATTCCCAAATGTTCTTCTCCTGTACCACGTCCCATACCCCGGGGTAGTAACCCAACCAACCCCCTGACTGAGTTACTGGGGCTTCCCACATCTGCCATGGTGCTTCTGTTCTTCCTTTTGCCGTGGAGATGAGCCTTTAATCACATAATGTAAGACAAACTGTTTAAAAAAACCCCAAAAATTAATTATGATTAATGTATTGAGTAAATTCTTATCAGATAGTTAATAATTTATAGGTGCTTTCTGTAGAAGGTGTATACAAAGGTCACTGCCTGCAATACATTTATTTCTACACAGAAATCTGACGTTCTCACTAATATCACAGATATATTGTTAAAGAATTTCACCATTTGAAACCATGTAGAAGACAAGGAAAGGGAGGTTTAATTGCAAGAAGTAATCCTTGAATTAACATGACAGACCAGTTTTGCATAAAATCACACCGTGAGAGATGATCTGGGACTCACTTTTCCCATCTCATAGGAACACTGAATGTTTATTTAATTTCTTTTGCTGACAATTTTTTAGTTAAATCATGTCTGGGTCACCTCTTTTCCAGTCTTGATAATTACTATAGGCATTTCTAATATAAATTACATCCTGCATTGTTGAATGCAATTTCAAATTGTTGCTCTAATTAAGGAGTCTCAGACTCACAAAACATTAATTAATCATGAAGTATCCAGGCAGTGTGTGTGTACGCGTGCTCGAAATGAAACAGCTAGAAAATTTTTCCTTGGGAGTTGTTGCTTCTTAGGCAACCCATTACAAGAAGTACTAGCTCCTAAGTCCAAATGTCATTGTTTTCCTGGCAAGTTAAAAAAAAACCCCAAACATCCAAATACTCTGCAGCATCAGATTCCCAACAGCCAGCAGGAGAGTTGCTTCGTTATGTGGAATTGCGTTGTTCCTCACCCACTGCCTGTCTCCAACCGCACGGCTTCACACGCACACGATGTCAAACGCAGCGGGGAGTGCCGTGCCTGCCCTTTTCCTCTCATGCAGCTCGTTCTGACATGCTGTAAGTTATTCCCACACTTTGGAAACCAACCACGATGTGCTGTGCTCTGTGTCTCGGGACACAGGGAAACCCTCGCTGAGGTGCCGCAGCACTACCTGTTCCTGTGCAGTGGCTGTTTGTCTGGAAGTGCCACACCAATGGTCTGGTCCCACACACTTAATTCAGACTGTACAACTGGACAGCAAAAAAAATAAATGCTCTGGTTAACTCAGAGCTAGTTCCATGCAAAGCTAGTCCTCACTTTGCCTCAACAGTGAAATTCCTTCCATTTTGATTTATTAAGAGCACCTGATTGGGGTAACTGCTATGTAGTTATTTTTCAACTGTTATGATCTTGCACCGATCATTCAGCAGAACAACAAAACTAATCTCCCTACAATCCTGTGAATATGTGAAAATATGCACCCCACAATAAAAATGTCTCTAGTGACTTAGGACTATCTCTTCAGCCTCCAATATTGTACACGAGGAAAAGCAAAATGTACAGGAAAGGTGATGAATTATAATGCTGGAAAAAAAAAAAAAAAGATTGGGTCTGAAAAACTGTCTCTATGCTAAGTTAAACAGAAAAGGATAAGTGTCTCCCTGGCATCAGGAATAGAAGAGGAAGTTTTCTACACTTGACCAGGACACATTTAACAAACCCACAATAGTAATTGAATGTGAGTACAGAAGATGTCCAAGCTGAAAGTGAAGGTAAATAGATACGAAACTGAAGTTGTACCTAATTTTGTCATTTAGCGTTGTTATTCACTGAAAATTATAGGTGTCCCATCCAAAATCTCATAATTTTAAATTGTTATTTAATACGCATATTTAAATCACTTATTTCACCTTTTTAAAGAAAGACCCTTTTGTGCATATAGAGGACAATATATTACTATAACTACGCAATTAATCTTCATTAAAGAAGGTTAAAGTAGTCCAATATCACACTTTTCTTTAATACTGAATGCAAGATATAACAAATGATTTGTTTTATGAACACTAGGTATGCAAAGACCATATCAATTAAAACAATGTGGACTTTTACACTCACATCTCATATATAAATTGGTTTTAGTCAACTGAAATTGATATCTCAGTGCAGTCTTGTGCCAATTAAAATATGAACATGAACACGTAGAGCAGTAGCAGGAGTGTGTAATGCTCTTCAGAACCTCTGCGCTGTCGCGTATTAATGAATGCTGAGACTAAAGGTCATTTTTGCTTAAAGGACCCTTTGTAGTTAAGAGAGAATGTATCATATGAAGCCCATAAAATATGCTAGACCACTGTGAAACCACTGTATTTCTCACAGACCATCATGAATTCTTATCAGCCTTTTTCTCATCAATCTGCTTTTGATAACAAACAGCACCAAATGCAGGGTAAGGAACTGCAGACCTGGACTTAGTGACAGGACAAGAGGGAATGTTTTCAAACTGAAAGAGGGCAGGTTTAGATTAGGAAAAAATTCTTTACTGGGAGGGTGGCAAGACCCTGGAACAGGTTGCTCAGAGAAGTTGTGGATGCCCCATCCCTGGATGTGTTTAAGGTCAGGTTGGATGGTGCTCTGAGTAACCTGGTCTAGTAAATGGTGTTCCTGCCCATGGCAAGGGGCTGGAACTAGATGATCTTGAAGGTCCCTTCCAACACAAACCAACCTATGATTCTATGATTAATTTTAGGAAGGGAATAGTTTTTACAGCAAATGAAGATTATGCAAAACTAAGTTCAATAAGTTGATGTGTGAGAATATATTTTGCTGGTAAAAGAAAAACAGTGAGTTTTATTAAGCCATATAAACAAATCAGATCTATAGTTTGCATTTTGTATCAGGGAAAAAACCATCAAAACTATAAGAAGAATAAACCAATTCCAAGTTAGTTTGGGGAAATAGAAGGTAATATACATAAAAGTAAGTTAATTCTTTTGAAGAAAAAATGTTTGCCCAACACTACTTCTAAGGACATAATTCAAGGTATTTAATGAAAAGGATGTTAAAACTTCTACTCAAGAAGCTAAGAAATAGTAGCATTTAATAATCACAGTTGCACAGAATCACAAAACCACAGAGGTGGTAATTTTCATTGCTCAGTCTCTTCAGTCCGCTAAGTAAAATTCAGGCTATGTTGAAGTTAATGGAAAAAAGAAAAAAAAAAAAGAGGGAAAAAAGCAAAAAACTCCACAGCCCCAAGTCTGTGCAGGGGCAGAGCTGAGCCTCATTCAGTTCTCTGAACTGTTCTTTTGCACAAAGTTTCCACCTACAGATCTTTCGCAAATAGGGAAAGAACTTGTGAGGTGCTTGTACATACACACGTTCTGTACAGACTCTGAGCTGTTAAACCTGAAATCAGAAACACCACCCCCAAGGACTGGAAATCCTGTGTGATAATTTTTGTGCTATTGCAGGTATTCCAATGCTATGCACCAGCAGCCACATGATTGCCTCCATAAACAGCTAATCAGACCCATTACACTTAACAAAAACAAGTCAAAGTCACCGTGGAATACTTAACCCTTGGCTTCAGTGCATGAACGAGTTTGAAAGGAGCAGGCAACTACAAAAAAACCCCAACCAACCAAACATAAAACCCAGATTTACCTATTAGTTTGTATACTTTTTTCGGGGAAGAAAACTTAACAGAGTACTTTGGGCTTAGAAGATGGATTAAAAGGTAGAAAGAAGCCAAGTGAAGAGCAACTTCGGGTCTTATCTTTACTGTCATGTAATGTGGAATTTATAAGCAAATTTAATTAAATAACAGATACAGAATGATCAGACTTCAGTCATGACAGCAACAAGCTCCTGCAGTGCTTATAATTACCATTTATTCTGTGCCATGAGACAGGCCTGATTAGAAATTGAAATGAGGAAGCTCTAGTTGAGGATTGTACTCATCACGATTATTTCACTCCTGTGCTCTGAATAATTGCAAGCTTCATAGTCTCCACATTTGGAATTGTGTTTTCTTGGAACTGAGATGAACAGTAAGAAACATATATTGACAGGACAAATGTATCATTCTAAATTCTCCTGATACTCATCTGTCTTTCTCCCTTGTTAGGTGTATTTTTGCCTCTATTCCATTAATAAATTTTGCCTTATTACCTGTCTGCTTCTCTTGCCATCTTTATTCTTTCCTCCAGATTCCAGAGCACAGATGCTGAATTGCTAACTTTATCACCTATTCCTTCTAGTTCAGTGAGACAATACGAAGGCCCACCACATATTTATGAGTTATGTTCAGATTTTGTGGTAATTCGTAAGTACAGCAGCAGCTCTTGGAAGCAGCAGCTGCTGACCCTGGCCAGGCAACTCTAAATTCCACTTAGGCAATTTTATATGCCAAGAAATAAGTCACAGTCTGCTGCACATGTTAGTTTGTGTACAGATTTTGTCATTCACACAAGTGTTCAATCTCGCCCCTTTTTATGCAATAGTTAACTCTCTGTGTACATCACATTTACAGAAATTGTACAGTTGCATTTGGACATACAGTTAATATAGACCAGAAACTAAAATTACATTTCTTATGTGGTATTTCCTAATTAATAAAAAAAACCCTAACAAACTCTGATGTTTTGTTAAACATGTTTCCCTTTTGTTTGATTTACACTGTAATAAAGCTGTCAGTGTTAGTGCAGCACTTAAAAGGTCTTGTGATCCTTCCTGCTCCTGGAAGCCTCAGTCTGGAATATGAAGCACAGCACCTGCATTAGTATTCACCGTGTGCATGGCAACATTGACCTTGTGCCTCAAGTGGTTTTAATATTTTAGAGACATGAGGATTAAACTCCATGGGAACATAGAATGTAATAGTGGCAGGGCAATAGGTGATGAATTAAAAGAGGTAAAAAAAGAGTCCTGTCTTTTGTGATCACACATCTTCATTAAAATAATTTTAGTGTTAAAACAGTTAATTATGCAATAAGTAATTAGGCAAGTAGTGTCATTATTCTTTAAAACTTTCAGAGAATGTTTAATTGGTGGATAGCTGATAGTGATATAGTGATAGTGATAGCTTAGGGGGTAGCTGATGACTTTTTTTTAGTTCCTCCATCACCTGCTGTCTAATCCACAGTATGTCAGATGTCATCACTTCGTGGGGTGAAGGACCTGGATCAGAAGTACCCACAGTCCTCAAGCAGGCAGAAAATATCTAATCAGTAAGGTGGAATTCTTAAAGTAGTTGCGCAGACCTATTTTCAAGTTCAGACTTTTTATCCTTCATCTCTGTGTTCTTGAAACTTCAGCTTGAAACTGGGGTAAGAGCTGGAGTAAGGTACAGGGATACAGCCATTTGCTGGGCCAATTCCTCCCGTGGGGCACAGTCCAGCCCTATTCCTGTGTGTCACATCTTTGTTTTAACACTAATAGAAGTTGGAAGTCTCCTAGATTCTATGAAGTCACGTATAGTGCATGTGCAAAATGTTGTTTATGTTATGGAAATAATTGTTCTGTGCCATAAAAATCAGCAAGTGGCTGCAGTACAGAGGAACGGGTATATTACTCAAGAAATACAGTCTTCCAGAATGATGGATGATTCAGATGCTCCAGAGGAGGGGCTGAATTGTCCCTTTCAAACTGAATTCTTGCATCTTTAGGTGTCCTGGTTTTCTCTCTGATAGAGTTTCTTTTCTTCTTAGTAGCTGGTTACAGTGCTGTGTTTCAGGTTCAGTATGAGAACACTGATATTTTGGTTGTCGCCGAGTTGTGCTTTCCCTAAATCAAGGACTTTTCAGTTTCCCATGCTCTGCCAGCGAGGAACTGTACAAGAAGCCATGAGGGAGCACAGCCAGGACAGCTGACCTGAACTGTCCAAAGGGATATTCCATACCATGGAGCCTCATGCCCAGTAGATAAACCGGGGAAAGCTGGTCAGGAGCCGCTGATCGCTGCTGGGGAACAGGCTGGGCATCGGTCAGAGGGTGGTGAGCAACTGTGTTGTGCATCACTGGCTTCTGCTCAGGTTTATTCCTCTCTTTTTGTTATCTCCCTTTTTGTTACTTTTATTATTACTATTAGTAGTAGTAGTAGAAATAACAGTAGCATATTTTACTTTATTTAAATTATTAAACTGTTCTTGTCTCAACCCACAGATTTTACCTTTTTTCACTGGGGAGGGCAGGGGAGTGAGTGAGCAGCTGCATGGTCCTCAAGTTATCTGCTTGGGTTAAAAACTACATCAGCTTATTTGCATTTGTAGCACCTTTTTAGTTTTTTTTTTAGTTTTTAGCAATTTTGCAGTTTTACCCTTTTGTGGGTTTTTTTACTCTAGTTTTAGCATTTGTGTGTTTCTTAAGTTTTTTGCTTGTTTGGTGGGTTTTGTGTGCTTGTCATGTTTTATGTGATTTAGCATATTCCTTCATGTTAATACTATTTTCTGCATTTTTGCATGCATGCAGTTTTTTTGGTTTTCTTATGGGGTTTTGAGGTTTGTGTTTTTCATGCTTGGAGCAGGCTTAGTGTTTTCTGATGTTTTAAGCAATTTCTGATGTTTTAGTGTGTTTTAGCGTGTTTTATCAGGTTTATTAGAACATCTATAGCTTTTTTTGTGTTTGAGGGTTTTTTGTTTATGTGCAGTTTTTTATTTTTTTACATTTTTTAGTGATTTTAGGGGTTTTATCAGTAGAATATATTCCTTTTGCCTTTTTCCAAGCTTCTTAGCAGGAATAAAAACAGCAGGGAAGTGAATCTGTCCCCAGGCTATATCAGGCTAATCGTCAATTAACTCATACGTGAAGATAAGCCAGCATATTTTCCCCAAGATACTACCAAAGCAACAGAGAAAAGTAGAGAAAACATTTTCAAGAACAGCATATTTTTAAAATTTATAAATGGAAATTAACATTTTTTCTTATTTTTTCACCTCCTGTCTCTAGGGAGTATTTATAAATCTTTTCCACTTGGAGATGAGGAAGCCACATTAGGGTCTAGGCAGAATATTCTCAAATTACAAATAACCCAGTGAACAGTTTGACCTCATTGTGAAACTAAAATTGTTTTCTGAGAACATAGATATAAAACTGAGTTCTTTGGTATCTATCACAGCTTGAGCTCAGACAGTAAATTTAATGTATAAAATTAACAGCAATTCCAGCCTTATCGTAGCATTAGAGCACAAGTTGTAGTAAAAGTTTATAGATGTTGCTTTTAGTAAGTTTTCTGGTATGGAGATAGGAAGGGACTTGCTATTCCTAGAGTAAATGAAGTGCCTTTACAACCAGATACAAACCAAGTCAACTCTAAATCAACTACGTTCTTTACCTCAGTATTTTAAAGACCCCTGGAAATTCTGGCTTTTGCACATCAGTGGTGTGAATGACCCGGTCCCACCATGGGAGCCACTGTTCAAAATCTGGAGAACAGAACTGTAACATCTCCTTAAGGACTTGCCATGATTTAAGCCAAACTTTCTCCTAGCATAATAAATACCCAGCATGTCATGGAGGTTTTGTTTTTAACTGCCTTTTTTTTTTTTTTTTTTAATCTAGAAATATAATGGAATTGCTATATCACTGTGCAAGCCCAGTGTGTCTAATAAATTAAATACTCCAAATGAAAATGAATGCATTTTTGCTCCACTATTAGAAATTGTTTCTGTAAGTCAGAACTCAAATTGCTGGGCTGCTGAGAGCAAAAGTTGCACTTTGGTAATTGAAACGAGTTATCACGTGTCAGGCACCAATATTAGTTACATGAGTTTTCATTCTCAAACAGATTCTCTAGGGAATTAGCTTCCCCAACATGAGCCAGAGGATTACAGGAGCACTACTTTAGAGAGTGCCTCAACAATTATCTCCCCCTTCACTTGATTAATGTGAATAAAACTAGGTAATTCTAATAACAGGCAGCCTACTAGTATAATCGTGGGAGCTATCATGCAGTCAGACCTGGAAAACTTCTATGCCACGTGTCACAACCCACAGGTCTATGGACAGCTCAAGAGTGCCAACAAAATGCATCAGGCTTCTTGCAGACAGGGTCTGAACTGATGCACTTGTTGGGCTACTATGAAAATAAGGGCCTACAATTTCTTAAAAACAATGCTGTTCATTTAACTGTGTCCTTTTTAACGCTTCTGCTGCCAAGGCAGTTTTCACAAGAAGAAATGTGATTTGTTAACCATTCAAAATTCTTTGATTTCAAGGGACACAGCATTTGTGAGCTGTGATATTGATAATATCCTCTCTGATATTTTCCATCTGGAAATTTCCTTATTCATTACGAAATAGGATATTTCAACATTCACCCAATTTTGGAGAGAGGGGAAAATCAATGTTCTTAAAAATGAAGGGACACCTCATTGACAATAAGACATTAGGATAATCAGAAATAAACTCAAGTATTTGAAATATTAAAATATGCTGCCTCTCTTCATTAGAAAAGGATTTCTTTTTGTAAGTGAAATGTGCCACATGGATTCGAATTCCTTTACAAGCTACAGACAAACCCTACAATGCAGTGTCAAGACACAATATCTTAATCTCTATTGTAAGGATGAAATAACAGCAGTGTAGAAATGTTAGGCCATCTGCCCATGATTACATACTGAACCTGTGTCAGAGTACAACAGTTCATCTGCTTCTCAAGTTTGCAGCAATGGCACAGAAAATCTACCTCAAAAAAGGTAGATTCGGATCTGTTCAGATGACCACCTACCCATAAGACTGATTATTTAAACAAACCAGCCTCAGATTGGAGGAGCAGAAATGGCTGTTCTGCTCTGCAAAACAGAGGTTTTGCATTTTTCTGAGTTTTCCCTTCCAGACTCAGAAATAAAAGAACGATAACTCGATCCAAATTCTCTGACTCCAAAAAGATTCAGACAAGATTTTAAGGCCAGGGCAAGTTCTGGTTTTATCTGAATGCCTTTTCTCATTCCCACCTAGAACATGATGCCCTGAATGCCAGAAAAACAATAAATTACTTTCCATGAAGGGTGTTTAATGACTCCAGTGGGAGTTCCAGCAGCTGAACCTGCTCCAGCAGCTTAACTGCCATGGATTCAGAAGTTTCTCTTTGTGGTTGCCCAGCCTGCATCAAGCCAGAAGTAGCAGAGGTAGCAGATGTGTGCAGATCCCCAGATGATATGAGTTCAAATGTAAGCTAATTTTTTCCACTGATGTGGATTAGGGAGCACACATACAAACCCACCTTGTCAGCAGGCAGGCAGGGGCAGTATCTTCAAGAAGAGAAATGTTGCTAAGCAGCTTAGGAAGTGGCTTGGGGCATTAGTGATAAGCCTCTGCAATGAGACCTGGAAAAGTAACTCCAGTCGTGGGCAGAGACCTTTGCTTGGGTAAATTGATGGGCCACTAAATACTCCAGTTTCTCTGCTATGAGATGGATTCAGAACTTATACTTTTTTCATACTGTCCCGCTTCACCCTAAAGGTAATTTTCTTCATCCACTTTTGTGTTCCTTCTCTCCTCTCCATCTTACAAAGCGGCACCTCTTGGCTTGAGGAACTGGGATGAGCAACACTTCTGTTTGGGGGTGTACGTCTTTCAGGTGGCTTGTCAGAAATAATGCTTCTCTGCAGAGCAAAGATGGTGCCCCACAGCCCTGTTTGGTCAACAGATTGTGTGTTGCAAGGCTAACACACAGCTTCATTTCAGTTTCAAAAGCAGCTGTTTTGGATTCCAAATCCAAATGAGGAATTGGTCCAACTGGACATCTCAGTTCAATCTGCCCAACTGGCTATGTGCCCAACTCTCCATCACAGTTGGAGAGCTCAGAGAAGACTTCTGTCATGACAGATGTAATTTAAACATTAAAAAAAAAAAAAAAAAAAAAATTCACAGTTGCATGTGAAGCAGAATGATTAATAACACAGAGGATACAAAACTGTTGTTCAAATCACCCGAACTAAAAATACATGAAATTATGTTATCACAGAAAGGGAGAAAGGCTGAGATGAAGCTACGAAAACAGGTGAGGAAATCCTTAGAATTCTGGTATTGCTCACTAAAAAGAAGCAGATCATGTGGTTCATCAGAGAATTTGATAATGAATACTGTAAAGGTGATACATCAGGAACTTCTGTCTTGCCAATCTCATAAACAAAGGGAATCAGGACTTGAAATAAAACTAGGATTATATTCCAAGGCGGTGAAAATTTTTTTGTCCCCAAACAACATCTAATAAAATTCTACTGTCCATAGCAACATAAACAAAAAAAATCTAGTCAGAATAAAAGGCTTTGGATATTTGTATACATTAAAAATGTAGTTTTAATTAATGTTTCAGGTATGTTCACTCCAGGCTGCGGGAGCTTGTACCTGTTTCCAGATATAAGAGGCCAGAACAAAACTTAAGATGAAGGACAGATTGTACCACATCTGTTAATGCACTGTTGGATGTTCCTCCAAGACTCTGGCCACTGTAGGAAGCAGGTTACTGGTCCAGGCAGTAAGAATGAACAATTAGGTATGAACATCTACGATACAAGCGTCCCAGGCACTTCACAGGGCTTAGGGTTACCAAAGATTGGCATCTATCACAGGATGAGATCAGTCTACTTTGACTGCAGTGAAGATACAGAACATAACCCATACTCTGGTTTTCTGGGATTCTGCTGCCTGAGCCATGCATGGACATCTCATGTAAATACTCAAACTTCCAATTTTTTGTGAAAAATTGTAGCTCCAAACATCACATGAGAAATTGAGAAGACAGGAAGCTTTCCATGAAGGAATAAGAAGAAAGAGCTCTAGTTCAGCCACCATAACTGATCAAGGAAGTAAGATCCATCAGGAATCCAATCAGTAACTTGGATCTTCAAGTGAAAAGGGATCATTAGTCATAGACAAATGAATCACAAAGACTGACACTATGAGAGTTTCCTGAACATCCTGAAAAAACCACAGAATCAAAAGTCAGGCTTAAAAGAGTACATATCACTTTGAATATCATTCGGTCTCCTCTTTCACCCACTACTGATGAAGCAGTTTTCCTGGCAAATTCAGCTCTGCACATACAGCCTGTTAAGTCATCAGTGACTGAAACTGAAATATCCACAGTTGGGTAGAATTGATAAACATCTGTCTGTCCTGAGAGGATTGAACAACTTGTGTATTTTTGCTGCACCTCCCCAGTGTTACTCTCTCACTCTGATATATTGCTGAACTGAAATACTGTAGAAATGAAGGTAGAACTGGCAGAGGAGCCCATCACTTAACATAATAAGATCTCAGCTTCGTCCAGCTACTTGCAGCTCCCTTTGGGAACCACTCCAGCAGTCAGAATCAGCGAGGCAGGATGGAGTCCTCCCAAGAGCCCGTTGCCCCCAGGCATTGGCAAGGACATGGTAAAGCAGTTCTGGTCCGTTCCGCCTTTGTAGGCTGCCAAGAATCTTTTGTGGATCAGTTGCTTTGTCTTCATGAGAGACTTGAAACACAGCAGCCATGCAGATATGCCCCAATCCAGGCAAGAAACTATATCCAGGTTTTCTGCAAGTCATAAACTTTTAAAAGGACAAGCTATTTTTGTAGCCAACAATACCAGTGACTGCAAAGGTTGTGTTAACAGTAAACAAATTTCCAGGTCCTTGAGTTCTCAGTAGTTCTGACTCTAGCCTCTAGCAGAACGAGGCACAAAAACAAAATGACAAGAAGTAATGTCCTCATTTGAACACACTATTTATCTCTGATAAAACCTGTACCATGCTCTGGGAACAAGATAGGTGCTGGAGATAGAAGTGTGTTTCATGGATGTCAGAATATGCTGCAGAGAGAAAACAGAGCCCTACAATCGAATGAAAAAAGCACCATCCATTCATAATTACTCCCAGTGCTCCAGGATAAGAGACTGTCTCTAGACACTGTCAGTGGATTCATTATACTTACAGTAACAAGATCTGTATCATCCATACCCATATCTATAGATATACACCAAAATTTTTAAGGATCTCTGCAGTCTGGCAGCTTTTATTAGGATTTCTCTAGAAAATATACTTATAATGTCCAGTACATAGTTTTTCATTTACACCAGAAACACGGGGACAAGACTTTCTAATCCAGTAATGTATCAGTGCACAGCACTGGGCTGAGTGCTCATAGAGAAAAAAAAAGTAGATACAGTCATAGCAAATTGCCTCTGAACTTCTTTGAAGATCATAAAACTGCTATTACAATCCAAAGAAAGCTTGACAAGGTTCATCAAAGATTCATCGCTTGTTGTTGTAGACTTCAAATGACGAATGAGAGAGGTTACATTAAAATTCTGTTGCTGCCACTACCACTTCAGGAAGCTTTTGGAGGATAAATACTGCTTCTACTTAAAGGCAATTGGCTTTGAAAGAATGAGTCACATTTTCCAATACAACCTAACAACCTTATTTAATAATTAACTTAAAGGGAAATTCCCTGCTCTCGTAAGGCAAAACCATGATAGAAAATACAAGATTCCTTCACAGATATTCAAAGCCTGGCTGCTGTTGGAAATATGACAGTTCTCTGCATGACAGGCAGGACTGATCAGCTTTAGTTTTCTTCTGCAGACCTTGCTAACTGCATTTAGGTTTTTGAGGCCAAAGGGCCAAAGAATGAACACACACAGGGAAGTGTCTGCAACACCCCTTGAAAAAAGGCTCTCAAATGACCTGAGGTGGCGTGGCTTACAATGACCCCACAGCAGCTCCTCTGAACCTGCCAGCAGTGCTTGTCAAAAAATGTGTTTTAAATTAACATCTTAGAAAAGCCTATGTGGTCCAGAAATTCAGCTTGCTCTTCTTGCTCAGTATAACCCCATAAATAATACTACTGTCTGGACCTGCTGTACAGATACACAAAGATAACAGAAGAACACTTCCCTTTATTATATTAACAGGCAAGGATTTATTTAGCTTCTAGATGACTTATATGTGTGTGTGTGTGTGCGCACGCAGTTAAATAACAAAGTATTTAAAGGCCTATAAATGGACAATAAAAGGGACATAAAAAACCCTTTAGAGTTCATCTCATGCAATCTCTTAGTCCACATATACATAGGAAAAACGTCTGCTTTAGGGTTGAACTTGAGGATCTAGAACCAAAATATCAGGTGGCCAAATTCAAGTGTGATATAAAATGTGGTGGAAGAAACAAGGGTTAAAACATGTACCTGCTTTGCAGAAGTTTGGCACTGTCTAATATACTGACTTCCCAGGTGGTTCTGCTTCCCTTGTGATCATAAACACGAGTCCCACAGTGGGGTTAACCTGTGAACACTCCTCAGAGGCTGCACTGCAAATTTAAGCCCATTTGCTGGAAGGCCAAATGCCCCCCAGTGACCTGCACGACTCCACACTGTGAAAGGTGACACCAGTGCTTGCAACTGGGACACGTTCCTGCCTGTGAACACAGCTCTGCTGTTCTGCAGCTAGGTTATATCTATAAAAATACATCATCCTTTGCCAAACTGAGGCAACTTCTGTGCTGTTGATCTGGCCTAATAACGAATTTGTGCTAATGCACATTTAAACATCAAACTCCTGTACAAATGAGGCTTTATTCATATACCAGGATGAAAAGGATTTCTACCAAAACAGCTGATTTCCATTTGTACCTGGTTAAAACCAAAATTAAAACAGGATAATTTTATTCTCTAATAAATGTGTACACAGATGAATAATTTGGATTAAAACCAGTGTCATTGTTTTAGTCTGAGCTTGCACTGGGTTTGTTTTCAATGCAACACCAAAAGGTGCCAGGATGCCACTGCATTATAAAAGAAGAGGATAGGAAGGTAAAGCAAAAAGGAATTAGAAGGGTGCAAAATACTGAAATGGGGAGCTGTTTGGATCATTTTATTCTTTACATTTTAGTGCTTTTCAGCAGCATCAAATTACAGCATTACACGCACTCAGAGGCTAAAGCACACTTCAGTTTGTCAGTAGGCCTTAGGGCACAGCGACAGAGCAGCTCAGGTACCAATCTTGGCAACAGTGGAAAAAACACATTTTGACTAATTCCATTGAATTCTGTTGTTTCCTCCCATGATTTCCTCCAAGTATTAATTATTTAGATTATAATACCATCTAGACATGTAATTCCCAATTTCAGCTACGCAGTGCCAGGCATTACCCAGAGAAAGAAATGGCTCCATCTCGCAAGAGCTCACAATCTAAACTGACGAGACAGGCAAAATGAGGGAGAAGGAAGCGCTATCACCTCCAGTTAGGAGATTGTGAGCTGAGAGATTAAGTGCCTGCCCAATGTGACAAAGGAAAGGTGTGTAACAGGCAAGAGCTGAACTCTCATTTTCTCAGTTCTCATAACTTAACAACGAGAACTTAATTTCTTAAAAAGGATTATCTGGCTTTGCCTTATTTTTATATCCTTTCTGGTTAGCTGGTTAGAGTATGTACCCTGCAGTTAACAGCAGTGAGCAGACTGTACTCAAATAACACTTTAAAGTGCCTAAAGAATTCAGGAGTCTAAGGGTTCATCTGCCAGGAATGTGAATCTAAAAGAGCAACAAAGGACCAAAGAATACATGAGCTGTTCTGCACCAACTTCCTCTGTGGGCACTTCCAGTGCAAACTACCTGTGAAACTGCAGACTTTGCTTTACAAGGTTGTAGTGTTTTGAGAGCAAACACAAGGACCCGGTGAGGAATAGCTACCATGGGTCAAATTCTTACTGCTCTCTCCTGAGTACTGAAATCTCGGTATATGGGCATCTCACTTTCATGAGGTTCTTAGGATTCTAAGTAAATAAACAAGTATTTGTGAAAATTGCACTTATACTCCAATGTCATTTAGGAGATTTTGGAATTTTTGTCGGTGTAGAGAAATTAATAACTTGAAACACCGTTTCAAACTCTGTAGATGTTCTACAGTCATTCAAGAACAGAATCTCAGTCCCTGAATGAACATAGCAATGGTCCATCTGGCTTCAGCTGCTATCACTGACTGCAGCAACCACTACACATTTCAGAACAAGGTGGAAAATACTTTGTACTAGGTCATAGGGTGAATAATCTGCTGAACTCAAACAGTTGGCAACTGGATGCCTCCTGAAAGTTTTGGGTTTCTAACTCTTCTATAGTTTTATTCTTTCAAATGTAGCTATGGAAGTGTTTGTTATCTATATAAGGGTACAGGTTCAAATGGAACAATACTGAATACTGGGTGTCCTGATACTTGTATCAGTTGTGACATTGTGTTCATTGATTAACATTTTTATCTTTCTTTTCATATTTCACATCTGTGCCTCACATTTTCTTTCGATGCTCCCATTGTTTTTATGTTATAAGAAAGGATAGGTAAGAGCCCTCCTCCCTGAGTTATTTTATACAACTTTATAATTCATTTACATAGCTCTTTATGACTGGGCAACTACTCAGCACTGGAAGAGCAGGAATACTGAAAATCAGACCTGAGGAGAAACACATTTCAAAGACATGGATTTAGTGTGTCTATTCCACATGTACTGAAATGCACCAAACAAAAGGGACCTTGAAGCTTCCAAAACCAATGTAGCAATGCTGGTCATTATGCACAGAAAAGAACTCTTCCTTTCAGACACAATATAAAAAAAAACCAAAACACAACAAAACAACACTCTAAAATAGTACAAGTTGAAGCTCAAGAACAGGTCAGTGAAAAGTGCTCTTGCTTGTTGGCATTTTACAGGCCTGCAAGGGCAAGGTAGGTCAACAACACTGGCTGCAAATGGCTAAGAACAGTTTTGCACTGTGATGTTCTTACCTTCTAAAAGGGCAAGGGATTCAAAGTGACAAAGTGGATGTCATCTGCTCTGCAGGAAAGGTGGCTACATGATGAGATGTTTCTGGGCAGCTGGGAAGATATAACTGAGCGTGCATCTCCTCACTGAACTGTTGTTGATAATGGCAGCATTCAGGTAGGCTTTGACAGTCCAGAGACCCACAATAAATGACACCACACCTAGAAATTTCCTTCGAATGAGAAGGTTGTCTAGAAATTTGCTAAATAATCTGCCATGTTTGCTGTATTTTGTACTGGCATTTTATTTGGATTTTTTGTAATACATTTAAAGTTTCTATATACCGAGAGTCACGTAAGGTCTGAAAATGTGTTAAGTATGTTCTAGAAAGGAACACGGATTCTTATTCCAAAAGAAGCAAATGTATGTATTGCTAAAGCTACTATTAACACCAGAATTTGCACCTCCAGTAACTGCAAGCTGTCAATAACTGTCAGAAACAGTAATTATTTGAAATGTTTAGAAATAACTACGCTCAAACTTTGCATTCCTGCTAACTGCAGCACCCTAATTATCTTTGGTCTTGTAAATTATATTGCTTTTTACAACAAGCAAAATACTGTATTACCAAAAAAATGTATTACAGAGAGAACACAGACAGAAAGCCTGCTTTGCTTGTACTATTTGACTTGTGCTATGCATTAATTATATTATTTGATTGTTACTTTACACTACTATGTAGAGGTGAAAGCTATTCTGTAAGACTGGATTGTTTCTGTGTTATTTAAGACATTTGCATAAATCTTGGGGTGGTCTGTAGGAGCTGCTCTTTTCAGTGTTTCATGCTAATGATCAGTGGTGGCAAATCTGTTCAAAAAGACGGAAACCATCAGAAAGAACAGTGGGACAGGCAGATTTCTTCAGATCTGTCAAGAGACCAGTGATACTAGGAATAACTCATGGGAGGAAAGGAGGAACATCTCTTCAAAATTTAGACCAAGTAAGATATTTTGGCTCTTTAATGCTTCACTCCACTTCCATAACATATTACCCAAATATGGGATGTTATTATGGGAAAAAAACAATAATTAAAAAGCATTTCATGTTCCTCCGAGTTTTACCGAGAGTTTGACTACAAAGAAAGCAATGGAATCAGGCCACAGAAATATATTTTCTCTTACATGAGAAGTTGGCCAGCAATCAGAGGCAATAAAATAACTACTTTAAGTGTGTCAGCACCTAAAAATATGTTTAGAACCGTGGTTTGTTAAACTGCAGCATAACATCATCTGCAGCAAACAGCTTCATTCTTCGGTTGAGGTGTACCTTCGAAACACATCAGAATTTTGTTACTGCATGTTCACAGGTTATCTGTGAGGAAAGAAGGGGAATATTGTATTTCAGAGGAGAATTTTCCCTCCTCCCCACCTACAGCTGCATTACTGAGCAGAACAAAAATAAATCAGAACAATGTGTTCACGAGCCATGAATGATCAAAAAACTCACCAGAGCAGGAATATGGACTGAGATCACCAATGTAAAGCTCAGTGCAGCATGGATGGCAGTCTAATATTTCCTGCTTCCCAAACAATAAAAAAAACATCTCTCGCCTTGACTTTTTTATCTCCTGTTCTATTTGTAGCATCCCAAGCTTTATCTAACATCCAATAACATTTCTGAATAACTAAAATTATTGTTTGGGGTTTTTCCTTTTTTCTTTTTTTTTTTTAATTTCCATTAACCTCTTAGTAGGAATTGTACAATGGTAAGTGGGGCTCACATGGAAAAAAGAGTAGGATTTCCATAAACTTCCATGAAGCCAGATTTTTATCAAGTTGATATAACTTCTGTGACAGTTTGGCATGAACATTGAAACGTCACCCTTATTCCTCAAAAATGGAGGTTCCTCTTCCATCAGCATAATTCAGTTAAATGGAAGTGATCTCAAGATTTAAAGGATGGGATTCCTACTAGCAAAACTCTAGAGATTTCCACTGTGACCCTGTTTCCCATGTAGCTCTAGAGTAATGGACATTAAATGAAGTCTATGGGAAACAAAAGAAAATACTCATTATATTCAAGGATTTTGGATCACACCCTGTGTATTTTTTTATTTTTTTTTTTAGCAAAAATATCTGTGTGGAGATGCAGTGGAGAAAGGAAAAGCAACAGATTGCTAATACCCCTATTAATAATGCATGAATAACCATGACCCCAGCAGCAGTGCCAGATCATAACAACCTCTGAACAGTTTCTGTAAGAAGGTGTAGGTTGAAGAACTTTTTCTTCAACTTTCAGTGGCTCCCTGCAAAAGGAAGAGTATGGCTCAAGGAAGCAGATGGAAAAACATTTCTGACAGCTTAAGTATAGTTAATTATTTGTAGGCGAAGCATTCTGCTATCAGCACTGATTTGCTGTATTTGAAACAGTCATAGCAGCAACAATTTTATTCAGCATCACTGCAATTACCTGACTATAAATAGGACGGGCAGAACCTCAGAGCAACACCCTGCCAACAGGGCTGCCTTTTCATCCCTTCCAGGAACAAGCAGCTACAGGCCAGCATGTTGTGTAGCTACCCCTTGGGTAAGCAGCTCATTCTGGTCTCATCCTCTCCTACTTTTTTTTTTTCATGTCCTACCTTTTTCCTTTAAGCAGATTCAACAGTTACAGGAGAAAAAAAAAAAAAGAGTAATACAAATATGGAAAGATATCACAAGCTAGGTTCACCTTTCTCACTTCACAGATGGTACAAATGAGGAAAATGAATACTTACTTAAGCATGTGCTCACTGCACACTTGCTTGAAGGAGCAAAGGGAGATGACGTGTTTTCTTATGTCTTTTCTGGGATCTATCTGCATCACCACAGCATGTAAGAGAAGAGAAGAGGACTGCTGGGCCTAAGGAATGACAGTCACCCTTTCAGGAAAAGAGACAGGAAGGAAACAGGCTTGGGGAGGAAATCTGTAGCCTTCACCAACCAACAAGATGGAACTGGAGACAAAAAGGGGTAGAATGCATTATTTCTCCCTTAAAAGTGTGACAAGAGGAAGAGACCTCCTTGTGACCAAAGATCACATCATTTTTTTCTGTTCTTCAGCAACAACTAGGCAGTTTACTTCCCTTGCTTTGATTAAAATAGAATCATAGAATATCCTGAGTTGGAAGGATTATCACAAGGATTATCGAAGTCCAGCTCCTGGCCCCACACAGGACAGCCCAAACAATCACACCACGTGCCTGAGAGTGTTGTCCAAGTGCTCCTTGAGCTCTGTCAGGCTCGGTGCTGTGACCACTTCCCTGGGGAGCCTGTTCTAGTGCCCAATCACCCTCTGAGTGAAGTAGGCTTAGCTTGTAATCAGTCACATACATGGTGAGGGATTAAGAGAGCAACAGTTATCTTTTATCCTTCGTTCTTCCTTCCTCTATTTGTGCTTCTTCTCTTTTAACATGGCTGACAAGTCTAACAGAGAAAATGACAAATGTGGTCTTAAGAACATTCACTATATGTGAGTTCCCAGCAAGATACTGCAACCCCTGGGTAACAACACAGAGCAAGGAACATGCTGAGGGCTGTATCTTACCCTGCTCTCTGTGAGGTCCAGAGCACTAGCAGCTTCTAGATACTGGCAGACACCTTAGAAGGTCTTGATTTGGCAATACCTGTTTTGCATTGAAACTTCCTTCAATTAATGCTCTGGCCAGTTTCATAAATTATTTCTGCTAAGGAGAAGTTTCACTAAGTACAATGAAAGGGAAAATATCCTAATATTAAACAATTTTTCCATCGACTTTAAACTAAGATTTATCTTGAAGAGAAACAAAATGCTCTTGAGAGCAGTTTGATTACTTTTTTGAATACGGATTATTAAAAAGAACTGGGAACGTTAGTTTTCATTGTCCATTCATAGTAAGGATTAGTCAAAGTAAGATATTCTCCAGAATACTCTGCACAGCTGTGATCATCCACTCTGAAGAAAGATTAATTTGACTGGAAAGACAACAGAGAAATCCTTTAGAGAAGACATGGGGAATGGAGGGCTTTTCTACAGGAGGACGTGAGACAACTTGCTCTTAACAGAATGGAGGCTGAAAAGGACTCCTCTATACATTGAAGTCTTAATCAGCATGAGAGAAGGTGTATTTAGGCTAATGTTGGCTCAAAAGCAGGTGGAATAAATTATCTAAGAATAAATTTACTCTGGAAATGCAGAAAAACTTTCTAGTACCAGAGCAGTGAGATCCTGGAAACACTTGCTCAAAGCAATAGCAGGATCATACAAAGTGTTCTGCTTTCAAGTGGAGTTTGATAAGTATATTGAAGAAGTTGCCTGAAACAGAGAACCTGTTTGAAATGACCTAGCAAGCCCATTCAAGCATTATGCCCTTGAAGTCACCTGAAGGTACATCCAGAAGATGCACACATGCAACCGCTTCTTGTGCAAAGTCAAGAATTACATGACAACGCCAGTTACAAAACTCACAGAGCTTCTATCCAGTCCTGTAGGCAAACAACTGATCTGCAAGCAGTCCAGCTCATGCCTAAATCTCAGGATTTGAAAATTGTGTGGTTTCAGGCAAGACGTGATCACCCTTTCACCCATCCAAACACTCAAAAAAATTCCAACCTTTTCAATGAAACTGTCTTTAAAGCATGTATCTGGAATATAGGAAACCTGAACTAATTTTTTTTCATCTCCTATACATCCTAGAAGCCGCATGGAAAGATTCAGTCACCTGCTCAGAGTGGAGAGTTTTATGAGGTAGCAAGATATCTAGAAGTTATTCACTGTGATTTATTCTTGGGAATCTAGTTCCTAGACTTCTGTAGAACTAGATGTGTTAGTTAGGTTGTAGAGAAGAAATTCAGTTACAATCATCATCTTTTTATGAGTTGTACATTACTTATACCACAGCAGCAGAGCTTTATGAGTTAGCTCTGTAACGATCCAGTGAAGTGTCTTAGCTCGGGCTCACTCCAAGCAAACACATCTGTATTGCTTGCAGGGTCAGTGTGATTTTAAAAGCAGTTTAGCCACCTTTGTAGCGTCTGCAACCCAAACTTATAAACTATAAGAGCCCAAATTAGCTTTCCAAGTAATCTGATTTGTCAGCCTTGTTGTATCCTATCAGAACTGGGAACATACTTATATGAAGCCAAATGACATCCAGAAAGACCTACTGGCTGTGTCTGTAGTTGTGAATTAAAGAATATGAGCCCTTGGGACAACTTCATCATCTAAATATTGTTAGAATGAACCTGGTATAATGTTGGCTCAGGCCAGCTAGCACTCTTCCAAGCAATGTCCAGGTGTGATTCCAGAGCTGGCGTGGGCCAGGAGCAAACAGTTTGCATGCAGACACTGTGCTTTGCAGGCTAACAGGATTTAATTTTGTTAACATAGCCAGATCAAAGCAGAAAGAGTCTTGGCACTGTACACATAACAGTAACTCCAGCTCAGCCTGGAACCTGCCAGACATGGGATGACTCACGCAGCCATAGCTTCTGCACCACGCTCTGAAACAGGGTATGTTAGCACAGAGGCAGTGCTGAACGTGAGGCTGCATCTCTCCTGCTCACGTCCTGCACCCAGACAAGAAAGATGTCAAGAGTCTGGATACAGAAACAGTCTCTCAGTAGCCAGACAAAATTTGGCTGGGTCAACAGTGAGCGAGTGCTAACAAGACCAGCTGTAAACAAGCTGGGGTACAGATGGGCCTCTCTGCGCTGTTCTCTGCCTCATCTCTGTTAGCAACATACCCAACTGTCAGCTCATTCACAGTGCAAGATCCAAGCACTGTCTGTGCATGCACTGGTGTTAGTCTTGAACTTACAGGCTTGCCTACTACCCAGAGCACCAGGGACTTTGAGGGAACGAGCCCAGGTTCACTAGGTTCAGTGCTGAAATACATTTAGCAGCAGTTCTGGACACTTGACGCCTTTGATCTTGACAGATTAACCTAAGATGTAAATAGACTGTATTTATGCAGATGTGTATTTGTATATACATATAAAGACATACAGCCCATACATATGAATTTAAATGAGACTTATATGATAAAATTTAAAAACTTCTAAATTATAAAAAAACGAACAACTTTCAATACGAATGTCACACAAGACAAAAACACTTTGTGTATTTGTTACGGTTTAAATTTTATAGCAGAAATAAAGCTGCAAAACAGAATTACAGACCACGATTAGCTGGTCCAGTATTTGTTATCCAGCACTGTGATGAATATAATACCTATCTTACAACCCTCTGCAATATATGCAGCTTTTACCTTAGATTTTCTTTGTAGTCAGAGGAACACTATTCTGATAAGTGCTTGGCACGATCAGGTCAAACCCAATGTATTTATACATATCACTGTATGTTATTGGCGTATCACACATGAAGTACAGAAACATACTGGGTGTTCACCAGCAGGAATAGCATATAATCAGAAAATGGAATATTGCAACTGCAAATTCTTTTGTCATTGTCATTTTGGTGGAAAAAAACCCAAACAAAGCAACTGAAAGAGTTCCATGAGATTTGACATCCTTCTTTGCTTAGTATCATGTGAATATCCCTTCAGGGACAGTCATATATCTTATCTGAAGTCGACTCAGTGCCCGTTTTCAGAATGTGTTGTATAGGTCTTCTTTGTGTGTAAGATTATCTTATCCTTTGCTTTCTCAGTCCAGAATAGTCCTTAAGAAAAGAAACTTTGCTCCCTGGAAGACAGTAGGGACTCTAGTTTATAATGAGTCCACTAAACCAAGCAGCATTATCCCTGGACAGGTGAATAGCTGTATAACTTGGCCCGTGTTGCATTTTTTCGTTTGCTTGGGTTTTGAAAGTCATTTACTGCACTACATTGAGAAACAGGACACAAAAACAACTAACTCAGCCATTCTCCCATGGTCGTCTGCTTCTTCTCACTGGATCTCTCTTTCACATACTCTATTTACTGCTTGGGTTCAAAGTTTTCCTCGTTGCTTTTTTAATCATGCATCACTTGGTTCACTTGTCCTTGCAGTTCCAGCCTTTGTTGTTTTCAGTCTTTAACGATGATCTTTCAGTTAAGAGCTCACCAGAGTGTAGATCATGCTGAATGTAAAAGAAAGACACACTATGAAAGCATCCTTTTGAAGCATACAGAGCACTTTGATTTTTACAACCCTTTGCTGTCTGTTCCTCAGGTCTGACTGTAATGGCCTGTGCCTTCCTTTGCATTCTTTCTATCTTTCTAAAGCATCTTAATTATGGTGCATTCAAGATGGGTATCAAAAGGCACTCAAGAAATAACAAATTCATTATCGACATTCTACTGCACCACAAGCTGTGTTTGAGCTTTTTAAAGCTCAGTCTGATGTCTCAATTTGAACAGCGAAGAAACAAAACCATTTTTGCTTGAGCATGTTTGATCTTTAAAACTTCAACCAGCAACCCTCAGCAGGGCAGGCAAGGTTTTCCATGAAACTGCATTGTTTTGATTCTTTTGGAAAAAAACTCTGTGCAGTAGAAGAAATATAGAGTGCACCATGTGGAGTGAATCCATACATATTAAATACAACTCTGAGAAGCGAAGAAAACACAGTATATTGCCACAGCCCCATTTTACTGCAACTCTAGTCCTGCCAATACCCAGGAAAGCACCGTAAAACTGTATGTAATTTATACTACTTTATTTAGCACCAGGCAGTGGATTTTGGACTATGGCCACATTTTAGAATGGAGGAAGCAGGGCTCACAGGAAGCTGCACAACACTGAAGTCCCAGCAGAAATGCCAGGCCACACTACACAGCTGACTTTGATCCCAACACAAAAACGTGGAGTTAAAAATGCTTTTCTCTCCAGCCATTCCTTGCCATCCCTCCTTACACTACCAACAGAGCTCATCTAGCATAACTGCCATGCTTTTCACTCTCAGCCCCATGAAGAGGACAGGCAAAGGTGCTCAGCCTAAACCCAAAAAGCTACTGGATGCCAAACTTGGATTGTCATGCCATATCCATCTTCATGTGAGTTAGGCACCTGCCAGCTTCTTGCTCTCATGTGCAGACACAGGCACATACACACATACAGGTGAACAGAAAACTTTGTTCTCAAGAGTATTTAAAAGAAATATCAAGAAACAACAACCTGCAGCAATGACTCCTCAAGATATGGGGAACAGATAAAAGACCAGTAGTCAGGAGAAATAACACTTCTTCCACCAGCACACAAACCTGCCTTGGTGAGGGACAACTACATGCAAGACTGGCAGAGGCAACTCTATGCAAATATATTATAGAAGAAGAAGAAAGGCATCATAGAACATCACCTCCATTTAAAGTGCCTTAAAGTTTGTTGTCAAGTAGTTTTTATGGTCTTGATTATGGGGGTGACTAAAAGCACAGGGATTCTGCCAAGGTCTTACCTTAAGTATGATCCTTACATAGTTTTGCACTGGGCATTTGTGACTGTGCACTGGTCTCTGACAGCTGAAAGGAGCAGGAGGGACAATACACAACTGGAATGCATATCTTCATGAATGTATGTTAATTGGGGTTTTGGACCATGCACAGGCTTACCCTGTCATGAAAGGGAGCCTGTAGGAATGACTACAGGCGTGGTGCATCCTGTGTTCCCACCCATTTATTTACCATCTTGAGTATCCCTACACCAGCAGGTGAGTATTTTTCTTATGATTCTCTTGAATCATAAGGACATTATAATTTTATTTGATATAATACCATTAATATAACATTTGCTATTTCATCCATCCTAAGAGACTATACAGAGGAGCAAATGTTATTTCCTTGGGTTGGTGCTGGGGCCTGGCTCAGGCCTTAGATAAACACTAAATAGTCTGTACTGAGGTGTCAGCAGTAAGTGGGTGTGCTTCCCTGAATCAACATCAGAAGAAAGTTTTATGAGACTAAGGAAACCGGCCAATTGGTTCCAGTTATTCCTAAATACAGTTTCACAAGTGAAATGAAAAGCAACTATTCTTTTCTTAGTGAAATGACCAGACTTACCAGTAGAGATAGTAGAAGAAGGAAAGGAGATAGAAAGCCAGCTTACACCAGGCCTCTTTTTGGCAGTAACTCAAGGTATCTGCATTCATGACTGCAGGTGGATCATAGGCTAGCTCTGAACTATCTGCTGGGCAACGAAAATACCTGAAAGAGCAGGAGAAGACATCTGGAATGACTCTAGAATATTCTGTATTAAATACGTGCAGATACACACCCTCCTGATCACCAGCTCAGAAGACTACCATCTTCCACGATATAGGAGGAATTTCCCTTTTTCTTCAAGTCTCTATTTCTAGGCCTTATTAAAATCAAGATGCTGGTCTAAGTACTCCTTTCTTACAGAACCAAGTACTTAATGAATGTGGACTTTCTGTGTTCTATTAATTCTTCAGATTGAAACATTCCCACTTCCTATATAGTTAGTACTGGCTTTCTAATAACTCACATATTGTGAGTGACAATATATGGTGGCTTGTGATCATAGCATGCAGGAAGGATTACTGGGTTTTAACTGCAGCTACACAACTTTTTTCAGCTATGATGAAAGGTGACAGTCTCAACCAGATGGTAGCTAAGTTCCTCCAACTCTGAAAAGGAAAAAACAAAACAATATGGAGTAATATAAGAGCCAGCTGACTAAGGTTTCTATATGTGGTATTGCTCAAAAATTTATCATAATTTTATTTGAAAAATGTTTTCTTATCTAAGAGAAATTTCTAATTATTTTCAGCAATGACTGAATGTATGAGAAAGTCATGGCAAAACAACATCATTGGCAAAGGAGCTTTTGTTTCAGCTACTTTGCAGCAGAAATTATGGAGTACTTAAAGCAAAGCACATGGAGAATCACAGAAAAAAAGAGAGAATCAAAAGTTCTCTCCAAAAGTTGATATCATTATTTAGAGTCTGACCATTTTCCTTTTGGACATACTTGTTTCTAGAAACTTTTAAAATGAGTCCTATTGTCACACTTTGGTTGTTAACCCTAAGTAAAACAGCATCATAAAACATTATTTTTATTGCAGCCAAACAATAGGGAGAAAAGCATTTGTAGCTTCATTTAGCTTTCCAAGAACTATACTGGAACTCTAACTTCTGAATTTATCATATGACTCTGCATTACTTACCAAGGTTTTGCAGAAAAAAAAAGTGTAAAAAAGCTACTACTTTTTAGTTTCTGTTTGAGATGATGGTTTTGACTTCTTTACAGAATTATTCTTCTGCTACCATATGTACCTTTGTAACACAAAGAGACCCCGACAGACAAAAATCATCTGTGCTTTTACAAACATTGTGAAAATTCAAAACTAGGGAAGCCTCCAGACTGACAACTGCAAAAACTGATGTCTCTTGGTTATTTTCAGAGGCAACAGATCCTCCACTAGAATGCAGGGGAAGATGCAGCAGCAGCAGCAGCTCTACTGCCCATCTGGAAAACAGCAGCAGGTCTCACATGATCAATTCTGAAAGCCCCTTGGGGAATATAAACACATATCAGAGATCCAGAGTGGAAACACTCCCCACTTCTTCACATGTGCAGTGTGAAGACAATAGTTCTTCACCTAGTGCAATCCCTACTCCAAGAGTCTCTAAGAGAGAATTCTCTTGCAGAACATCAATTCCCTAATGAACAGAAAGAAACTACTTATTTTATACTGAAAAAAAAATCATAAAGCTGCCAAAGAAGATGAGATACAAAAATCTGTCAATCTGCCAAGTCTTTATTTCACAACTCCAATGGAAAGGTTTCCTTGCTAGGGCTGAATGAACAGGTCCAAGCTCTTCCAAATATCAACTGTCTTACAACTCCCCATCTGTGAAGTATTTAGAGTTCCACACTCAGATTCCAGCTTATTTAAATTCCATGTTTTCATTCAGTTGCAGTGTGTGCATCCTGACACTCTTTGGAATATTTACCTCAGTTAGTAACTGAAAGCAACATATATATATATATATATAAAAAGAGAGAGAGGGGAGATAATATATAAATATAATATAAATATATATATAAAGAGACATAGAGGAGATATATAAAGATATAAATATAAATATATAAAGATAAATATATATATTTATATATCTCCACTAAATTTTCACAAAAAAATTTCCTTTTTGGCTGGAAATGTAAGTTTCAGCTACTTATAGGCATAAGCCTCTGGGCAAAAGATATTCATCCATACTCCTCTCACTGTCCTTCATTGTTCATACAGTCTGCATGTGTGCTGAATTGGAAAGCACGGCTAACAAGCAGTCAGCATATAAAAGAAGGGCTTACCTCCAGAAGTGATAAAAAAGCAAAGGAACATTTAACCCCAGCGTGAGCCACTCCTGAGCACATAAAAACATTATGCAGAAAAGACTGTGGATAGAGTACTCTGGCAAGACCAGCTAAAAAGAAAGAAAGGAAGAGAATTAACTGATGTCAGTAAAACACTTCTTTGATTTTAGTCACCCAAGTAGTTTTTCAGAATACAAATCAGTTCTGCACAGCTGGCAAGCCCCCCGTGTGTCGGTCCCCAGACACACCTCAGCTGACAGACGGCTTGGCTACGAGCAGCGAGCACAAGACTCAGTGCCAGGTTTGTCCAGGTTCCACCCGTGTCTGTACTCCAAGGCCTTGGTGAGAGGCGTGGGACAAACCACCCACTGTCTTATCTGGTGTTCCAGATTCATATCTACAAAACATATGTTATATTAATGCCTCCCTCACAGAAACACTGTGAGACTAAATGAGTGTCGGTAGAAGGTTTTTTTTAAGAAATAATTTTTTTTTTACCATTGCTTTCAGAAAGGAAATAATAAAGCTATTTCTGAAGCTTCACTTCAGTATTGCAGGAGTGTCCTTGGGAAAATTAAACACTGCTTCTGCCATTTTGATATGTTATATACTCCCTAAAGAGATCAAATCCATTACTAAGTCAGTCTTGCAAGCTAAATCCCACTAAGACAGGAAACTCATTTCCTTGGAAAATGCACAGCTCCCTACACTACTTGCTTCAGAACCATGATGACTCCTTCTATTAAAAAAGAAAGTGAGTGGGCAGCTGGCAGAAGAAGAAATTTATGTGATGTTGATTCAGAGTGGTTATTTCACATGGCATTTTGCTTTTTTCGCTGCTTTCACATTTCTTTGCTGTCTTTATTCTCTCGTTTTCTTCCCATGTCTTTTTTCAGCAATCTCTGTTTCTTTTCCTCAAGTCATAGAAGAGATTAATTTCCAGCAGTACATATTTCTTAAAGCTAAACAAACCCATACACAGCTCATCTGGACACTTGGAGGGTGTAATCTTGGAGATACATCAACTAGAGTTCAACCACAAAAGGCATTTGAAATCTTCTTTTGATGTAAATTAATTTTCATCTGTCAAATAATTAAAGCGAGCCCTAATTTTTTTAAATAATGTAAAACCTACTATACAGCTTCTCCCAATGCCTACCTACTCTCATACAGCTGTGCTGCAAGGAATTCCATTGTCTTGGTTCTAGGAATCTTTCCACCTCATGTGGAACATATTGTTCAAATTCGTTTAACTTTAGTACTTAAAGTAGTTAACACATTTGGTATCTCTGCCTTCAACTTAAACATTCTCAAAAGTTTATCTTATGTGGATGACAAATTATAATACAATTACATAGTTCAGATTCCAGATGGTAGTTATTTATCACTGCTGGACCTTTTTTTTTATTTCTCACTTTTAGAATAAGATTTACAACATGACTATAACCTTTCCCCAAAGAATGATTCATCTTCATCACAGATTGCAGACAAGAAAGGTCTTCATAGTGTACACCTACCCACTAAACATCACAACACTCAGAAGAATATTACACTCATTATCACATATTTGACTTCTGATTCCAACACAATACACCAACTTAGCAAGACTAAAATCCTGGTGCCTGATCAGTGGGCTGGCTGGTAATAACAGGGAAGGAAACCCAGGGTGAAAATTTATGCAGAGCTTAAAAAACGAAACAAAAATCTGAAGTGAAGCTAGAAAGGAAAGAAAAGAAGCTGAGGGCTCTCAGAAATAGGCTCACTTTCCAATCACAGTTTCTGGTGTAAATTAAATCTACCTGTGCTTTTGATAGAACAGCAAGTGGGTCATTTATGCCTCTTCGCTCTCTTCTTGGAGTGTTATTTTCCAGTAGACATAAAGAAAGAAAGGACCAGTGCTGAACACTGTTTCTGGAGAGAATTCACACAAAGAAGCAAACAAA
>JAYRBT010000114.1:7340050-7355300 GCA_036023395.1 Myiotriccus ornatus | reverse complement strand
TGGAGGACTGAAATATGCACCAGTTCTGGGTGTGTCATACACACTCAGAGCCTTCTAGAGCACTTCAAACAAAGCAGAATTTAAATGAATTTAGTTTTGTGAAAGATGTTGTAATCACAGTCTGAGTCCTACCTGACAGAATGCACACAGCATGGCAAGCTCACATCCTACAAAATCTGCAGATCTAGTTAATGCCTTAGAAACAGCAATATCCTTTATACCAGTGCCTGCATGCAAACTTTGGAACTTCTTCTAAGGCAGCTTGGCAGCTAATTATGTGTGCATATGTATAGCAGAGGGGTGTAGCTCATGCTCACCGTGATGCTGACAGATCTATCTCATCATATTGCCTATGTTTATTAGTATGTCTGTAGAGCAAGCACCACAAGTCTCCAAGCATAACCATACTAGATAATATTGCTCCCAACAATCATCAACTGGACCACAGTACTTTGACTCCAGACGGGGTTGTATTTGAACAGCTGCCGTAGCGATTCAAGACTACATGCAATTATCAACTCAATAAAACCTGAGACCTCTCAAAAACAGCAAAAAAAAAATTTTAGCTTCAGTTACAAATAAAAGATTCAAGCTATGCCTGCTAATAAGAAAACTAAGTAGGACTCCAAAAACAAGATTCCTATCATTAGATCAGCTGTGCAACCTTTCCTTTCCTGTTGTGTCTTGTGAGTGGAAACAAATGCTCTTGGTATTTATTACCACGTGGTTTTGTAGCACCTGGCACAAAAGGCTTTATTCCTTGCATGAGGCAGAAAGCACTGATGTAACAACAAATGCTAATGCAAACATTATAGAAAACGAGAGCCAAGACTTGCTGAAAGTAATCTCTGGCTGAAGAACAACGTGACCTTTAAAAGACCAAAGTACCTAACTAAGAGAACAAAAAAAGAATGTTAAATTCAAGAAGTGGTAGAACGTAAGACAACAGAACATCCACCTAAAGACAGAGTTGCTCCTGTATTACATATTCTTCCAAGAAAGAAGACAAATGGAACAGCCTGAAACCATCCTTTTGACTTTACTTAAGGCTCTTCTAAAATGAGAAGTTTTCACCTGATAATATTAATTCAGAATATCACTGCAGTCCAAATAACAGATCATATGTCTAAGCCTCTAAAAAAAGGCTTACTGAATACCTGTTTCAGATGCATATTGTTTATCAGGCCAGTTAAAAGAAAGAACCTATCTAATGTGATCCGATCAAAAGGCACTTTTGGAATCAAAAGACTTTTTGGAAATATGTAGCAGACACCTTCCTTCATGACATCTCCTGGTAATGTTTAAAACTAAAGGGAAAAAAAATTATGATTTTCCAATAAGTAAACTATTCTCTACTCTAGTGGAGTGCTATGAAAACATGTGCTGAGCTGTCTAACCAAAAACCTTGTATTTCTTCCCTCATTCTACCCAGAGTTTGACCTTTGTTCTTTCTTCTGTGCTTTTCACTGGGAATTTCTATACAAATTCAGTCAGATTTGGTCTCAGCCACTAACAACGCACTAGTTTTTATCTAAATGGTGTCTAAATTATAAGAACTTCAAATCCAGGCCTATTTCACATGGGTTTATCCTTGAATATCAACACATTTCTCATCTCAGAGCAATAAACAGAGATTGCTTCAAGCTGTCAGTGTCAAGAAGAGACTGAGAGTGCCCACAGAGGGCTATCACAGCCACATATGTTGTTGTTTGATGTTAGAGATGAATGCTAAGCATGAATGTCAAACTGGAATTCGAATCCTTCCTAAATCCAGGACATTCAGAAAGCTTTTTGATATAAAACAACTCTGTTTCGGACCACTAAATTGCAGGGGGAAAAAAAAAGGCATTTGAGATTATAGCAATAATCTTTAAAATAGTATTTATTTTAGTCCTTTTATTCACAGCAGTGCCTGCTTCGGAACAACTTTCTGTATTGCACTGAATCACAGGGAGACACTGAATAACTACATGGGTACCTGCAGCATGTTTTCTATACACATTATTTTATATTCCCTCTTCACAAGTAATCCACACTGTCTCTTGATTAGGGCTTATGCTCCCAGACACTCTGCAGGAAGGGTCCCCTGACAGTTTTCCTGCTGCCCAGAAGCTCAGTCAAAACCCAGCGGTTTCATCATACTGATGAGGTATGAAAAGACACAGAGCATGAGATACATCAAGAAATACGATGTGTACTGAGAAACCAGTAACAATGATGAACTCTTTGGTCTCTAATGAGAGTGGACAAAGTTCATGTGCTCCATCATTGTAACAATCACTATTAACAGGAAAAATGTCATGCAGTGCCATTTTTTTGTTCCCTTTGTGATCTTTGTTCCGGCAGCAGTTTATCGGAACTCTGGAAGCATCAGCCTCTTTCTCCTGCTAGGCAGAATACCACTGCTATTTCCACAGTTCAAAAATACCTTATGACTACACTGAAAATTCTGTTTTCCTCTTAGGTGCTGTTTTCCACAAGCACCTAAGCTTCAAAGACTAAATGTTCACTCTCAGTTAAGAGGAAACATGGGATCTATTAACCCTGCAGACTTAGCCCCCTAAGTGTGGCTATGCTGAGACATGTCCTTCTTCTCTTAAGAGCAACTAAATGAGGAACTAAAACATCTTTACTATGGCTGCAAAAAACATGTACAGCACTACAAAGGTAAAACTATTGCTGCTATTCCCAGTTTCACAACAAACGAACTGTCTTATTGCTGTAGTTTTCACCTATGGGATTTCTTAGCCCCAAGGAGAAAGTATGGTTCCTTCTTACAATACGGATGGATGTACATCACTTTAAAAATTCCTTGTGATTATGCATCACATTTGCTAAATTTGCTTATATAACCTCACATTAAGTGTTTTAAGGAACCAAGCTGTAGGCTTATAGAAGTACTCTGCTAATGACTATCGGCCTGCAGATTGGGTAAAAGAACGTCACACATTCATAAATCCCTAAATGCATGACTAAGCAATCAACAGACACATCCAAAAACAGACACTTAAAATCCATCACATTTACCTCAGGCTTGCCAGCGACTATGAGGCAGAACAACAAAAACAGTGGTCATCGTAATAACAAGCAAATTTATCAAGATGAAAAGAATACGATCGGTCAGTTGAAATCAGCTGCTGTGACACCCGACACTCCACAGAGGAGAATGTCCATTGTACCTGCTGCATGCAGAGAATGGTAGGGGCTACTGGTAGGTGAAGGTCTGGAACCTTTCAAGGTCCAAGTAAAAAAAATTATTTCATACGGCAATTAGTGCACATTGGTCAGTCTCCTTCATCCAAAAATAGGCAGGAAAAAAAAAAAGTCAGATAAGACAAGGAAAGATAGGGCTGCTTTTTAACAGTGCTGATTTTCCATGATATTAAGCTACACATAAAGAAAAAGAGACTCCATACTCAGGTAACACTCTTTTCTTCTGCTATTAAGGAAAAGCCAAAGCCAACTTGCTCCCTGTTAGCTGATCCAGTGAGCTCAGTTGTATTTCACTGAACATACTGTGGGGGTTTTTCCAAGCTTTGAGTGAGTGCATTCTAAGCTGACAAACATGCATGATACAGACACAGGATCAAGCCTAATTTTCATCCTTAGAATGCTCTGTCTACAGCTGAACCTGTGGTGTTAACCCGTAACTCTTCAAGCTTCTGATTACTTGTGTCTCTGAATTGCTGTTACTTGCAAACAGACGTAGTTTTCACTTTTCCTTTACAGAATATTTTCATATTGAAACATACCAAAACAAAACTGTACAGACACTCAGGTATCTGGGATTATATATAATGCTCACCAGGTTTTACATTTTATTTACATTACCTCAGTCTGAATGGAATGTCTTCTACAATTGCTCTTTCAGGTAAAGTTGGTTTTGGTTATTTACCAAAACCTGTAAACACAGTAAAACATAACTGTCACGTGTATTAGGGTATACACAATGGAATATAAATTTAAAATAAACATTCCTTTTATTTTTTCAGAGTAGTAAAAAACAGAATTGAATCTGGTGAACACCAGAACTAATGAGTAAAAAATAAATTTCCACCATTACTACTGCAGATCCAGCTTCACTGGAAACCACAGTGACAGAGGTACTAGACCAGATCAAGCACTGGCACCCCCCAGCTTCCTAACTAAAACATTAAAACTTGTTTCAAAAAAGATTAGGTGAAGAGTTGTTCAGGTTTGGCTTGTTTTATTATGTTTTAAACACCCCTGATTCAGTATCTACTATGCTACTGCTACTACTAGAGTGCTGAACTGGCCAAGTTTGGTTATTCAAACGCTGCCCCTGCAGGGTTTTTTGTCTGTGTATTTGTTTTTCAAGACAGTTCAAGTTCATCTGGAACATCTTTGAGCTTAATGTCACCTTGCCTGTGGCTACACTTCTTGCTGAATCTGCTCTCTTCCAGTCATCCCTTCAGGATTACAAAAAAAATGCCAAAATCCCCAAATAAAATCAGGAAAAAGAACAGAGCTCAAGTACAATATTTTCTTGCACTTGCAGTTTTAGGAATTTTGGGCATAACTTAAGTAAAATGCTCCGCTACAGTAGGAAAATAAGTAAAAGTCTGCCTTTTATTCATGTCGACTTCCTCCCAATTAAGTTCTAGTTCCAGTTCTGATGCTCAAAAATCACTCTTACTTTAGCTTAATGGAGTTTAAAAACAAATATTTGCTGATAATTGGAGAAGGATCACTTATATTGTTCAGCAGTGTTTGGCATGAGCAAACTGAAATCTCCAGTGTCTTCTCTGAGCAAGAAGCAAGTTCAATCAATTCTTCTCCTTAGTAAGGATTTATCGAATTAATTCCAAAATTATGATGCATAACATAATCAAAATCTAATTTAAATTTCCTCAAAGGTAAAGTAATAATATTACAGTGGTTGATTGATGAAATATATGGTGCTTTAATCTAGGAAATTCCTAATTGTCCTTAGTGCTAAAACAAGTATCTCCATCAGGAATCAATCTTGTAGATAGATTTCTTGAAATACAACTGCAATTACAATTATACAATATTGCTGTCATCATTATCTGAATATATTTTAGCAGCCCCACCAAAATATTTAATCCTAAAAATCACGGTAGACTTCATAGGCACACCAAACCTATCACAGTCCTCAGCAAGGCTGATGAGCCCAAGAAGCCTGTGCTGCTGCTACACTGCACTGCTTCAGTTTGTGTACCTCTGTACAGCATTGTAACCACATCCTGAGAGAAACAAAGGCAATTTAGGAAAAAAAAAGAATAGCACAGAGGCTGCACAGCATCTGCTAATACCAGTGTGTGTCCTATGTGAACCACCTAACACTTGTAAGACAACCAACATCCACATAATGGAATATTCAACAATTTACGGCACAGGAGCACAAATCTATGCTGTTAAGCCCCCAACACACACCACTGAATAAAATGAGACACCTGTATCCTGAGAGAACTTCACTTTATGCTGGTTTCAGAAAATAAACCTTCTTCTCATTTATTTCAGAATAGAAGAGATTTGACCATGGCGATACAAAGCTCATAGTTTCTTCATACATAACCATTCTCCAGTAACCAGAAAACTTAGGCTTATCTAATTCTATAGCACCACAAAAACAAGGACCCCTGTGTGCATGCATGTGCACACACCAGCATCATATATATCTGCTTCACACAGTCCCTACTTGTTTTAATGACATAGAAACATTTTCCCCAAATCAAACATCAGAAAATGCCTGGCTGTAGAACAGTTACATCCTCCATTCTATTTGGAAAAGTGGAAGTAAATTATATAATATCTGGTGAAATACCACATACCTGGTCACAGTTTGTCAACAAACTTTTTCAAGTATTTTGGAGATAAAAATGAAAATCCATCCTCAAGAAAGTCTTTGCCCACTGGGATCAGATTTATATGACATATTGTATGCTCGGTTAATAATTTCCAAGACCTCCTTGTAAAACCAGCATATAATGAAATTGAGCATACTTTTTTAGCTCACCTACAACCTTTTAAAGAACAAATTTACATCAGATCTTAAGAATTAAGTTCTAATGTCAAAGGCCTTTAAAAGAATTACCTGTCTTCAAGACATAGGAAAACAGGTATGCTGTTGTTTCATAGAAAGAGAAACAGACCCTGAAGCCACACAATGTTATATTGAGGGATATATTTAGTGCTTGCTGGAAGCAGCCTGCTATTGTCATGTATCAATATAGTTGGCACTCAATTATTTATTGTTTTTCCAGAGTTTTCCTCAACGACTCCTCTATACGATATAAACTACAGCTATTTTTAGTGATTGTCCGATTTGAAGACTACAAATCTCTGTAGTTACTGCACCTTCCTCTTCTTGTGTATAATCTCTCAATTAAAACAAATCTGTCCCCAAAGAACTTTGAAGAAGAGGCTGAATTAACAAACTATTTAAGTGAACCAGAAGCAAGGCAATCCCTTATGAATACAGAGTCTGCAATTAGCCAAAATGCTCCATTTTGCTCTCCACAAGAAGGCTGAGGCTCAATAAAAATTAAACACTGATGCAGGCAAGGCATTCCCATGGGGCTCACATATATTAATACATTACCACTCAACAGTTGCTTTATGTCCAAGAAACTGGGGCACAGCTTGAAATTGGCTGGCTGCCTGTTTGATAAAATGGAAAGCTATTGGTGATAAGCATTTTCTCTTATTTTCATATCCCAAAGGTCATAAACAGGCTCAGTAAGTATTTAAATGTGGCTCCTAACAGTCACAAACTCATAATGGTTCCAAACAGATATGACTCAGGTTCTGACTGATTAGAGAATGACAGCTCGAAGATTCTGCCTGGAGTCACAGTTGTGCCTTTGGATCACCCCAATCCCTACCACTGGGTTTCCTAAAATCTCTAAGTACCTTAAAACCAATTTAGTTCTTAGCTTGATTAGGATGCAGGCAGCAGTCCACACTTCAGTGATGACCTTTTTAAGCAAAAATGCAGAATAATTTAGGTGTCTCCATTACTACTCCGCAGAACACAATGTAGAGAAACTTGAATTTACAGAATAAAATACTTTAGAACTATAATTATTTTTACTTTAATAGGACAGAGTCAGGAGAACAACGATTGTTAATTAAAATGTTTTTGAAGCCACAGATAAGTAACACACAAATTATCAGCTTCTTGAAATCCCTCAGAAACTGAGGCACTCAGCATCTCACTTGTGTCAAGTTAAAATACATACTACATCAACTTTTCTATTCCATCAGCTAGAAACCTTAAACACTAAACATGTAACTAATAAAAATGTTTAGTTTATCAAATAGCAAGCCACTGTTCAAAAAAAGGGTATTTTTAGAGCCTGTACTACAACAGTATCAGCAGCTTTACAGGACTATAAAAAAGAACCTCAGCTGCAACTGCAAAACTATTCACCACCTTCAAAAAGCTTGTTCTGGAATGAATGGGCTGATGTTCTGAAGTTCAGTTCCTATCCAGACATCCCTTATTATGTCAACCTTTTATAATTTGTCTTACTCTGTCCTTACAAAGTCATCATGACTTTCATTTCTCAGTAGAATCCAGCCTTTCATCAACTGAGTGTGAGGATCAAAGAGAAAATAAATGCACGTCACCACTGGATGGACTTAACTCTCCCAAACTTCACAAATCCTAGGTTAGTTTATGCTCACCTTTCGCAGGAGGAAGCAAATCCGCTCAATATTTCTCAGCCGCTCTCTCTGTCAAGGAAAAGGGGGGGGAAAGGCAGAAGATTAGCTGGTGTTATAAATTAAGACAATATATTACAATTACAAGGGTCAATGTTTTAATTAATGGCTGCAGTGAAGCAATATATGTTGTTAATCTGAAATGACAGCATTCACTTCTTACCTACTGCTAGCAAGCCAAGCGATTTACCCATTTCAAAGTCCCAGTAAGTTATTTTTTCATCTGTTACTGGGTATAACAATATCTACTGGGGATTCAAGTCTGTTAGCCTTGAGCCAGAGACTGCAAATGTTTTTTAAGTCAGCCTTTGTGGCTCTGTTTTGCCAGTCTATACCACAGAGACTTGGTCTTGTACTTTAAGGTACCCAACATCTGGCTTCAAGATAATTCTGAATGGCAAAAACAACTATGAAGTTTGTAAGGCAGCTCTTCCTCTATCACCAAGACGGCACCTCGACATGTGATATTAGAACTTAACCCACTAGTGAAAAGTATTTGAACTGTCCTAGAAATGCCACTTTAAACGACAGATGCATTCATAAATACTGAAAATCACTGCAATTAAGCACTGTGACTCAAAAGATGCTTAAAGCTCAACTCACAGAAAGAAAACAAAGACAGGGTGTTTTTTTTTTTTTAAATGGCTCGTAATGAGATACTCACCAGTACAATCAAATTTCGCTTCATTACCCCATAACTCCATCACTGGAGTTATTGTGGAACATTCTACTGTTGGTTACACTGCAGAAGGCAGAGTGGTTTTGTTGTCCTCAGAAGACTATCTGATAATATTTTCACTTAGACATGGAAAAATATTTCGAACAATTAACTTTTTTGTACTATACCAATGTGAGAAGCCAACTCTCCCTAAGCTTTTTGCTTTTCAAATGCTTTAAATGTGCCACAAGTTTTGAGTTTTATTTCTGTTCTCCAAAGAAACGTCTCTTTTGCTTTCCTGTCCCCAAGTTTAAGCCATTTTTTAAAGAAGTATCATTTTGGAAAGACAGTGAGGCAGTGGCAGCTTGATAGGCACCAGAAAAATACCGTGCCTCTTTTTGGTGTCTCTGAGCTAAAACAGATTCAGAAATGTTAGACTCAGAGTTGCAAACACGAGAATGGATGTGTGTGGACGTGCCTGTGAAGCTGCAGAAAGCTCTCTTGCCTTTCGAAGGAGGTAAGTGGAGAGGGAAAGACAGACCTCTCAATGCCCTTTAAACAGATTCCTAACTACAGCTGGCCTTGCAGAAGCAGGAAGTCTGTCTCTGAACTATAGGTAATAGAAGGCAAACCAGGAAATTTGAATTAAATTCTCAGCACTGCCCTTGTTTTTGTCTATGACTTCTCTTTAATTCAGCTCCCTGTTGTCAAAAAGGCTCTATCCCCTGTCATGAAAACATTGTGGAAGATACGTGGGCAAACATCAGGCACTCTTATAGTGCAATAAAGAAAACTACCCCACTAAATGGGATATGGGCACAAGCAACTATGCAGAGGGAAAAACTTGAGCAAATACGTAAGAAATGCCTGGTACAAATAAATACACGGTACAAATAAATACACATTTTTTGTGTGCAGTTCCCAAAACGGGAAGTAAAATCAGATAAAGTGAATTCAAAATCAGATTACTTCCAGTAAATTCAAAACCAGATTATACCCACTGAAGTTCTCTATAGGATTTCTTGATATAATTTCTTTCTTCTATTCTCATGTTTTGATTATGTGTTAGTGAACTGTAAAAAAAGCCTTCTTATTCTAAGATTCACATAAAGTTTATGCTTAAAATCATCAGTGGTCTAAGCAGTGCCACAAATCCTCTGCTGAGTTACGAAACAGGGTAAAATGGCAAAGTACTGAATCTGGTTATCATTTGCTGGCAATTCAGTAAGTAACTTGATACTCCGTAGAGATCAAATACAGCACCTGTCATAATCATTGTAATTCCCAGTGAGATGATGGGGAGCCAAATTCTGCTCTCAGTTCTGGTAGTACAGACTGACACATGTTTAGCTGTAGTCAGCTAATTCACCCTAGATTACAGCTTTAATTAACAAGGAACTTTGAAATACTTAAATCCAGGCTGCATTTTTGGTTCATTAGTTTAAAGTGAGTTTACAGTTCCAGGGTGATATTTAAACTTTTCTATAGCACAAGCAGCAGAATATGATGTTTACTCTTAAAAAATGGGAGCATTTAGAGCCCTGCCATTGGAGAAAGAGGTTCATGAACATGCCTCTTACCAAATCCACTCAAGCTTTTGGCTCATTGATACAGACAATGTGGGAAAATGTGGTCATCCCATGCTTGAACACAGAGAAGGCAAATTATTTCAAAAGGGAAAACTTGTGCCACAGGTAAAAAAGAAAGCATTAGCATCACATTATATATCCCTCAGCTTTTGAATTTCCAAATTATTTTCCTGCCTCCTTCAGCAAAAAGGAAGGCTATTAGCATAAAAAGTCACCATCTGGCTTCTCACGACTTGCCCAGTAAATCAATTTTCCAAACCACACTTGACTTCACAAAGAGACTCTATCTTAATTTCCCTCATACTTCCCTGACAGCTCAGTGCACCCCCCTTTCCCGAGCAGGCACTGCTTAGCAAGCCACCGGTTGTACTCACTGCGTGGGCTGGGTTGCACTGATCCACTGGGCTCTTGAAGTCTGTCCGAAGTTCATCAAAGGCAATTATCTGAAAAACATTTTTTTTTTTTTTCCAAATCCTGTAATGAATGCTCATTCAAACACTTATTTTCCTTTAGAGACTAGGTAGATGCACTGCCTCCCTTCCTCACTTTCCAGAAAAAATAGCTTCTCCAACACACTCCCTTCAGAACTAAGTAGTTAAAACAAGACATGGGATACTCCTACATATGAAACCTAGACCTCATTAATCTGTCACTCTGTAGAATCATATCTATAGCCTTTTCAGTGGTGTTACTTTCCATATTTCTTCCCTCATATCAGCTAGAATTCTTTTCTCAAATTTCCACATGGCATAAAACTATTTCACAAACAAATACATCTCCAAATTTGAAGGAGAAAGTCATTAGCTACCCAAAACACAGAGGTGGATCAGCTATGCTCTCCAGGTTTAATACATAAACAGCCCATTTTTTTAGCTATTAAACCTACTTCAGATATTAATTCTAAATTAGTATCAGCTTTACTGTTATGAAGCTGCTATACGTTAACAAACTCCTCAAATGGTAACCATTCTAGAGCAAACATGTCCTTCCTAAATTCTGGCAGGTTTTAGAACCTTACTTCAGACCTCATTAATGAGGAGATGTTTTTTGCTCAAGTCCTTCAGTTTCCTCCATTAACAGATGAATTGAGACACACTTGCAATTACTGGTCCTTTTAAAGCAGGGCAGATAAAAGTGCTTATAAAAATAATAATATTTGAAAGTGTTTTCTTGGAAAGAAAACAGCTGCAGTAATCCTCATCATATTTCACTGAAAGATCTCAAAGCACATTCTTAGCTTTATGTTTGTATTCTAGTGATACCTTTTCTTCTGCTTCTTTCTTGCTTCACCCAAGGAAGGAAAGCACCACATAAGCAGATGTTAAAACAATGATTCCTTTTTTAGATAATTTACAACCCAAAGTCTCGGTTCTCAATAAAATGATGATGTAAGTACAAGGCATCAGTTGGGTAATTAGTATTTGAGTGCAACAGCCATTCTATGACACGCCATAGCAGCCTGCTGCCTAGCTGTTCAAAAAAGAACCAACTGGGTGTCAACACAGACCTGCTGCATAGGTAAAACACATTCATTTTACAGATACGGAACGCAGGAGCAGAAATCCTGAAAATGGCCTATCCGTGAATTATATAATAATCTGGCTAGAGGTTTGAGAATAAAACCTAGAGCTACAATCCACAAATTTAAGCACTACTCCACATCCCACTCTAATGCTGCATTCATCACACATTTAAAAAATCTAAAGTGTGGCATTCTACAAGAGCACTCTACAGAATTCAATTTATTCAACTATGACAAGTCAAAGTGGCAGAACAAACCACAAAGGGAGCTATAAAACATGATTATAAGTGAACCATTTCTCCCCATGGATGCAGTAGCTCTGCAAGCTAGGAATTAGGTCTGCAATGGTAAAACAGCAAATAACAAGCTGTTAGAGGTTTGGAGTGCATTTGGGAAGGATAAGCCTCACGACACCTCCATATTTAATACTTCTTGAACAGGTCTTCACAGTCTTAGGCTGGAACAACTGCTAAGAGGGTTAGAACCATGCAAGTCGGACACACATGTGATTGGATACCTCTCTGTAAATGGATATCAACATCAGCACTGACAGCACTGACAGAAAGGGGGAAGGATGGCCCTGTAACAGGTAAGACAGTTGTCTCTCATAGCTATGCCACTGATTTACTTTAGGATCCCCTTAAATTCTCTTTACTCCACTGCACTGGTACTTACAGATGTAACTTTAAGAAAGAAAACTGTTATGAGCTTTGAGTGACAGCTATTTTTATTAATGTACAGTAGTTACAGCTTTTTTCCCATTGTAAATGTAGAGATGAATCTTCCTTCTGGTAGTCAATAAGAGCAGCCAGGAGTTTGAGATTATCATGAAATGTCAGCCAGTACAAGATCCAACTCATGCTGTGAGGAAAGACTGTCTGAGACAACAACATGGGGAACATGAATACTGAAATCATAAGACAGACCCCTTCCAAGAAGTTCAGGAAAGCCTCACTTGGCTGCTCTGAAAGACAAAGCTGTTAAGACAGGGCTCTGTTGAGCTAGCTTTAAATAATGCAGGTAAGTCTTGAAGAAATCCTAAATGACAGTTTGGAAAAAGATCTTAGCCTCAAGTATACCACATATTTAGATTTCCTATTTTTTTCTTTCTCTATTTATTTATTTTATTTATTTATTTATTTGACCAACACTCTCAACTCTCTGGCCCAAATCCTACTCTTTATTTGCTGGCACACCATTTATGTTAGCCTTGCATTATACCTAAGTGCCTTGACACAGATCTGACAGGTAGTAAGCACATCGTTTTCATGGAACCAGTAAGTGCAAATACAATAATCCCATAACCTTTTGAGATGTCTGCAAATTATGACAATGTTAAGAGACATTCCTGCTACACCCAAGAGAGGCTGAGGTCTGGTATCAAGCACATATGATCTGAGGAAAGTTTCTTCAATAACAGTTTTGGTGTCTCTCCGGAAAGTAGCTGAAAAAAATAGATCCTCCTCAATTCTTATCATTTTATTTCAAAGAAGGTCCATAATAGGTCTTATGTTGTTAAATCTCCAGAAATAGAAATTTACTGATGACATTAATTTAAATTATGAACAAGCACATTCTTATTTCCTATTTCTTATTTTTCAGTTAGAGTGAAAAGCTTGAAAGTGTAACATTAGGCTCACTATTAGAGGGAATATAAACTCTCAGAAGTGTTTTGGGTGCATGTTTTTTCCTGGTTTTTTTGGTTGCTTGCTTGCTTGGGTGGGTTTTTGGTTTTGTGTTGTTTTGGTTTGGTTTAAATTTCACGATGTTGGGTGACCTAATTCTAAAACCACAACTGAGAAACAATGGAAACAAAGATGTAGTTTCTTATGATTTTTGGATGCTCACAACATACTTTGAGCAACAAATCATATCATATTACTGAAAATATGGCTGGGCTGGGCTGTACTGCTGTGGGGTTTACATAATTAATTAGGAAATGTCTTCCTCTTTGAATTATAACTCACTTTCTGTAGCAGTTCAATGCCCTAGGACATTGTGTGGCTGGAGATGCCATTTTTCCATCCAAAAATAACAAACCACTTGCCTCCATTATGTTTCCCAATGCTTTCACGGGAGGTGCACTGTTCTGACCACAGACTAGAGAAACGAGCTGCTGCCTGTTTACAGTTTAGCTGGATGAAGTACAGCTACTGCTTCCCATACATCAACCACCTCCTGAATGCTCTGGGACAGCACCTGGATACTCTCAGGATCTGTTTCCCCTCAGAAACTGCCACATTTACCAGCATCTTGACAGAGTAGTTCATTTCAAGGCAAACAATATAACAGATCCCAGTCAGGGCACTTCACCACATGAATTGTCATGATTTCACCTTTGTAAATGAATGTATTTTATAAAGTGTTCAATATCTTTTCAGTTATCCAATCTAATTTGATCCAGGGTGACAATTAAGACTGCAAAACATACACACACATGGACATCAGCAACCTCATCTCTTGAAACACAACACAGTGTAAGCAGAGTGTACCAAAGAAAAATGACCAACCTCTAGTCATAGAGCTGAACAAACAGCTAAGCACTCAGCATTTTGGAAACATGTGCCAGGGACTGATCTTACACAGAGGAGAAATTTATTTCTATTAGTAAACAGTAATGTCGTACATTGGAATAAGGACCATCTGATATTTATTTAGAAACTCAAAAACCTAAACCACCAAGTTATCTGTTTACTAGCAAAGCTATATCAGAAGAAATAAAAGGGCACATCATGTTTAGCAATAATTTTTAAAATTACTGCAGAAACAGGCTGGGTTGACTGGACAACGGATATTGCACTACCTTCTACCTTGAGGAATTTTCCCTGTGAATCCACATTGCAAATCATTGCAGGAAGTTTGCTCTGCCACTGCCCTAGCTATGCTTTTTCCTGTTGATAGAAGTGTACTAGAAGTGTACTTGTGGGTGTTTTCCACCTAATAAAACTAAAGGTCTATAAAAATACTGGTTGCAGTCTCTGATTCACACCATCTGCAAACCTCAAAACTCCAAGTGTAAGTCAGCAAGGAATTTGCCCCAGTTTAAACACATACTGAATCAAAGAGATTGTGATGACAGTATGTTTCACTGCAATGATATTTATAAAATTTGTTTTCATTACCTACACTCTCTGTGCTTATCTCTCCAGACCACAACAGCTTTGAATAACGAAGTATTCACAAAAGACTGAATCTGAATTTTGTTTTCTTCCTATGCTTATGTACCAGTCAAATTGAAAACTTCACTTAATTCTAGAAACAAGCTATGACATCTCATTTTTAGGGAAGATACTTTTTTTTTTATCACTGAGCTCTTACAGAAACATATTTTAATTGAGATTGTGGTGTTTTAGGGTGGCAGTGAAGTTGGTGTGGGTGTGAATCCAGTGACAGCAAAGAAGTTGGATATTATTGCTTACTGGCATCTCAGAAAAGTTAAGATAAAACAGAACTTGATGACAACCACACTAACCACAGACCAGAACAGTAACACTTAACATATGCTTCCTTGCCACCACCCTGTCAATGCACCACAATCCCATTTGAAGAAACTGTCTTTAATGGTTCATTTAAACAATTTCTCTTCCCCTCCCCTCTCAAATGCAGCTTTCACAGTGCCCACACTGGCAGTTCATAGGCTGTCTGCAAGACAGCACATGGACAGAAGGTGGACAGGCTAGGAGCAGGCTGTCCTCCTAAGCTTCATGCCAGCCTATCAACTGCTGCACAGACATATTTACTGTGTTTGGGAAATCATCTCAGAGCCATGAG
>JAYRBT010000114.1:7323225-7339950 GCA_036023395.1 Myiotriccus ornatus | reverse complement strand
CCTAAGCTTCATGCCAGCCTATCAACTGCTGCACAGACATATTTACTGTGTTTGGGAAATCATCTCAGAGCCATGAGATGAACCATGTTGATGCAGTCTGGGTGAGTTTGCTGGATTTTTTTGAGCAGAAGCAACAACTGAAAAACATGTGAGAAATTCAGTCAGGTGAGAATGAAAAAGGGCCTGAAATGGAACGTAAGTCACTGCCTTGACATGACAGAGTAAGGGGAGCCCACAGAGAGATGCAGAGAACAGTGGCATCAACAAAGTGACAGACTTAGAGAACGATTTTTGCTACCCAATTCTTACCATGATATGAAATGAATCTGAACAGAAAATTTAGCTATGTGGTTGGTGAACATTTATTCAAGATGGTTGTTCCTCTTTCCTCTTTCTCTTCTGATTGAACTGATTTGGTTCATGGTACCAAACATGAAAGATCATTCAAAACTGTACGAATGGAGAAGCAACCTGCCTCAAAAGCCAGAAAATTTTATTCTTTTTGTCATATTTTATTCCTTATATGTACCCTCATGTTACACATCTCGTCCTAAAAAAGGAAAAACGTCTCAAATCATGGTTTCAGTCATACCTCACCATACAACACTACAGCTTCCCAGACCAGCGTATCTGAAAAGCTGGTCTTTGAGAACCTTAACACTACAGCAAATAAAGAGCAGAGAAGAAAAGGAGATTAATGGTGTTTCTTTATTTTCCTATCTCTTACCAATGTATTTAATGTTCTGAATATTACACTTATTAATTCACCGCATATTAATAAAAATAAACAGTAATAACTAACAACGCTTTGCAGTTATAAATCTTCCTTCAAGGCAATGAAGGTCTTAACAAATGCAAGGAAAATATAATTTCCATTTTTTTTATACAAGGGAAAAAATGAAGCTCAAAGAAATCAAATTATTCACAGGATCAGTGGCAGAAGAACCAAAGCCTCTGGATTGCTGCACCATATAAAATGTAAGGGGAAACAAAGAATGCTGTCAGTACACTGATCATTGCACTGTTGTCCATCTCTAGAGCAGAGCATTGCTTTAAGCAGAGCCTTTTTGGATTAAGATTGCAAATGGTTTTAAGTCACTCAAGAGTACAGAATGTTTCTGTTTGTCAGATTTCACACTAACAATTGTATGGCATCTCCTTGCTCTACTGAGCTTGAATTTCACATGCTGCCACCATCAAACAACCCTCCACACAGAAACCCAAACACATTGCTAATGCAAACAAAGTTCCTGTGGCTCCAACCAGGACTGCACAAACAGACACCTGAGCACCCAGTCTTCATCTTTTTACTGAAGTTCTTTTGACTCTAAAAGGATGTTACGTTTAGGTCAACAAGACTCAAGCTTTTTAGGCTCTAACTGGAAGCTGAAGCTAACTTATTCAGGAAAATGTTACCGTAATTTTTTAAAGTATTTAAGCCAGATCTGAAGACTTTTCCAATAGAAACTCCAATATGCAAATTCAAAAATTCATAATCTCCATTCTGCAAACACAATTCAAAAGGATTTCCTATCTACCTGTAGCAATGCAAAGGTATAATTATACTACCCTAATTAAATATTGATGAAAATCCATTTAGGAAGGCTCTCCTGCTGAGAGCATGGGTGCATAAACATACCAGTCTGCACTGGTATAGTTACAACACTGTATTCCCCTGCATAAATCAAAACTATTTAAGTGAAAATTAAACAAAACAAACAAAAAACCCCAATCCTATACGCACCGAATCAGATTTCCAAGCCTGCAGAGATGTGCAAGAGAAATCACTAAGAATAACTATTTGGCAGTCACCTGCAACAGTCCACCTTTTAGTACAAGAATTAAAAACTCCATCCAAACCATGAAGGAGCCAGAAATTGATCTTCAGGAATACAAGCATATTGTACAGAGCTCTGAGTGCTTTGAATAGAAAGTTACTATTTCCATGACTTACCAGTTATTATTATTGCAACACTGCAGACTACGATTTGAAAAAGCAACATGATTTCTAAATGTAAAGAATCAACATTATTAATTTTGACAAAACTGCTAAAAAACCTCAGGAGCTGCAAAATTCTGTTGTGAACACAATGTTTTCAGAAGGATGATTTGACAAGCATCTATTGACAGATTTCTACAACTGCTATGAAACAGGCTTTTAAAAGTAATTTCATCCAACTGCAAGGTGGAACAGTTTTACTGGATAACAACAGGATTCTCGTCACAGATTTCACTTGCTCACCATAGACACTGAAATATGTTCCCCAGTCATCCTGAAACTGAGATATCAACCCTCTCCTTCAATGGAGAGATATCAACCCTCTCCTTCAGGAGAGAGACAAATGCCCCACTGATTCCCCAAACAGAGTTCAAAGATCACCAGTGCTTGTATCACAACTTTATACCCACTCACTGACTTCCAGTCTAGACCAGCTGAAATCCAGCCAGACAAAAATCATCTGTAGATATATAAACTGCATTTTGTTACAAGAAGGAAGACAAGCAGCAAGCTGTGCAGGAGGGATGATGCTAATATAGCGGTACAGAGCCTGTTTCTAAATAGGCTAATAGTTTTGCTCCCTGCAGCTAAAACACATTTCAAAACAGACCTCAAGCGGAGGAGGAATTTTTAAGGTATGTCCAGACTGCCGTGCTTCCTTTCCTTCTCAAAGGATTTCATCATTTTGTTGTCAGGATTCCTTTTTTGTTGTTTTTTTTTTAACCTTACATTACTGCATTCAGCACAGGGGAACAGCTCAGGAAGTAGTGGTATTCTGTGAATCAAACACACCCCATAAGTCACCCCTCTGTGGGGCACAAAGAGTTGCTACCAACGCTAAGAAAAACCAACACATTTTCAATTAGCACCAAAAATAGTGAATACATCACGTTGTTCTGAACAGAAAAAAGGTTGTATGTACACAGAGATGCATTAAGTAGGTTTAATTACACTGAGTGTGGTAGAAACAATTCTTGTACCTCAATTGTTTTAAAAATATCATGTCTTCTTTCTCTCAAAAGAGAACCTGAACCATCTAGTTACTAATTTTTTTGAAACATGGTTAACAGTGTCAGTTCCACTGCTGGTACCATGTTACCATGCATAAATACACATTTCACTGATGGCATTTCAGAGGCAAGAGACCAACTCTAATTTTTCTGTATTAAAACTTCATACAATGTGAGACCATCCCACTTAGTAGGATATCTGTGTCTGGAGACTCTATGGGTCAATGATGAACCTGATGTCAGGGTCTGAATCAAAGGCAGCAGGTGAAGTTGACACTCCCGAGTGCTTGTATGAATGCCCTTCTCCTCCTACCAATAAAATCTTACAGAGGATTTGACAGTGTTTCTCACCAGCTCCAAAGGCACAAAATCTATGTGCCTTTGTAGGCTGGGGGAAATACAGGTTGCATCTCTGCCTCAGTAGGGAACTGACTGTAAATCTCCCACACTCCCTGTACTTTCGATACAAGCTTTCCGCCAATATTCTCTTCCTGCATATGGCCTCCTCCTCCTACATGCAATTGAGTATTTTATGTGGATTCCTTATAAAACAAACAGCTTTTTCCGTTTAGATAACAAGACCAAAACTTTCGAAACATTTAAGTATCTAACCACTTTTGATTTCCTCAGTTCAGTGCCAAAACCCCAAGACCAGACACTCGCAGAGCACCAAGGACAACAAATTGACATGCCAATATCAAGAATGCTGTTGCTTGTTAGTCAGGCACTAACTTGATCTGACAGTGAGGACTTGAAAAGCAAACAATCTGCTACAATGAGGATTCCTGGTCGCAGCCACACGTTCAGCAAGCTAAAAAAGGGCATCACAGAATCACAGAATGGGTCAGGTCGGAAGGGACCATAGTGGGTCATCCAGTACAACCTCCCTGCTCAAGCAGGGCCATCCCAGAGCACATGGCACAGGATTGTTCCAGATGGTTCTTGAATATCCCCAGTGAGGGAGACTCCACAGCCTCTCTGGACAACTTGTTCCAGTGCTTAGTCACACGTAGAGCAAAGAAGTTCTTCTTCATACTCAGGTGAACTTGCTGAGAATCAGTTTCTGCCCATTGCCTCTTGTCCTACTGCTGGGCACCACCAAGTAGAGCCTGGCTCCATCTTTGTGACACGTTCCCTTTAGATACCTACAGATATTGGTAAAATCCCCTCTCAGTCATCTCTTTTCGAGGTTGAACAGGCCCAGCCTTTCCTGATAAGAAAGATGCTCCAGTCCCTTGATCAAAGCAAAGGTTAAGCAAAGGTCACCCTAGCAAAGGTCATGCAGACTCTTGCAGCAGCTTTTTCTTATGGAAAAGATGCAAACAAAGACCACATCTGCAGATAAACTGAAGAAGCATTTCAAGATAATGAACAAGTTAGGCCAGAACTTCACCCCGGTCTTGATCTCTTCAATGGGCCAAAAGGAAATTATGGGAGTTTGGATCCAAGCTTTACAGCTGAGGTGTTGAACTCAGATTTGTGGCTCTGATTCAGGGAATATCTATGCAAATGAACTGGTTTGCAGATCTCTCAACCAAGCAGGGGGAGATGAAAGCAGCATTATTTTCTATCCATGCCCAGGAGAGGATGGAGAACCCTACTTCCAGCACAAGAGAGAGCACTGCAGTGCCCTTGCTTCTCTTTATACTAAACTCCACATCAACTAAGAAAACACAACGAGAAATGAAACAACTAAGACTTATTTCTCACTACCTCTATATCACAGATGCATTGTTACAGATTTGTACATCTCCTACTTGTATAGGCCAAGTTCTTCACTATCCAGCATTTTCCACACCAAATCAGGGACAGGCTAGACATGAATTGCTGAAAGAGGTGGGCTAGGTGCAGAAGGCAGGAGGAAGGGTGGTAGTCTGGTCACGCTGGACCAAGAGCAGGTTAATTCTGGATGGAAGCAATATATAACTGGTTACCTATAGGTGTGAGAGGGTTTATTCTTCTGTCCTTGTTTTTCCTCAAAATTGCAAATTATTTCTAATTTATCCCAACATAAATCAATGTGCTCCCATACAATGTTTCTACTCGTCCTTTTATTCTCGTCAAAATTACAGTTTGGGGGATATGCAAGGAGAAAGACACAGATGCATTAAAGCCACAAAGCTCCATCTTCATAAATTATTCTCAAAACAAACTGAAGCACTTTTTCTATTACTTAACAGCACCAAGCTGATAATGCCAAAACTTGGAATAAACAGGATGTTCCTGCAGAATAAATTCAGGGAAAGGGTAGTAAACAAAGGGGAAAATGTACCAGAATAGGTACAACTAGAAAAAAGTATTTGCTCCAAAGAAGAAAGTAAGAGAATGAGATCAAAAGAGAAGTTTTTTTTTCAGTATCAGAAAGATAAAAGTCATGGCTGAGAACCTGGCCAGCTGGCTAGTGCTGTCTGTAAGCAAATATCCAATCTTAGCACCACCCCACAATTTGTTCTTTTCTGGAGCTTTCAAAGATACCTACATATTGCTACAAGTTATTATTTTGACATTTTTAATTTCTGCTACGCTGACACATGCTTGGGAGAAGCATTACATTCCTTTTCCACACACACTCCTTACTTTTCCCCACAGGTTTCACATTGCTGCTACTTATGTTCTCCATTCCTACCAGCAGTGATTTATGCACATTCACCAAAATCCAGGAAACACATAAAGGAATCTAGGTTCTGTCACTAAAAAAATCTGTTCAAGCATGTCGCATATTACACCATACCCACACAGAAGACTCACTACTCAGGCTGTCCAAAAATGTCCATCACCTGAATTAACCATACCTCCTGGATTCAGGCAGCCTTTTCTGTCCAAATAATTGCCTCCCAAATGAGAATGTCGTGTTCTCCATCTTTTCTCTTGTTAGTCCCCTACTTGTACATAGATTTTCTTCCTCTTACTTCCTCTTTCCTTCACATCTTTCTCCCTGAAGTCCTCCCTCCCACAGTCCCATTTCCCAGCTTCCCACACCATTTTTATTCCCCATTACCCACTCAACAGCAGAGTCCTACCAACGCTGTCTCAGAAAGAAGCCCACAGCAGACTGAAACTGTGCTGAATCTGTGCTTCCTGCTCCCAGTGCCACAGCAGAAGCCCAGCTAGACCAGCAAGAGGCAGGAAAAGGGAACAGGGGCTCTTCTAATACAGGAGGCGTCAGGCAGGGATGACCAGACTCAAGATCTTCCCAAGTTTTCTTTCCCTGAAAAGAGGCCAGGCAGAACTTGGAGGAAATAACTCTAAGACACACACACATAACATACATGAAACAGCTGTGCTTGCAGGGCTAAGGCAAGGTGAAGCAATACAGCAGCAATGCAGCTGTGGCTGCAGAACGAGGGCAAGGGGACGGGACACAGGAGCCTGCAAAAACAACCAAAAACTGAGAATAAAATAACAGCAGCCCAAAAAGCATCCTCATCTGCTTTAGCTAAGTTCTTATGAAACCCCTTACTTTAATTACAGGAGCATGAATAAGGCTAAGGATACATTTCAGCATAGCTCCAAACAGGCCTGCCAGTTAGATGATCAGCAAATCAATTTTCTAAAGGATCTGCTAATAGTGTTTATATAACACTGAGGGAAGAACAACTCTGAAGCACATTCAATCGAATTGATTTCAGTGGAGCCTTCATTATGTTTGCTTATAAACGCCCATTCTGTGAATGCATAAAGCAGTTTCCACTTAGTGATACAATGTGAACTATTTAGCCCAAACGCATAATGCTAAAAAATAATAAGGCAACAGAAGATTGACTAAACAATTAAACACTTGAAATCATGACTCACACACAGCATGAAGATGGTTGGCATTTAAATACACCAAAAAATCAAATGTCATTCTATTAAAAAAAATGCTGCTCGTATCAACAATGCCTGGTGCTTGCATGCTGCCTGTTAGGAGATAATTGCAAGGACTATAAGTTATTAATTCTCATCATTTTACTTTAGGTCTCCTAAATATTTTAAACTTCAATTCCTCCAGCAAAGTAGCTAGACTTCCAGATGTATCTAAAAAAACCCCAACCTATCTTTGACAGCTAAAATATGACATGACCTGCAAAAGCATAAAAATACAAAAGGACTCAAAACCAATCCATAGATTTTTCATGACCTACTGCATTGATGAGAGAGTTGCAAGCAGTGTACTATGGAACACCTCAATGATCGCACTATTTCCTCACCTTCCTTATGTGCTGCTTCATGTGTTCACACCTGGAGCTGCAAGTTCAGCACTCCTGCAGTATCTTGCTGAGAAAACCTACTTCCATTGTAAATGTTTTGTGATTTTAATGTAACTTTTCACAATGACATTCCTAAAATAAATCCCTGCTCTATAGTATTACCTTTTCAATGGGAAGTGGAGAAAAATGCTTTGTCCTGCTTTCACAAAGTGCATTGATGTTCCTCTGAATTTAAAACTACCCTCTGTCAGTTTAAAGCCATTGCCCCTTGTCCTATCATTACATGTCCTTGCAAAAAGTCCCTCTCCGTCTCTTGTGGGCTGCTTTCAGGTACTGGAAGATGCTATAAGGTCTCACTGGAGCCTTCTCTTCTCCAGGCAGAACAACCCAAATTCTCTCAGCCTGTCTTCATCGGAGGGCTGCTCCTGCCCTCTAAGCATCTTCATGGAACTCCTCTGGGCCCATTCCAAGAGGTTCATGTTCTTCTTATGTCAAGGATACCAGGGCTGAATGCAGCACTCCAGGTGGGGTCTCACCAGAGCAGAGTACAGGGGGAGAATCACCACCCTTGACCTGCTGATCACAGTTCTCTTGATGCAGCCCAGGGTACATTTGGGTTTCTGGGCTGCAAGCGCACAATGCGGGGTTATGCTGAGCTTCTTATCAACCAACACCCTCGAGTCCTTCTCCTCAGACCTGCCCTCAATCCATTCTCTGCCCAGCCTGTATGTGTGCTTGGGATTACCCCAATCCAGGTGCAGGACCTTGCACTTGGCCTTGTTGAACTTCATGAGGTTCACAAAGGACCACCTCTCAAGCTGTCAGGATCCCTCTGGATGGCATGCCTTCCCTCCAGCATGTCCACCACACAGTTTGGTGTCATAAACCTGCTGAGGATGCACTCAATCCCACTGTCCCTGTCAGTGATAGAGATGTTAAACAGCGCCAGTCCCAATACCAACCCCGGAGGAACACCACTTGTCATTGGTCTCCACCTGGACATCAAGCTGTTGACCACAACTCTTGGAGTGAAACTATCCAGCTAATTCCTTACCTGCTGGCATGGTCCATCCATCAGATCCATGTCTCTCCAGTTCAGAGTCAAGGATGTGCTGTGGGACAGTGTCAAATGCTTTGCACAAGTCCAGGTAGATGGTATCTGTTGCTGTTCCCTCATCCAAGAATGCTGTAGCCCTGTCATAGGAGGCCACCAAATCTCTCAGGCATGATTTGGCCTTAGTAAAGTCACGTTACCTGTCACCAATCACTTCTTTATTTTCCATGTGCCTGAGCATAGCTTAAAGAGGATTTGCTCCATGATGCTGCATTCATATTCCTGGGGTGTGTTCCACAGAAGTCAGCACAAGGCCTTTCTCAGGGACATGCACCAAGAGGACAAGACATTAGAAGTCACAAATTGCAACACAGAAATTCCAGCTGTGTGTAAGAAAACAGTGTCCACAGTGGCAGGAGTAAAGTACTGGAATAAGTTCCCAGAGAGGTTGTTGACTCAGAGAATGGGTCAGGGTGGAAGGGACCACAGTGGGTCATCTGGTCCAACCTCCCTGCTCAAGCAGGGCCATCCCAGGGCACATGGCACAAAGTTGTGTCTAGACAGTCCTGGAATATCTCCAGTGAGGGAGTCTCCACAACTCGTCTAGGCAACCTGTCACTTGCACAATAAAAACCTTCATATTCAGGTGGAACTTACTGTGCATCACATTCTGCCTTTTGCCTCTTGCTTAGCACCCCTGAGCAGAGCCTGGCTCCATCCTCTTGACACCCTCCCTTTAGATACTTACGGACATGGATGAGGTCCTCCCTCAGTCATGCCTTTTCAAGGTTGAACAGGCCCAGCTCCCGCAGCCTTTCCTCATAAAGCAGTTGCTCCAGTCCCTTAATCATCTTTGTTGCCTTGCACTCCTGCTCCAGGAGCTCCACATCTCTCTTGTACTGAGGAGCCCAGAACTGGACACAGCACTCCAAATGTGCCTCACTAGAGTGAGAAGAGGGGCAGAACCATCTCCCTCAACCTGCTGGCAATGCCCTTCCAAATGCAGCCTAGGATATCATTGGCCTTCTTGCCCACAAAGGGCACACTGCTGGCTCATGGACAGCTTGTCCACCAGAAACCCCAGGTCCTTCTCCACGGAGCTGCTTTCCAGCAGGTCGGCCCCCAGCTTGTGCTGGTGCCTAGGGTTATTCCTCCCCAGGTGCAGGATTCTGCACTTGCCTTTGTCAAAGTCAAACAGTTCCTCTCTGCCCATCTCTCCAACCTGTCGAGGACCTCCTGAAGGGCTGCACAGCCCTCTGGGGTGTCGGCCACTCCTCCAGCTTGGTGTTGTTGGCGAACTTGCTGAGGAAGCCTCTGCCCCTTCATCCAAGTCATCCACGAATAAGTTAAAGAATACTGAGCCCAGTATTGAACCCTGGGGGATACCACTAGTGGCAGGCCTCCAGCTAGACCCTCTGCCTCTGATTACGACCCTCCGGGATCTGCTGTTCATCCAGTTCCAAATCCACCGCACTGTTCACGCATCCAGTCCACTCTCCCTGAGCTTGCCTCTGAGGATGTTGTGACAGACAGTACTGAAAGCCTTGCTGAAATTCAGGTAGACAATATCCACCGCTCTACCCTCATCCATCCAGGCAGTGTTTGACCTCTCCACCCACGGAGAGTTCATAAGTGACCCGGACAAGACCCTGACCAACCTGGCCTAACTTTGAAATTAGGCCTGCTTTGAAGAAGAGATCTGGGAGGTGATTTCTTAGAACCCTTCCAATCAAAATTACTCTATGAACACTTTATCATTTCTTTTAACAGGAACTGCATATTTCTGATGTTGCAATTATTATGAAGGAACACAAAACCCATCCTGTTAATAAAATTGCATCTTGCTCTCTGCACAGCATCACGGTCACAAATTGAATTTTTTAAATGGGAATGTCCAGCTGTGAAACACTGGAAGTTGACCCAGTAAATCAAACAGTATTTGACATTTTTCTGCTTTTACCTCATCAGCTGACTCTGCCCTGTGACTTTAAGTGACTCTTTTCAAAGTGGAAATAATAATAATTCTTATCTGTTTTATGTGGGAGACATACTTTGTTTCCACAGAAAGTGGGAGTGTTTTCCAAACTACCACTTTCAGAGGCTTAAGTCTCTCAGTCTCCCCAGCTTACAACTTAAACGAGACCTAGTTCCACTGCCTGGTAGAGTCACCTTCAGCTGTCAGCAGCAACAGTGCTTATAAATGAACAGCATGTCACAGGCACTGAGGATGAGGAACAGGTCAAAGAGATGTCTGTTATCTGTATGGAAAACATTCTTACTATCTGCTGAGCTCCTTACTCTTTCTGAAAAATATTTTGCTAAAAGGATATTATGTTGGGGTGGGGGAAATCCACCAAGGCAGAGGGCTGAGGGTTGAATTCAATGTTTTAAGTGTGATTTAATGCAGCACGTGGTGGCTGAATAAACAAATATGTGTAATGAGCTATAAATTCATGCTTCAGACTCAATTTAAGGGTCGTACTCATGGTCTAATAAAATATGACAGCTATATTGCCTTGCTTATTAACAAGCATAGCAGTTTTTAAAAAGCACTATAAATACATTATTTACGAATTTGGATATAAAATCCCTTTAGTAAGTAGATTTTCCAACTAATCCTAAGATGAAAAAAAAAACAAAAACCAGATGGGTGACAAGCAAATAACATTTAAATAGCTCTCTGCACATATTGTGGGAGGCACAAGACTCCATAGAATAATTTATTTTACACAGATAATGGAGTCATTGCGACTTGTGAAGCATCTGGAATTACAGCCAGTGGCAAACACACATAATTTAAAACCTTTCTCCAAATAAATCTCATCACGACAGTTCAAGCATACACAGAGATCCACTTAATCTTTCCACAGCATTTAAGTCTATGTTAGAGCCCAAAGACTTCTATGATCTTTTTAATTATCATTTAAGCATGACAAGGTAACTAAACTGAAATATACTTCTTTTCTAATATATAAGATACAGTCTGCTCCACAGTCTGTGCTGCCTGGCCTAATATCTGTCTGTCAGCATTAATGAGACAAACTTCTGAAAGAAGAGTTGTAAGGGAACTGTCAAGCTATGTTATAGCCAGACCAATCTGGCTGTGCTCTGTTTTTAAAAAGAGTGGAAATATCAGACTCATTCCTTAAACTGTCATGACTGTAAAACCTTCAGGGACAATGTGCTTAGCTGCTTAGGGAAGAAAAGACATCTTCAAGAAACATGTACAACATACAGGAACAGCATTTGTGCTCCCATTCATCAAAGCTTCATCTAATTTCATTTTTAAGCTCATAATTATCCAACATTCTCAGATAACTGCATTAATGACTCATTAAAGAACAGTACTGAACTTCAATATCTGAAAGAAAATTCAAGCTTGACCACAAGCCTGTAAGGAAATTACTTTCTTTTCATGAGATGCTCTAAAGCATTGCAAAGAAGTTAAATTGAGACTGGGAGCCTTTTGTGGAGGTTCAAGGGAGCTCACAGATCTCTTTGTTGGTTTCAGGTAAGGCAGGGATCTATCATTCAAATCTAAGTCACTGAAACAGTAAGACACAGAGAACATTGACAGACCAGCACACAGTTTGTGACCAAAGCATTTCGCTCAACTGAATTTGTTATCAATCCAAGCTTTAAAGGATCCTCTTGTGTCCTTTTTAATGTATCTTCAAAATTAGGCTACACATTTCATGAGGTTGCCAAAGTAAATCAGATACCAAATACTCACCAAATTCCACATGTAACTTGGAGAGCTTTAGAATATTTTACCTAGGCTGTTGAATCTTAAGTACTAATAAAATGCAGTCCACGTCACCAGGACAGTACAGTGAAAAATAACAGAAGTGGCAACATGTTATATGTAAATAGCACCTTCTGTCAAAAGGCAAAGACATTTTAGCAATAGATGTTAAATGAAGTGACAGTTTAGTTCCATTACTCACACTTAGTAAATGAGAAAAACAGGCACAGATAATTCAAGCTGTCTGAGAAACGTAATACACAAAGCCATTAGCAGAAACAACACAATACAGATTCCAAGGGCTTGTTTCCCTAGTGTTTGCCAAAAAAAAGGATGCTTTGACTTAAAACTAAAAGTCAATTTTAGCCTATATTACTCTGTTCGGTCACTGCCTCCCACGGTTTTTAAGTATACCTGTGCACTTGTACCTGTTAAGTGAAGCCAAAGGCATATTAAGGTAGTTTATCAGGATTAATACTATCCTCACACTTCAAAAGAGAAATAAGGAGGGGGGGGGCATATAACAAAGGAGCTCCATGCTCTGCTGCTTTATTCTTCTTACACTTGGCTCAAGTAACTGCCACCAACTTCAGCTCACACAACTCTGGTCGTGCCAAAGAGCTGTTCCTGGATTCATCTGAGTTCACAATCATATTAAAATACCCCAAAAAGCATTCAATATGGTACAGTTTCTCAGGCTGGCACCATCAGTTTTTTCCCTGGCACGATACTCCTACTTTCTGGCAATGCTTGAGGAGCACCGGTTATGAAGCAGTCGCACACGCGCAAAGATATGCCTTGAAAAACAGAGAGCCCACCACAGGAATTCTTCTTTTTTAAAACAGTGAAGTTCTTGGTATTTATGACTTGTTTTGCTCTGGTATTACCTTTCCTTTAAATAACAAATTTCAAAGCAAGTATTTTCATCTTAAAATATCACAAAAAGGGAAGGACTCAGATGACCCCAAACCAATATGTTTCAACAGAATAATAGTGCTGTGGGACTTCACACAAGCATGTCAATTTTAAGTGAGGAAAAATAAGCCATAATTTGGTCACTTTTAGTTAACTTCACTTTAGACACAACTTAGTGGAGTTACACTAGAAATTATTGCGGTATGTCAAGTCTTGTTGGGACTTCAAACAGACTTGACATAGCTCAGTTAGATGTTAACAGGAGGATAAATCTTAGTTCAAGAGAGTTTAGGAATGGAGTAAAACCGACCAGTAAAAAGCTATATATAAACAACAACAAGCGCTGCGGTCAGCAAAACAAAGTGTCTGTGATGGTAAGAAGACCATACGCTCTGTTCCCGAGTTTACAACAAGATCAGATGAGGATGTCAAATAATGTAATTAATAAACCAAATGCTGCTGTTAGTTGTACCACATAACCACACCAAAATATGCTCAGCTGCATCAGTCCATTTGAGACAACACCTTGGCCAAAACACATTTCAGTGACACTGCAGCTAGTAAAACAGAGCACTACTGCAACTGTGTTTCTACAGCAAGAGCCATGTGTTTATACCCAAATCAAGAAACCAAAGAGAAAAGTCACCATCCTCTACTAAATTCTCTAGCGCTTTTCCACGAAAGTGTTATGAAAACATACCCTTCTAGATGATGTTTCTAACATTATGACATTACAGCTTGAGCTACTGTGGTCACTGAACAACCCCCACGCTTAAGCAATTTCTGTACCACAGGGAATTGTGCTGATAGTATGTAGTACATGGAGATGTATCTTCATCCCTTTTCTTTCGTTTAATATGTATGAGTAAAATTCTAGCAAGAATACATTAAGATAATTCTTGTGTAGAGTTTAAACAAATGTTTCTGATAGTATCTAATTTGGTTTTGGGTTTTTTTGGGGTTTTTTTATTATGACAGACACCACTGGCTACCTATACAAGAAGATGACTCAGAGGCAGGAACAAAATTATTACATGTTCCAGATGTCTGAAGGATTTTGTGTATTTTATTTACAATTCCTTTAAAATGTTCTGACCTGCTTCATTTTGTCTGCTCCCAAAGAGCAGAGAGCACAGGAATGTATAGAGTCTTTAACTTCTTAGAAGAAAGGCATCAGAAAAGCAGTGTCCAAAAAAAAAAAAAAAAATTCTCATCTTACTCTCTTGTTTTGGTTTTATAGTTTTTATTGAACCTATTAGATCAATATTAATGAAAATTGTAATTCATCTGGCTTGCCAGCAGAAAGAAAATGAAATTTTATTTGATCCACTGTTAATTCATTCCAGATAACTGCCCAAACCTCAGTCAGCTTCAGGTGAGAACAATATCAAGTCCAAATGCTATAGCTTTTTCTTATCCTTTAAAATAATTTACAAAACATAAGTTCTTATTAAGTCTTAGAAATCTTTGAAAGTGATGGGATGCTCAGAATAATCAACAGCTCATTCTTAGCAACCAAAAAACCAAAAAGCATTTTAACAGGAAAATTTAATTACTGAAATCCTCCACTGCCCTTAGGAGGACCTATTTACAATAAATTTACTGTCCCTTACAAGTATATTACAGTGAAAAAAAAAATAATCAAGCCACAAGGAAGGAGTAGGAGTTTTGTTTCTTGGAAAGATTTTTACAATTGAGATATTTTAGGTAAAAGAAACTCCTATGACTGAATATGTAAGTTACACAAGAAACCACACTATAACAATTCTTATAGAAAGGATAATAAATCTTACCTGTGGATAACATGCATGCTTAAAAGTTTATTCTGGCAGGGTGTTGAATCTGTTATTGCATAACCTTCCTTCTCAAACCATGTATTTTAATAGAACTATTATCTATTTATAATAAATTATGGTATCAATTCTTGCACTATGATAATAGAACAGCATTTACAGCCATTTTCAATTTCAATTCCTCAACAATTTTTCAATAGATGTAAGAAACATGCTGCATAAACTTAAGTGTATTGACAAAAGGTTTTATTTCCAAGCTGTCTTACAGAGCTCCAGTACTAAGAGATTGCTCTTCATGAGTTTATAGATTGAAAGTTGAAAAATTGTTCCACTAGGAGTAAATTTGCAATAACTACACTCACTTATGGAAGAATAATTTGCCAGATTTGCTTGAAGCACTGTATATCTTCAGACAACAACTTCAGTCCAGGAAAAAGCGAACACAATAATATACTTCAAATATATAAAGCAACTATTTGAATTGTTGCAATAATGAAAACATTTTAATTTCTAGCTAGAGATTCAGAGCAGAACATACTATTAACTCTAAAACCTTTGAAGAAGCTGAGCAGTTTTGGGAATCCTAAGATTTGTGGAAGAGCAGGAAAGAAAACATGAGTGATCATCCAAATTCTACTACTCCTTTGTTTCAGAGTAATGCAGTAGCTGACTGCTAGAAATCCTTTTCAGCCTTGCAGTACTTGACATCCCTACAATACTTGGCATTACCATCACACTTTTGCGGTTTCATTAATAAGAAAAAAAAACCTTGTAACTGCCCCATTAAGAGTACAAAATAATTAAATGTCAAGGCATTTTCACGACAGAAGAATCTGTTTCATAGTGCTAATACAACTCAGCTAGCAGCTTTACTCTCATATTTCAATAAAAATATATTCTGCATCTCCCTTGCTTGTTAGTAAAGGAGGATTTTTTATATCTTACTCCATCAGGTAGCTGTAGATACATTCATGAGACTTGCTCTATTTTTCAGCTTATCCTGTTCCATCCAGAATGTCTATGACACGGAGTTGTGTAGCACACGTGCAATGTAAAGAATTCCAAAATATGTAACAGTTTAAGAGAATTTCAAAATTATGCATAAGAATAATTTCACTACTGAGGAAATAACCACCTTCTAAGTTACATGCTTATGCCTACCACAGCCACCCAGTGTACAGTAAGGAGTGAGCACCAACGCTTTCCAGGGAAATTAATGAAGGTGGACTCCAATATCCAGCTCATGCATTATAAGGACGAGAGAGTTTCACATTCAACCCCGACTTTTTAAGAACTTATTAATGTAGTAACTACTGAAAGAAAAGCAATCTTACTGCTGCATCAGGTATGGGGCGGTTTCTCCTTCAAAACGCTCTATTCGCAGGCAAGAAAAGCAGATGTTCTTACCTGGAAGACCTCACGTCTGAGCACAGGCGGTGCCGGAGCCACGAGCATCCCTAACTCAGCCCTCAGCGCAGGGCTGGGGCAGCGCTCAGCCTTCGAGCGCTTCCCGGGAGCGGGGACCAAGCTGCCACAGACAGCGGCGTGGCCACCGGTCTTTACGCCTGTAAAAATGTACTAACCACCGTCACCCACGCCGAGGTGTCACGGCGCGGTCTGTCCGCCCTGGCACCGGGGCCACAGGCGGGGGCAGCGCGGGACGCGCCCGCTCCCACCGCGGGACGCATCTCCCCGGGCGAGGGGCTGCTGGCCCCAGCCCCAGCCCGTCCCGCCGCCCCGCTCCCCTCGTGCCACGATCCTCCCCACCGAGGGCTGGATCCCGCTTTAAGCGGAGGGAGGGGGAATGCGGGGCCGGGGTACTCACATGCCAGATGGCGAAGAAGATGAGGGCGGCGCAGAGCACCAGCGACAGCATGTAGCAGAAGGCGGCGAAGGTGAAAGCCATGGCGAGGAGAGCCCTCCGCTCCCCCCCTACACCTTCACCTTCACTTCACCGGGAGAGCGGCGACCCCCGAGCGGCGGGCGCGGCGCAGTGCCCGGGCAGCGCCGCACACGCCG
>JAYRBT010000114.1:7310091-7323125 GCA_036023395.1 Myiotriccus ornatus | reverse complement strand
CCCGCAGCCGCTGCCGCTCCGCCCAGCCCGCCCCGACCCCCGCAACTCCCCGCGGCCGGGACGCCCCGCCCGGGCCCTCCGCCGCGCTCCCGCCCCGCCGAGGAGCCGCGCTGGGCGGCCCCGAGGGGCGGGTCCCCTCGGCGGGGGTGCGGCGGGAGCGGGTCGGGGCTCGGCGGTGCGGGGCTGGTGGGGCGGGGGGGTTCGGCGGTGCGGGGCTGGCGAGGGGTTCCTGCCGCCACTCGGGCAGCGGCTGCTGCCGGCGCCGCGTCTTTCTGACTGAAATCGTGTCGCGACAGCGTGAGAGGAAGGAGCGTAGGCTGGGATCAGTTCAGGCCAAATACTGAGAAGATAATTACATGCCTACACTTAAAGTGCTTTGGTGGGGAGGTGTTAATTATTGTTTTTCCTTTCAGGATCAGGTAAATCCGATGAAACGCACCCCAGGTCCGCGGGAGGGCCAGCATTGGAGCGCCCGTTCTCTGATGGAGAGGGGACAAGAACCCAGCCCAAGACCTCGTGAACCGCCACAGAATAGCTCAGCAAAGTGAAATCAGTCCACCCTTTCCCACCAGGTGAAAAAGACATTTACTGTTGGAGTAAATAAAGACAAGCCTTTCTTAAATGTCATCGAGTGAGAGAGTGCTCTTGCTGGCTTTCAGGTATATGCAGTACCCAAATTGCTGAAGCACATGTTTAAAACAAGAAAGGAAGGAAGGAAGGATAAGTTCCTGCCTTCGCACCTTGTCTTTAACAGCATCTGCAGTGTCTCCAGACACAGCTTAGCTATTTCTACAAAAGATCCGTTTTAGATTTATTATCAAAAGTTTTTCCACTTTGGAGTGCATCAGCTGACGCAATACAGCAGGTTTGCAAGTGAAAAGTTTTCAGGAGAAAATGACACAAAACCATCAGAAGTCCCATTTAAAAATATTTTGAAAACCATAGATGAAAGCTATTTGAAACATCCTTACAAAACTGAAAAAGAGTTTCAGCTCACAGCATTTTTTCTATCGTTTTATGGATTGAAGGCGGTTCAGTAACAAAACTATGTAGAAATTTCCCAGTGGTTACCTGTGAAAGTCAGACTTCATGGAACAGGAGATTGCAATTCGATCAAAGCCAAGTCCAATGGAAGCTTTCTTTTGAAATGTTTACAATATATTCTTGTTTAAAAGTACGGTATATGAGACTGGATGTGGCACTTTGTGCCATAGTCTAGTAACCCCGGTGGTAGTGGATCAAGGGTTGGACTTGATGATCTCAGAGGTCCTTTCCAACCCCGCTGATTCTATGATTCTATGATATTATTTTTAACATAATATGCACTTTTATCCTGAGGAAAGAGTGCTGATTTGAATCAAGAATCACGACCAGCAGTTAATAAACCAATCAGGAATAAACTGATGGATCTAACCTTTCATAATTGAGCTGCTCCAGACTGTATGTGTGAACTGATGCTTTAATTAAGAAGGACAGAACACTCAAGTAGTAATGAGCTTTGCGTCATACAGGGGTGCAGTAAACCCATTGTAATTCTCTGACCTTTTAAATTTTTTTGTATCTGAAATCCTGAAATCAGAGCATATGTTTGTGGAAGTAAATGGTTTATTCATAACCACACATTTTGAAAAGAGTAGTAAATGAGGTACAGGAATCGTGCTTGGAAATATTTACTTATTTTGCCACAGTTACTTCAGTATCTGGATATATATTGCCTATGTTAAGATTCAACACAGAAAAAACTACTGCTTCTAAGAAAACGAAAATAAACCATTTCTTTCTGGAGCACTTTTAAGTATACACCGGCACATATATGCACATCTATGAAAAATATAAATACACGTATCATAAAAGAAGTGGAAACAACCGTTAAATCTCAGTTTAGCACCACATTCCAAGGTAAATATTCTGCTGTTTTTTACTGTCTTCTCACCTTCATTTATATTCCAGCTCTGTATTTGGAGCTCTTCATCGAACACACCGGCAAAATATTTATTTTTCATTTTGGGAGACAGTTCCACAGACAAAGACTTCCAAGATCACACAGTCTTTCCTGGTACTGATTTTGAAACACACATTGCCCCTGGACATATTGCTAGCCATTAATCATTGCCAGTGGCTGTCAAATTACAGAAGTTTCTGACATACAGTGAAAGGAAAAAAATCTATAAAGCTGCATTTAGGACACTTTTGTCTTACTGAGTTCTTCTTGCATAATACCATGAGAATACCTTAAGTATCCTCAGATGTTTAAGTGATGGAGAGTGATGGAAAGATACACCCTTCATTCAGTACATCTCTGATTTGTACTCAGAGATTTGTCTGAGTAATCACTAAAAAGTCTTCCTTACCTCCATCTCGTTACAAACTCATTACAGCTCTCTGTGGTATGAGGACCTCACATCAGGGAGCTGTTCCTTTGTCATTTATGAATGAGGCTGCTGCAAATCATGAAGCAAAAGGCGAAAATAATATGGATGTGCCTGACTGTTTTCTCCCTGGTTTAAGCCCCCGTGAACACAGCAGGAACACCAGTCTGTCTATTAGCTCCCCATCTACTTCCATGGTCTTGGTCCTAACCTCCACATAAACTAATGGATCTGATCCTGGCTGCATGAGAAATTACAGTCCAGCACCCAGCTGTGCTCCTTTTGAAATAATGTATATCACAGAGACCAGGATGGAGGGTGTGGGAGCTGAGGATGCAGCATTATCCACTGAAGGGATCTGGAATAAGCAAACCTGACAAATACAGAGTATAGGATATAGATTTTATGATTAAAAACTATTTTTTGTCCTCTAGGAAAAACTGTTGATTTCAAAAATTGTTATTTTAACACTTCCCCAAATAAACAAAATTACATCCACATGTTGAGACTCACATGGATTTATTTTTTATTACTGGAAATAAAAGGCTCAGAGGTTTTGCAGCAGTCTGTTAGGCAATGCAGTAATCCTTGCTGTCTGGTGTTCAGCTGCTCATTTTAACAGCCACAGTCTCAGATTTAGCACTTCATCTTTCCCTCTTCTGTCTTCAAAATCTCACAAATGCTCTCGCTTCCTCCATACAAGGAGGTATTCCCAAGCCATTTCCAGAAGGGACCGCTGTTCTGACTCCATGGCACACACCTGCAACCTGCGAATGCAACAGCAAAAATTAGTCAGAAAGCTGGACCATGAGATAAATTGCAAAGTAGAAAGTCAGTAAGAAATGAAAAGTAAATTATGTACAGATCGACTAAAAAGTGGTTTGTAGTCTCCCCTCTCATCTTTAACCAGGGGCTATTCCTTTTAAATGTATTTGTTGATGGGTCACATAAGGTACTTCAAGCTTAATAACACTTCCTAGCACAAGTTTTTACATGAACTGGTTTTGTGGGCTGTATCCCACAGTACCCACAAGCAGATCATGATAGTGTGTGAAATCTGTGGAGAAAGGTGTTTTACGAAGGACTGTAAGGGGCATCGCTCTCCTTGCACAGATGAAGTTTTGTAATGCTACAGCTATCACTGTTTGGATTTGCTACTGGGGAACAGTAAAGAATTTGTCTTTGCCATGCATATTTATTGGAAAATATGATTGTAATACAGTCTGCTCCCAGTTTCACAGAGTCATCACAAGAGGATAGATGGTAGTGCTGCTTTTGTTCAAGCAGTACTGAGATGCTGATTTTCAAAGCTATCACTATTCAACTATGATCATAGGGCAAAGCACTAATATGATTTGGGACTTCTTCACTTAAGATGGCTTTTGGGGGAGGACCTCACTGAAGGGACCAGAAAAATTCAGTCACTAGTAATAACAACAGCGTTCATCTGGTGAGCAACAGACAGCACTCAAAACCAAACAACATCCGATCGTGAAAATAGATGGTGAAAACAGATTTAATAGATTCACGAGTTCAGGATGTCCTTACATTAGCAGGTGTTGGAGCACTTGATTTTATGGAAAATGACCTTTTGTGCTAGATAATGAAAGAGTTTGAAGGCACTGAAAGAAATTTCCAGTGGCTAATTTATAGAACGGCATTAGAGATGAGAAGGGACTGCTAATGAGTCCTTTCAACTCCCAAATAATTACCTCAACTGTATAAACCTAAAGGACAAGTCTTTAAAAGGCCAGTAGTTCCTGAAGTGAGAGGCTAAAATCACCATAAATCCACCAACAAGGTGATGATACACCCTCAGCCAAGGTGGTTCATAGTTTTAGGATTCATATATTATTGTTACAATATATAGTTTTAAGTGTAACATATTATGGAGTAAAAGCCTGCTAGAGTAAAAGCCATTACATTAATTATAGGAGAGAACTGTCATTCATAGGTTAAGTATTTTTAATAATACATCTGACTCTCTCTTTTGTGAACCTTAAGTATCACTGAATTATTAACAATGCTTATATACAAATTGCCATCACTGGGCTTTACTGCTAATATCCCACAGAGATTAATAGAAGCATTTCATAGTCTTATGCATTATTATTTCAGATTATCTGCAGATTCCAGATGAAATGACTTTATTACTACATGGTCAGTTGACTTTCAAAAGGTTACCTTTGCAATAATAAAGGCAAGTGACATTTTGTTAATGAAGCCTTATTTTCAGATACCAGGAATGTGATAGTTCACAAACCCACTGACAGTAATCTCATTTTACTGCTAGCTGTTGCCACCTTCTTTTGTAGGACCTCGATGAATAAATTTTAACTACATTATCACAGGATCATAGGAAAGTTTAAGTCAAAAGGGACATCAGGAGTCTCTAGTCTGACCTCCTGCTCAAATCAGTGCCAAGTCAAGGTCAGATTTGTTGCCCAGGGCTTCATCTGGTCAAGTCTTGAAAACCTCCAAGGACAGGGATGGCGGGATGGCCCAGCCTCTCTAGGCAACCTATTCCACTGCCTGTCTCAGGTCATCTTCAGCTGGATAGGTTCCAGCCTATATAATTTCCAGGGCTTATTCCTTCCTTAGTATACAACTTTACATTCACCCCTGTTCAAGTTTTTAAAGTTCCTGTCAATCTACAATCTCCATGTTTAATGATTGCAATCCACTTGCAAAAGCATAGATTAATATGCAATGCAGAAATGTTCCTAAATAGCAAAATAAGACTCTTCAGAGCATCACACTTCGTAGTGCTTTGCTTCTACTATCCACTTGCCAGCCAATATCAGAATCACGCACTATCACACTCATGTCCATCATGGCCACTGGCAAAATTGGGCCTTGAGACTTGCAGTTCAGATCACTCACCTGAACTGAGTGATCTCAGTAACTGTTCTGTGCCATGCTTTGATTACCACAGGGGCACGACACACATTTTGACCCTGCATGTTACTGATAACTTGCTAGCAAATAGAAAGTGTTTGTCATCAGGTTATCTGTGACTTTTTGCATTACCTGCAGGGTTAGTGGACCAATTTTGTGAGCACAGATACCACTGCACCTCTAAATTCCCAAGCTGGGGTTTTCTGCTCTATTGCTCCAGCTTCCTCTGCTCCTCTACCACATAGTTCTTTCCTATTAGCCTGTCCTTCCCTTATCTAGTTTATACTCTCAGCCTGGTCCATCTACTGCCTCCCACTTCCTTAACTCCTCCAAATTCAACTTCTATCTTCTAGGAGTTCATCAAGACTGCTTCCTCACCAGTGCTGAAATGTCTGACAGGATACTAAGCACTCCAGAAAGACAGGATCTCTGCTCTTAGTTCCAGGACAGAGTAGCAAAAAGCAGTTGAAAAAGCAATTGCAGGGGAGGTCCTGCTTTAAAGTGAAATGGAATGGGGAAAGGATTTGCTTGATTCCAACAGTTCTTTAATAATTTTCAGAAGGATTAGAATTAGCCAAAGACCCTAATTATTCATGGCAGCAGCAGAATTCATGTTCACCTTTCAGAGGTTATGTCCTTCCAGATGTGAAGTCCTTCCAATAAATACATGAAAGGCAGGAGCCTTCCATAAACTAGTAATAAGATTTTCAGCCCTGGTGAAATAACACATCTACCTTTCTTTTTTTTTCCCAAAGAACACTTTTTTGAACTGTTCAAGATCCTTAGTCTGGAGAGGAAGCACAAAATAAAAATGAGAGCCAATGCAGGGAATAGAAAGTAAGGCCTTAACATATATCTGAACCAGTCTTAATTGCCTTTGACATTACCTAATATCCTTCAAATCAATACATGGAAACTATACACAAGGAATGCTTGCTAACATTACTTAATCCTGCCAAGAAGGAATTTAATTTATGTCTGTGCTGGGGAGAGAGTGGGTTACAACTTTATCAATTCTGAATAACTGAATTCCATCAAAGGAATAAAAGAGGAATATAAAATTTTCGGAATAAGTAACCTGTGAGAAATCCTTCATCAGTCACTGAAGATCCTGCAGAGCTAGTTACGCTAATAAGAAAAATTGCATAAAATATGCATTTGTCCAAACACTGAAATAACATTCTGAGCCAAATTCCTCAGATTTTAAAGATGTTTCATTTTTTCCTACCCCAGAGTCTGTAACACTCTGCTAATCTACAAGCCCTGCTGGTGCTCCCCACACCTTATGGCTCCATCATTCTGAACAGAGATGCCAGAACAAAGACAAATATGTGATGCCCTTCAATAGTTCTCAGAGGATGATTAAATTCTCTCATATGAAACTAAATGCTCTTCCTCTTTGTCTCTTTGTCCTGAGACTGATACTGAATGCTCATCCCTGCTGTCCCGAAAAAAGCAACCTGGTGCAGTAAATCTAGACCTGGTGTCTTTGCTATAGTTTAGGAAAAAATCAGTATTTCACCAAACTGACATATGTGTTCTAACTGAATTAATGGTCTTAGTCATTTTTAATTTCCACACAGAAATGAATAGTTGCAATATGGTCTGCATAAATAACAGTGTTGACTAATGAATGCATAAACATACTTTGATGGCTGTATTTATTCAGTAAAGTTGGTTTTGAGGCGGTTCTATGAGAGATGGGCACACCTGTGATGTGAAAGGAAGGAGAGGCCATGCAGACATACAGCAGCATGTGCTGCAGCAACAGTAGGATTGGTTCCTGTCAGCTCAGGACCCTTATTACGCTGCCTCCTTGTCCTCAAACTTGATAAATTAGTATCAGGTTTGACTTAACTCTGTTTAAAGGGAAAAAAAAAATCAGTTGCCCGAAAAACATTACTTGTATTATTAGCACACCAATAACAGAACTCTTTATCACACACTGAATTAAAGGCTGTCCAAACTGATCTCCTAAGCTTTTGTAACTTTGAAACGTATTCTTCATATTAAAGCAGAGAAAATAAAAACCCTATAAATAGGGATATTTTTAACTGTAGGAGTAAAACTAATGATTATAGCACTCTCTATAACTTAGAATTTCTAGTCACTTCAGTTAAATTCTCTTATAAAAACTATTTTGGCATTTGACAACAAGTACTGAAGAATTCATATTGTAAATTGGAAAAATACCAGAAAAAATGGTTGGAGGTGGCAATGGAGGAGTAGGAACATGTTTAGCAAGAAATCTCATGAGAACGCTGTTCTGGAAGATCATTCCTATTCTAAATATAAATCTTTAATACATTAGCCATCCTGGTTTTAACATCATATAAAATATTTCCAGTTTGAAGCAGAACCAGCAAGACAAGGTCATTCTCTGCAATTTACCCATCTCTTACAAAGAACAGAAGGTTTGCAATTCTGTTGGAGGTTCTAGTGCATTTTGTACTACAAGTATCTTAGTTTGTGTTCTGCATGTGAGGAAGAACATCTTTATTGTGTGAGTGACCACGCACTGAAACAGCTTGCCCAGAGAGGTTGTGCAGTCTCTTTCCCTCAAGATATTCAAAAGCCATCTGGACTCAATCCTGAGTAACCTGCTCTAGGATGACCCTGCTTGAGCAGGGAGGTTGGACCAGATGACCCACTGTGGTCTCTTCCAACCTGGCCTATTCTGTGATTCTCTGATTCTTTTTCTTTTTGTTATCTTGAAATGTCTAACTAAACTTGTCTAAATCATAAGGGTCAGATAAGTTTCAGCCTAGATCTTTAGTTTACTCAGGATGCCATCTGAAATACTCAGTGTAACTCTAGGAGAAACAGTATTTGTGATGTCGTAAGTAAAAAGTCCGCCCTTGTTCCACTTATTTTTATTCTACGTCGTTCTGACTTGCCTTCTTCCAAGTCCTGAATGGTTTGTACCTACATTAAACACTTAGTACAAGGAATGTTTTCTTTTGTTAAACCAGTTGTCACTTTTATGTGACAGAAGTGGCTGAGCAGTAACGGGTGACAGCTCCAGTCATCTGTGCTCTCCAAATGGAGCTATCTTGTGTTCTTTCATAAAGCCTTTACTTGTCACTGAGCACTCTGTTCACTGGAAGATCAATGAAATACTAGTCTCAGAGATTACTAGAGAGATGGAAGAGCTAAATGTGATCTGAACTAGTCATTACCTGGGAAGAGAACAATGACTCACATCAACTTCAGAAAGTTAAACAGCCTTTTAGAAACTATTATGACTCACAAGTTCTGCACATACACACAGAGACAAAATCTTCTTCTCTGTTCAAGGTATTTAGTTCTTCCATAGAGAAACTAAGCTCTCTGCTCCCTGAACCTGCAACAGCCTTATATTAATGTAATTACCTTGACATCAGCCAGCTAATTGATTCGAAGATGCTACACATGCATTTCTTGCTGACTGGGTTACATAAATTGTTCACCTATAAACTGCTGTGAAAAAACACGTAATAGAAATGAAGTATTTTTTTTTTTCTAACAGATTTTGTTTGCTTTGGATTGCAAGTATAGCAACTCTCAGAATCTCCAGGAAGGTTTTCTTTGTAGACATAATTTTCTAAAATAATTTTTTTTTCAGCAAGGATACAGGTGAGGGGTTATTTTGGCTTTTGAAGCATCCACTGGAGAGATAATAATTCAGAATCCATTGAAACAACTAACACAAGCAAAGCTGAAGGTAGCCAAGCTAGGGCACTCGGTCTGGAAATGGAAGCAAAGATGATACTTTAGCAGTTCTGGTAAATTCATGTTAATGATCTATCAGTTACTGTTGTAACTTATATATGTATGCTACCTTTTGAGGGATACTTTGAACATTAAATAATGGAAAATCAGAAAGCACTTTTGCTAATTTAAACTGCAAAAGCATTTTCCACTGCAGCGACTGCAGTATAACCAGACAACACACATGCATTCAATGGAGATCATACTGCAGGAAAAGGTAATGCACTGGACAACCTTCTGAGTATTCTTTACATATTTGTTGTGGCCCAGATGGAGAGGCTAATTCATGATAATTAGGGTGTAAATTTCCAAGCACTGCAGCTTAGCTGCCCTAGTTCCCACTAAGGCCACTTTGTCTTGCTGGGAGAAAGTAATCTTGCTTTGAAAATACAGTAAGCTGGTTTTCCTTTAAACAGAAGTGTCTCCAGCAAGGATAGTGTGAGTCAGTGACATGTAAATTCTCACACAAATTATATCCCAAATGTAACAAAAGTCACTAGGAAAATTGGTTAAGATGACCTATATCCACAAAAAGTGTAACTGAGTTCATTTTCACCTTGGAGAGGAGGGACTAGTATATCCCAAGGAAGGAGGTAGAATTACTGCAAATGAGCTTAAGTAGCTGAGTAAACAGTTTGATCTCCCTACCAGCTAACTGCTAAGATAGCTGCATGTGGCAAGGTGTGCCCAGACTGCACTGAGACTGACACAGCAGCTGAGAGAAGTTGTCCTCTGATGGTTGTTTACCAGACTGTCTGAAATAAGCAAATTCAATTCTTATCAGAAAAGTGTCTGCCTTGCAGAACTGAGAAGAATGAGATTCCCCTGCTAATCATCTTGGTGCAAGCAAAGAGGAACAAAAACTTAATTACCCTTCTGCTCCAAAAAATGGTGCCTCCACACTAAAACCCAGAAACTGCACTGGGGAGTGTCTATGCCTTTACGCATTCCAAAATTATTCTATGTGGATTATTTCATCCTGCAGGGCTGCCAGGCCTGAATTTAACCCAAACACATCACACTGTTTGCAATTCTTTGATTGTATTTATCAGTATTCTTTGTTATCGGGTTTAGGACTTCAGTTAAGTAAATAAAAATATGCTTTTAACTACAAAACTGCATGAAATCTTCCATTTTCCCCCACTATGCAGCCGGGGTCTTCTTTAAAAAGATAACTTTTGAGTTTAGAAACTCCAGTCGTAGGCACATTAATTTACGGTGCTGCAAGGCAAAGATACATTCAGCCTGTTTGAATTCCTAGGTGAGGCACGAAACCAATATATTTATATTTTAAAAGTGGGGGGAGTCTCCAGATAAACCAGTTGTCTGACAGCATTCTGGTCCAAGGCTTCACAGCCCATAGTTGTATAAACTCAATTTTATGCACAGTCTCTTTTATTAACTTAATTAGTGTCTTCTGTCTCTGAACATCACATGTGAATTCCAAACCCTGCAATTTTGGGCCTCAAATCTGAGGCATCTGAATTTACTGTCATGGTATATCGTGAAAGTAGATCACCACACAACTTCATATCTGAATATCTGTCAAATTCACAGGTGCTAACAGCAGACATTCATCCTTCTGTCTGCACAACTTCTTAAATGAGATTCTGCTTCAATACACAAGTTTTATGGTATTGATAGGTATCGTGACAGTGTGCTTTTTCACAATAATAACTAATATTTTACTCTCTTTGACACCAAGAAAAATGTTTCTTAAATGCTACAGAACATCGTGAGACAGTCTGAGATATGCATGAAATGTTCCTACAGGAAAGCCAGTTTATTTAAGGAGACTAGCACTTATTTCCATTCTGCTTTATATTTTAAAAGTTGCTGTTAATCTCAGACTGAGTAGATATTTGAGAAATCCTGAAAGACAGAAGACTGGTAAAGATAAAAGCCATCTTAAGAAAAGGGAATAGCCTTGGAAAGATCAACATTTTCCCATGTTTAGTTATTTATTCCATTATTTTTCTGTTAATTTAAATTAAACAACTAACAAGAAGAGAGCAAGAAAGAAATAGCGAGGACCAATGATTAATCTAGGTAAAATTGTATGAAATGAAACAAAATTCTTTCTATAACAAAGTAACAGGTCTTGGGAAAAGGAATGAGCAATAAAGTTGTATATCCTAACTCTGTGATCTGTTTCACAGTGCTGTCTGATTCCTCCACTCTTAATATTTTGTATTTAATTATTCCTACCTAAATGAAGTAGCTCTTGCTTTTCTTTTTTGAGTAGCATATACATTTCATACTGATTTCTTAACTTGCCATGATGATCCTCAATTCACATCCTACCCTTTCACAAGCAGTTAAGAGATCCTCTGCAGCTGATGGCTGAATGCTATTTAATAATCCTCTCTGCTGTGTTACCAAAAATATTAATGGGAATTTTGACTAGTGCTAGACCTAAGGTAGAATCCTATGTGCAAAATCCTTTCCTTTTGACAGTGAATCATGAATAGCAAAAAAATAATAGCAAAACCAGCTGCATTTTCCCAGCATGATGCAGCAGTACTCAGAAAAACAGTTGCATGTTTTATCACAAATGGAACAAATGGAATAGTATCAATCTGGAATGAAAGCAGAAAATATTGTACTGGGATATATAAGATAGAATGCAGCACTGAAAATGTGAAGTAGTGACATTTTGGAACATTACACTTGTGAGAACTGCGTTCACATGTTTGAGATAATTCAGGAGATATTAGAGATATCAGCCTAGGAGATAAGGCAGAAAGAATTGAGCTCATTCCACCTAAAGAAAACTCTGAAGACACACATGAAAACAGTCTTCAGATATGTAAAGTGATAGTGAGTGTGGAAATATATACTATAATATTCTTTGCCCACTACAGATAGGGTAAAGTGCAATGAAAGAAAATCACAAAGAAGTGATTTAAATTAGGAATTAGAAAGATTTTCTGTTGATAAAGCCATGAAGTTGAGATTATGTTGCTAAACTTGCATGTTCCCAACGTGACATTAATAGTCATGTAAAAATGTCAAGCAGATCATGCTTCCATAACCTACCTTTGAAAATGTCATGCACACTGCACCCAAGGTCTAAGACTGGATGGTAAGGTAGATTTCGGTTACAAATTACAAACCAGAGACTCATTACCTTACTTAACACATTCTAAGTCACAGAACAAATAGAAAGGTTTAGGTTGGAAGAGTTATCTTCCAATCCATCAGGTTGCTCAGTGTCCCATCCAACCTGACCCTGAACACTTCCAGGGATGTCCAAGCTGGCAAGGTTTAAGAGCTATGGAGACAGAAGAAACACAGATGATTACCTGCAGGTGATTAAGGAACCATCCAGATCTGTTATTTAGAGTCCTACAGAGTTTTTGACTGGTGACTGTAAAATACGGTTTTGGAATCATTATTTTAACCTGCTATTGTGAGTAGGACAAATGAAGCCAAAAGTTCAAGGTTGTAAACTTTCTATGAAGAAATCCATGGTAATGTAGAGTCTATTTACACTAGATATTTATGCAATCCCCATTATGGTGGCATCAGGACTCTTTCCAATATTTAACGTACTTCTCTTCACAATAATGCTGCAACTTCAGTGAATCTGTGAAACTGCACAAAAATGCAAGATCTGCAAACCCCCAGAAAAAATGCTCAATAAACTAATCATGAAGAGTAATCCTATAATGAGATATGTCCTTGGGAGAAACCACACTTGACTTCTCCTCCTGCTTTTAACTTTTCAGATCTGACAATATCACTAAATCCAGATATACTGGACAGACTCTACACACACACAGATCAGCTGGGCATGTGCCACCAGTTCAGCACAGACCAGGACAGGTGCTGTTAGACACTTCTCAGGCTGTTATCATGCACATTAATGAGCAGCTACTCTCATCAAGTATTGGTCACCCAACAAAAGATGCTCTTTACCCGCTGTCTGAAACAATGGCGAGCCCCTGGTGGTCTAGTGGTAAAGACGCGGCGCTGTCACCGCCGAGACCCAGGTTCGATTCCTGGTCAGGGCCA
>JAYRBT010000114.1:7282022-7309991 GCA_036023395.1 Myiotriccus ornatus | reverse complement strand
AAAAATCCAATGCGCAGGCTGGAAGGTGTAAAGACCTTCCCCGGTTCTTCGTTCGCGAAGTCTGGCCATTATTATTGAAACAATGGCAATTGCCTGTAAGAACATGCTGTTCTGGAAGGTTTAGCAGGTATGTTGTTTATCTATTTTATCCAACGAGTAATTGCATTTAAAGTACACAAAGAAGCCTAGAACCACTACTTATTTAGGCGTGCACCTAACAAGCTGAACTTAAAATTCAAATAACTAAATTATTTTATGAATCTGACACTAAAATGACATACCAAAAGCCACAGAATGAGCAGTCATGTCTCAGACCCAGGTTCTCTTCTTAGCTGCATGACTATCTATTCTGCTTCATTCTCTCTCTCTGTGGTCTGATTTTTCAAAGAAGGATTTTAAATTTGGAAGAATAGAAATCCAAGATCAGGCATGCAGGGCAGGAAAAAACTATGTGGTGACCATGTTATCAAGGTTTGAACACTTTTTTTCATCTTCCTAGTCCTTGGCTGTAACAGAAATACACTACTAGTAGCTCCTAATTAATAGATTTCTTAAAGTGTCTATCAAACTGCAATGTTTGTATGTTATCAAATGAGGATCCAATCCTGAAGCCCTTCTAAAATACAAATAATGCATACATATTATAAATACAAATAATAGGTTTTACTTTTCTGAGTGTACCCAAAGATGTTTCATGAGTGTGAACTACTGACATTAAGAAGGCTTTTGAATCAGATCCATCCTCACAAATTACATTTAAACCAATATTCAAAGAACCATGAGACAATACATTTTGTGTTTGTTTCATTTTTATTTTGCAGAGGATTTTTTCTTAACAATTTGAAAGGAATGAGTTCCAGCTTCTTCAAAAGAACAGAGGTAGAGTTAAGCTACATCACTTATTCTAGATTTGAAAACATTTTGCATGGCCATTGAGAAGTTGAGTTCATTAGAAAGTCCAACACTTGTGATTTCAACACTGATATTAGGATACTTTGGAACTGAAAAGCAAAGCCTTCAGTTCTGTAAATACAAATGTCTTCCTGATTTAAGTATTAGAGAGAGCATCTTCCTTGGCTTGAGCTCTGGAGCCCAAAACACTAAGTAGGGAAGGGAGCGGGATGACAACTGGCAGGGGAAAGGTCTGCTACTGGCCCAGTTGTGTACATTTGTGCAAATTCAACCTCCATTTTCACCACTGCAGCTCCTGAGAATCAAGCAGCTATCTTAAAAAACATCAGTGCTGGAACAAAATTCCGGATGTTAAACTGAGAGTATGCATAATAACTTCAGTTTTATGAGCATGGACCTGGATGCTGTAATTTTAACAGAATTATGCAGATTTGGTGCCCCCTGCTGTCTTTTACTACCAGAGTGACCCACGAAAAATATGAGTAAGTGCTTAAATACACTAACAGCACACAACACCCCCAAAGGGCAAATTAAGGTTGCAGCTCAAAAAGGCACATTTAAACTAGAATGTGAGTCCACAGACTACTTTGGTGAAGCATCCAGGAGCTGAGAAAAGCAGAGCTTTATGTTGATAATAATCACAAGTGGGAAAAGCGTTGAATGCACCATCGCCAATGGGAACCACAGAGACCTTGGCACTCCTCCATTGCTTGAAAGCAGCACCACAGAAAAGACTCAGTCTCTTGTGGGGATAAAACCACATGAAATCTCTGTGGTCTCTTTTTTCTTGCTCAGCACTGGTCTGCTACATTCCTGCCTCTGTACCCCAAGAAGAGAGTTTAAACAGACTCCAGGGGTCTCAAAAAATATTAGTCCCGTTGGTACCCCCAGGTACACACTGGGTGCATCTACATAAAATTTAGTTATCGCCTAAATTGGAAGACATGCTCCAGGAGCATACCCAATACAGCAGGCTCCTGCAGGGGACAAGCCCAGAGCCAACCCAAAGCACAACCCCTCCAGTGCACACAGCACAGACGTTGGGGTGGCAGCACAACCTGCTTCTCTCCACTGAGCAAACCTTCCTGGGCCACACTGAGTGCTAAGGGAAACTTGAAAGCCACTTAAAATAAGACTCATCTGCTAAATCTCACTGCCACTGAGGGCGGTTCTCTAACCTCTCCATCCCTCTAGCTGCTTGTTCCCAGTCCATCCACTTTGTTAGTCCCAACAACCTTCAGGCGGAACAGTGAGCTTGCTTAACTTTCAGACTCAATTAAAAACTAATATCTGCTTCTTTTTTTTTTTTCTTTTTCCCAGGGCTGATTTTCAGTTGGATCAGTTTATTGTATGGTCATGTGGGTGCCTGGTCTGATGTAAGAAGGGGGAGGAATGTCCCTTTGGCAGCAGTACAGTCTCAGATTGGCTTAAGCTAATCGTGAAACTTCTGTCCTAAATCAAATAAGGGTGTGAGGTGTCAATTGTTGCAATGGCTTGTCCAAACTAACAGAGCACATTTCTAGCACAGCTGGGCTGGAATTCTGCTATAATCAATGGTGGAGATATTATATCCCTAATTTACTTTAATTTCTCTGTTTGTCTCTCATCCCTTCCTTGTATTCCTCCCGGAATACTGTAAGTGATGATGAAGCAAAGCTACAGAGCCCCACATGAGCCTCTGCAAAGCAACAGACAGGACTTTTTGAGGAAGAATGTCTGTTTAAGTGATTTTCTAATGCAAAACAGTAGGTTAACAACTGATAACTTTGCTTACACTCAAAGACATTTCTTTAAAGGGGCCTTTGTTCAGTAGCCACGAGTAACCAATCAGTCAGTTACTTCCTCCCTCGGCTGTCTGTGCTTGAAGACAGAAAAAAAAATAAAATAAAAAATTCCACAGAAAGAGACAATCCTGTCTTGCTGCGAAAAGGGGTGTTCAGTGCCTATATTCCTAAAAACATGGGTGCTAAAACAGCGCTGTGCTGTACTTCAAGCAGATGTGCAGCAGAGGATGCTTCATCATTTCATATTCTCCTCGTGTTGGAAGGCTTTTAGGACTGACATTGAATCTATGAGTCACTGACACTTCTGGAAAGGCTTTCTGGTGAACAAGATGAAATTTCTGTCATCTGTAGTGTCTGAGAAGGTTTTCCAACTTCAAGAGAAAAGAATTTATTCCGTTTCTCTGACACTTATTTATACATCCAAGTTCTAAATAGCCATTTTCAACTCTTGAACTCCTGTGACTTAGTGAGATGGTATGATCTGTATTACATCTTCTGTAGCAGTATTTAAACAAATATCCTTAATAAAATCTTGCTCACTCCCACTATCCAGAAATCCTATTTTGTATTTCACACATTTTATTTTTATACCTCAGCATTCAAAACACCAGAAGGCAGGAGTCTGGCCTGGTAATTATTAAATTAGTTGCACCCTGATGCAAAATCAACTTGCTTACTACATCCTTTATGCTTGTTATTTTACTCATTGAACTGGCTGCAGGGGCTGTCTAAAAATTCACTTCTATCTCCTCTAAACGTTGTGTAAGTCAGCAGCCTGTCCTCTATTCACCTCTTTTCAGGGTGAAACACAGCCACACACAGCCATGTCAGGGGTTGTGCAAGAAGAAGATTATGAGGGTGGATCCACTTGTTTTGATCTCCCGACAGAGCACTGTGGCTCACTCTGCTACCAGGCTCCTGCAGCCACTCTCTTGCTCTTTTTCCACCCCTAAGCTCTCTTCTTTCCCCTTTTCTTGTTTTTCTCCCTGAAATCAATAGATTAATGGTGTGCATATCTAGCAGCCACCACTTGCAGACAGCCAGACCTTGATGCTCTTGAGAACGAGGAGCTAATTTTTAACTATTGAAATAAACTTGAGTGCTGGAAGAGCTGGTTTGTCACAGAAGGGAGTGTGCAGGGGGATGAGCATGGAGGTTTAAGTCAGAAGGTCTTATTATCGCTAGACCTCAGGGCACTGGCTAATCAGTAGGGGTGTAGCTTTATTAAGAAAACTGTATTTTATGATATTTATGTCTGTATCTGAAACATTCGGTTTCGGTGAGACACCAGAGATACTTCATGAGCCACTGGAGTGCTACATCATAGCACTTAATAATAATTACTAGGAGATTCTCTTCCAGGTCCCAGTGTGTGGGAAGGGATAAAACACATCACTACTCATGTCTTTCAAGTATTCTCTTCCCAACACATAAACTAAGGTAAATAACATACATGTGAGACTTCTTTCTTCTCTCAGCATACTCTTTTTCCTGCGATTCAAGTGCTGGAACACATTTAATCAAGTACATATCTGGATGTTCTCCTACCTAAAAATGTAGATTTGCACATGGTGAATTGTAACTTTCTCCTCAGAGGATAAGCAAACACTCTTAGAATAAAGAATACTGAATTGGGAAGCAAAAAACTCTGAACTCAGTTCACAATGTAAACAATAGACCTTGCACTTACTCCACTTGTTAGACATCCTGTCTAGAATAGGATGGCAAATTGCCCAAGGCTTTGTTTATTCTGGCTAGCAAAATATGCTGTAAACAAAGCAGAAGACAAACTGGTTTCTAACATGATTTGTCCAGTCTTTGAGGAATAAAATCCAACTTTTTAAGGCTAAAAACCAAACCAAACAAACAAGCTAGTGGAAGGATTGAAATGAGCTACATGCAATATAAAAACAAAAAAAAACAAGAGCAGGCATCAGTGATCTAGAGCCAGAATCCAAGTCATTCAAACACAGAATAAACAGTGGAGAGACACTAAGCAAACCCAAATTTCTGTAGCAAATACACATATTTCAGGGTTAGTTTAAAGAGCAAAAGATCTGTTCATGATCTCCTTCTGGAGACTAGACTAGACTAGAATTGTGCCAAGTGTAAACACGTTAGTATATCAGTAAGCAGCACTATATATTCTTATGTTAGAACAACATTGTATCACATATTCTTGTTCTTATCAGAAGCTGGAAAACAAAACCACTCTTCATTCTGCAGTTAACAGCACCAGGTGACAATCTGTTAGCAACACAATAAACAGTGCACTTTATCAAGCATTATTTAATTTTCTTTGGGCAGACTTTCCTATCCGTTTCTATCTTTTTGTGTCCTTGTAAAGACTGGGGCAGCAGGGTGTGAAATCAGGACTTGTAAATGTTACGGAATTGTAAATAATGACATATAAAACCACTGTATTTTTCATGATAAACAAATTTAGCTCCGACGTGTGCAGTTTTGTAAGGTATTTTTATCTTGAATTCAGCATTTAAGGATTTAATGACAAATATTTCCTGTGATACTTTTACACATGAAACCATTAAAAAAAAGTGTAAAAAAATTAATATTGATGTTCTTACAAAGCGATGATGTAACACAGCCTTTCAGCTTGGGTGTGTGTGTCAGTCTGTGTGTCTTGGTTCTCTCCTCACCCTGACACAAGTGGACTTGCCAGCATGTTTCATTGCTCCCTTTCTGGCCACAGTTTCTCTGCATGAAAACTGGATGGGGTAGAGATAAATCAATGGTGGGAATACAGATGTCATCCCAGTCCTGGACGTAGACAGGCTGCATGCACTCAGGGAGCTGAAAAGCACTCCTGAAGCACACAATATAGCTGCAGCAAGTGCAGCCAAAGAGGGCCTTAGGCAGCAACTGACTTTGCAGCTCTGTTTAATCTCCAGGTTTATAAGTGGATGCCTTCTGACATCGCTCCTTTTGCAGTGTAACTCTTCCTAGCTGAGTAGTTCCCTGAGACATTCCCAAACAATAAATTTATATATATATAATGGGCACGTGCTGCTTGGTCCACTGCAATTAGATATTCTGAATTTTGATGGTATTCCTTTATTTAGAACGTGCCACCAAGAGTAAATATTTTATGGTCAGTGATCCCTAAAGAATACAATTTAATTTCTCATTTACCAGGAATATGTATTGAGTGCTCTGTAATAAAACACAGCTCATAAAGTAATATTATGCTTTGGAATATAAGTATGATGCATTATACACAGCATATAATTTAATCATTCTTGACTATGGCATAAATGGTTGGAGGTGAATGCCACCTAGATTAATACTAATTACACCTTACACCTTTATGAACATACTGAATTACTTATCAGCCATGCACACAAGCAATTTGTTCTAAGCCACACAATGAGTCAGTGGCAAACAAAGGAAAGGAAACAAGGTTCTTTTATCTCCCAGACTTCTTCTGAGCCAGCTTCTCACCAACAAGAATTAAAAGCCATTTCATACTTCAGAGCGATAAAGTTACTTTTTGTTCAGTGTTTCACCAGAATTGCAACCTCAGACTCACAACGTATGAAAAAGCTTTGTACAAGTAAACACAAATATATATATGGGGGGGGGTGTTTAAATATGGCAAAACATAAACTAAATGGACGAAAGCCTTACCACTGCTAAAATAGCTTATTTTTACTATCTGTACACATTACCAAAGAAAAGAATACTACTTTTAAAAGCCCACATTTATTGTGTAAACCTCAGCATTTTGTGTAGCCTTTAGGTTGGTTCACTGCAGTTGTCTGTACTACATTTATATAGTTCTTTAAATAACCACTGGGTGTCACAGTTACCAACAGAAAACACTTGGGGGACTTCTCCAGGTACATTTCAAAACTGACATATATAATCAGAGATAATACCAGTTCCTATACCCATAATATTAATAGTCACTCCCATTCCAAGACCAGAAAATGGTTTCCTTAACAAAAAAAATTCAGTCAGAGCTAATACAAACTGTTCTTTTAGAAACTAGCAAAATGGAGATTTGTCTTTCAAATTTAGCCTACAGGTAAGATTCTGTCATACTGCACGTTTGTGAAGCATGTTCACTGCTAGAGTGGAATGAGGCAATTCTAGACTCCAGGGACTTGAGGAATAATTTCCATAGGCTTTCTCTTTCAAAAATTAAGTGACATGAGAAACAATTATTTTCTCTCCCCTTTGTAAAATACCCATTCACTCAGAGAAAGTCTAAACATTTTGGCAGTAGAAATAGCACTACAGCCTTATGCTTCAGGTCCCAGCTCTCAGAACCACAAAACTAGCAGAAGAACATGAGTTTTCATAGTTTTGAATTTTAGTTTCTGGTCTTCATCACAGAAAAGAAAATGTGACTCCAGTATAATCAGTGACTATTCAGGTTTGCAGACAACAGCTCTAAATCATGTGAACTGCTTCGTGTCCTTGTTCCAATGTCAGCTGCAAAAGGGACAAACCAGTGTTCGCCCCACAAGCAACCCCCTGAGATGAGGAGTGTATCTGGTTGGCTGATTTCACCCACCCACATGTATGCCTTACACATGGAATACTGGAGAGCTGCTCCATGCATCCAAAGCACAGGCAGCACCAAGTAAATTACCTGAAATTATACAGACTACCATATACGTAATCTAAATTATATAACCATAAAATTCCAAGTTTTAGACACCAAACGCTCTGAACAAATATCATGAGACTGGCATGGCTGTGGATATTTGGGAGAGGACACAGTAGATAGTCAAAGGGTGCCATGACAGCAGGTTGGTGCTCCTAAGAGCCTTGGAATGTCTGCAGGATGCTTGGGAAGCCTCTGTAGTATACATGCTAAGGGATACTGGTCTGGAGAAGATGCTAAGAGTAGCCAGGGACTCATGTTCACGATAATTAATAAACAGAGTTTTGGTGACCTCTGCCAGGAGCTGTAAGATGTGAAGAAGGAAGGAAGAAGGTATTTCCTGGATATTTCCTGTATCTGGAGTTTGACATTTGAGGGCTGAATTAAGGACAGTGGGTCAGTTACCAGCTGCCACATTTCTCAATCCCTACCCATCAATAACTGCTGGAATGGAGAGAACTAAAAATGGAAACAGAGAACCAACCTAATCCCCGAAAATCAGGCTTGACAGAAGCACCTACAGTTCCTGGCCACAGTTCAGGTGACGGGTGAGAGATACAGGCTGAGACATGGGCAGGTGAGACAGAAATGCCAAACAGGCACTGTCATAAGAGATGTGTAACACACGGCAGGCACCAGCCTCTCTCTCATGCACTGTGTTTAGGGCCTCAGATTGCCTTCAGCAAATCACCCTGCCCTGCCCAGCATTTTCCATCTCCTCCATTTCAGCCACTTGCTGCCTGATCAGCTAAAATGACTGTCTCAGCCAGAAATGTAATTTTTCTCATTTTTTCCTTTAACCTATTTTCATCCAAGTCCAGATGTACACAAAAAGGCACATACAGGAGAATGCAAGCATTATCTAATACATAAAAGATGGATGCAGAGAGGAAGAGAATTAAGCTGTTCTTCATGCCCAGCATGGCATGATAAGAAGTAATGGGTGTAAACTGCAGGTGGGAGTTTTAGATTAGACATTAGAAATGGCTTTTTTTACAGTAGGCATAATAAGGACTTGAATAGATTGCTTGAGGAGGCTGCAAAGGATTTCAGAAACAGGTTAGACAAACATTTATCTGTACATGTTTGCAGACTGGAGCAAGAAATGGATTGCTCAAAGTTGCTTCCAGTCGTATTTCCCTGTGATTTTATGATTCAAGGACACCCAATGGCCTATTTTTTGCTAGGGATTGGTCTTAAACAAACCTCACAATCTCAAAAAATTGCCAGCAAAATAATAGGAAGGGCCATTTTTAAATAAACATTATTCTAATTCCCTCTTTTCTTACTCAAAAAACCCTCCCACTCTGCAACACATTCAACTACAAAGCTGAATACAGTTGGTAAAATACTGAAAGCATTAGCAGCACTGATAACACTGAGGCAATAATACAGCAAGTGATCTGAAATCTTTATTTCTTTTGACCAAGTTCTTGCCCCTTATACCTTTCTCTCCTTCTTCCCTCTCCAACACAATACCCAATTTTCTAAATTACTTGAGCTTTTATGCACACTTTCATTAACATAGCAGGTGCAGTTATTTAGACCATTTAAGTCCTAGCAGTAGTGTAAGTTGGGAGTGACCCCACTGCAAATTAACAGTTCAGACACAAGAGGTGAATGGTGCTTTAAAATGCAGCTGGAAATCTTCCACTGTACCCAAACAGGACTTGGTCCAAGGTCCTTGTCTGAAAGCTGCTCCCTTAACACAAGTCACTTGAGCTGGAGGAGAAAAGTGTTACAGATTAATTCTGGTTTGTGGAGAAAAGAGGCTCTTTTCTTCCAGCTGAAGTTAAAAGCTGCCAACAAACATCAGCAAACCTATTTGGAAATTTTGGACTGAGTCCTCATGTGATCTGACCGTGGATTTTTTCCTCCACTCTCTATTGTATTATTTCTATGAAGTCAGTTACCAAAAGCTTCTCTGAGTCAAATTTCCCTTCCCACTACTGTGCCACTATTTGTCTTCCCCTTCCCATTGCTTCTCAATAACTTCCTTTCCAAGAGTTTGAAAGACTGATGGCAACGTTAAGAAAAAACATACAGAGGAATCCCCCCTATTCCAACTGTTCTGTTTATATTGCCTTTCCATCTTATCTCCTCTTTCTAAACTGCAAGCTTACTGGGGCATGGACAGACATTCATTTTATGCTCAAACTAAATATCTACAAAAGGAGGGTTCACTTTGCATGGGCCTATTGGGATTACTGGTATGTAGACATTAAAGATATGCGTTAAAGTGTGTATGTACTGTAAATAATGAAATGTAAAGTAGTGTTGGACTGCAGCTACTACCACATACTTTCCTAAGGGAACAGAAAAAATAACTTCCAGGAATTCTTCCTGAAACATTACCAAAAATTATGAAAAACAGGAGATGCAAAAAAAGGACAGTATGATACATCCTATTGAGAACGCTCCTGTGCTGCTCACAACCCCCCGTGTCAAACCACGCCAACAATTACTGGATACAGCAGTGGCCACGGAGCGGGGGCCCACGGCGTGTGTTTGGTAATTGCATCACCTGTGCTACATATTGTGAATAACTTTGGTTTAACTACCTGACTTATTACTCACGTAAAGCTATAGTTAAGTGTAGGACACGGCTGCACAGCTCAGCGCAGCACTCCTACCTACTAGCTCCAAAACAAGATGCTGTATGGGTGTGTCACCAGGGCACTCCACCCCAGCTAATGAGCGCAGCAACCGGCTGGGAGGGCGGGCTAAGGAGAGAGATCTGCGTCTTCTGTAGCCCCAGCCCACAGTCCAGTGTGTCTGGGGGAACTGGAATGAGGAAGAGGCTAAACGTTCGAACCATCTTGCTTCAAAGAATTTAAGAAACAGCCTTTTGATGTCTATGTAGCACGTATGAATATAAAGATAAGATCTGCTTCTCTTTTAACTGAGGGACCTCTCTAAGTCAGATTCCGGTCCTTCTTGTTCACAGCTGCTCAAAACGCTTTTCTTCTGCAGAGCTGAAAGGGTGGCAATGTGATCAGAAGTTACAACAAGTCGGGTGTTAGGTTGTTGTTGATTAATTACATCATTCAATACATCCTAATTTGTTTCAGTGGACCCTACTGTGACCCCACACCAGCAAGAATTACAAAAAGACTGCACTGAAGCCAGTAGATTTACACAGGTGTAAGCCAGCCTTAAACAAATGTAAATCTCATTTAAGCAAACAAACAACAGGCCCAATCTATCATCTACCCGAACTTATTAAAATAGAAATCTATACCAAATATTATTCGGATTAATCACCATGAGTCATACTCAGTGAACCTCATCCTGATATTCCTTATTCTTCCTCACATAAAACTCCTGCAGTGCAAAGAAAGCAGGATTAAGCCAAACAATTCCATGAACTCATTAGCTTCCCGCCACAAACACGAATCAGACACGCGTAAGAATAAAGAGCCAGTTTGGCAAGATACCATGATGCCAAGTCAGGTCAGTCAGGTTATAATAATTTTTAATTAACACTCTTCCAAGTTTCAGTGTTATTTATTTGCATGCCAGTGTAACTCAGAACAATATGATCCTCTTTCCTCCCTATGAAAACCTTAAAAAAAAAAAAAGAAAAATTTGCAGCCTGATCTGTACAAAGAGAAATCCAATGTAATGACAAACAAAAATGACAGTTGAACTTGAAACCCCTTAATGAAAACATCTTTAGAAATGAGAAGACTGATATATGTCCACTGATCAAGGAAACAAAAGCATAAATCAGCACAGGTTGAATACCACTGAAGACATGATTTCTACATCTATTTTTGGTTATGTTTATCCAAGCAGCAAAAATTCCCCATCTCTGAGGCTTTATATTGCCTTGCCTCTGAAAATGCTCCCTTTTGAAACACGGCTAGTGCTGTTCTGTAAGGATTCCAAAGGCACAAGGTAAAATTCAGCAGGCTGAGCATTCTGGAGGGTTTAATTAAAAAATTTCAATATTTTAATTATGTTCAAAAAATGCCTGTGCAATATTATTCATAAAGACTTGTTTCAAAAGTGAGGTCATGAAAGCAGTTGTTGACAATCTGAATCTGCCTCAACTTACCGCACTCAGGCTACCTGTAGCTGAAACAAATCAGATCAACAATCTATAGGGCTTGTTATTTACATTAAATTATTAACCATTTAAATTAATGTTTCTAGGTATACATGTTATATAGGTAAAATGATAAAAATGATGAAAGGTGTTGAACAGCACAGCTAAAATTGTGTTTCCTATAAAAAACTTCAGAACACATGTAAAGTAGCACAGTCTTATTTTTCACATATTTTCCATATATTAACACTATTAATATTTTGCTAATAATATTGATAAAATACTAATATTTAATGATTTATAAAAGATATATAGTAATATATTAATTCTGTGTAGAAGAACTACATTAAGGATGTTTCAGCATCAAATATCTCCTAAGATTTCAGTGAAGTCATAATGTGTTGATACCAGACATTTTAAGGAATCTGCATGGTCAAGCTTTTATAACAACGAAATAGATACTCCTAAGTCTCTTCTCTGTGTTGAAATAATGCTATAAAAATACTGCTGAAGAAGGCATGCAAGTATCTGTTATGGGGTAAGTGACCTTATAAAATATAAAAATTAATATGAAAAATGAATGGGTTTAGTGAACAAAAGGCATAATTTAGAGTTTTGTTGAAAAGAGAAAAAGGAAAAGAGATTGTGAGAATAATGAGAAACTGCTGGCAGTTTTGTATATTCAGAATGCTTACTGCATTTAATCAGTAAAGGTTATTAAGCTTTCATCTTGCTTTTTGTTCCTGTGCATGTATCATAACATTTCTATAATAATTTTAATAGTCTGCATATTTCTAGAGCAACAAAACTAATTGAGCAGCAGTGACTACCCTTTGCTATTTAATGAACTGCATATATTAGACTCTAGCGAAGCCCAAGAGCCACAAGACACATACCCTGAAGAATCAAGAGGATGGAGAGCCCTGGGAGAAGCTTCGGGATAAGAAGTAGTAGGTCTAGACCCTCAGAGATCCCTGAAGGACATCCTAGGGTCCTTCCTGGCAATGTCCTTAGAGACCTGCTGCTCCTCAGGTCATCTGTCAGTATTGCCCTCAGCATCCTTTCCTGGCTATGTTTCCTCCCACAGCTGAGCATTAGGAACCATCATGGCCTCGAAGCAGATGATGACAGATCACCAAGAAAGGATGTGGAAGTACAGCTCCAACTTGGCTTCTAAGCTGCAAGCAACTCATGAGCCATGGGCTGGCCTCCCAGTAACATGGGAGTAGGTGTCCCACTGCCATAACTCACTCACTGTGGCTGTCAGGGGCACACTGGCATCTTTCACCCAATGTATCCGTTTGCATTTTCAAATCTACAATTACAGTGGTAGAATTTAGGGCAGAATTTACCTCTTTTAACTCAATTCACCTCCAAGTTAGTAATGTACTGTAATGTAGGTGGGCTAAGCTCCCCCAGTGTCACTGCAAGACACCAGAGAGTGATACATCCCATTCTACAATAAGTATCTGGGACTTTGTGGCACCTTTGTGGGTACTTCCACCTATCCAGAGGAAGCCTAGAAAAATAGCTTGGGCCAAATGCTTAACTTAGAGATGTATAAAGTCAGGCTAGATTAATATCATGAATTGTGTCTTTTAAAAACAAAGTTCTGTCAAGGTTTTCCTGCTAATACCGTTGTTGCAACAATAACACAAAGCAGATTTATCAAGCTACCTACTTTGCATTTGTGTCAATGCTCCTGGCAAAATGAAATTAGTTCTGTTCAGCTGTGTCTTTGGCACTGCACATCTTTGGCAGGGGGCTCCTCACAACACATGGGGATTCTTTTAGCTTCAGGGAAAGGAGTCTTTGTTTTTTAGGACAGAAAGCTCGAGCTCATTTCAGGAAGCATTGTGAGGTTCTGAAGTGGCCACAGTGTGCAATATAATTAGTTACTTTGAGGTGACAGATTTGTTATAATTCATAAAACTGGTTCCAACTGTGAAAATGCAGTAAACAGTACTACCCACAGAAGTATGTCTACATGTGCACTGAAATATTTAAAAGACCAAGCCTTTGATCCTAATTTTACAAAACTCCCCTTTCCTCCTTCCAGCTGGAACCACTTCCCACCATGCCTCCCAGCTCTGACAGTATCCAGCAGGACACGCTCCTCTCTCAGATGTGGCATTCTCAAGAAGTGCTATTAAATAGAAATTGCTTACAAAGAAGCTGTTAATATTTATAGAAAACTAGGAACTACCTCAAGAATTCTACAGATGTAATTGTGTCTATTTTATCATCTTGCCCTGATAGATAAAAATAGGAATGACAATATCTAGGGTGTCCCTCCCATTAGTCAAACTATGGCGATGAGTAATGCAGCCAAATGAATGTCAGTAAAGCCCACCTAACACATCATGCTTCAGAAACTCTCTTGGCACGCTTTTTAGGAGAGAAGCCACAAAAGCATAAAGGTTTAATCTGCATGTATTTGAAATGACTGTATTATTTGTGAGGCAAAGATTCAAATAAGGTGTATTAGTTGCTCCAAACATGTCTCAGTAAACACTGTCTCTGCCTCTATTCCACAGATTGTACTCTCTTAGAAAAAAAAAACAAAACAAAACCAAACCCCTCAAGTATCATAGAAAATTTGATGAATGTTACGCTTTCAATTTGAGAAATCAGGTTGGTTTAGTACCAAAAAAAAAAAAAAAAGAAAAAAAAGGAAGAAACTCTACGGTACCAGGAATCTTTGGCAAGGGATCTGAAGAAAGTCTTCTGGAAATCGTAATATATAAAGGTCATTGGATCATGTGGGTTTAACATCTTACTGCCTGCTGTTAGCCTCAGAAGAAACTTGCATGAGTGTCCTTCTGAAAGCTTGAGTGATCAGCCTTCAATACGGTGCAATGCTGTTGTGCCATGACTGTGTTTCCCACTCCTGCATCTCAGGCCAGTCTAGTTCTGGAACAAAACTCTTTTTCCAGCATGCAAAGAAAGTATTTTTGGGTTGGATTATCGAGGGTGTCTTAGGTTCTTTCTTACAGTAGCTATTTGAAACTTTATGAGGTCTTAAGCCTGAGAGCAAGTGCCAGAGCTGATGTACCAACAAACAGTTACAAATTAGATGAAGTAATGAAAACTTTTTACTATAAAAATGTACAGAGCCACACAAAGGAATCTTTTCTCTAATTTTGTGGCTCTTTATTTCTGATGTTAATATGATGCACCAACAAAGATGGAGAAGCTGGTACACAAAGTGGTGTTTTAAGCAAAGGTACAGTTGCAACAAAAACTAGTGATTTCTCTTAAAATAAGGGGCACTTAAATAGTAGTGCATTGACATTCTTGTGACACTAACATTTAATCTCTTGCCCAAAGCAAATAAGGAGGTTCACTTGCTTTTTTAAACATGGATGTGGAAAACCATATATTCCTGATTAAGAAGGGGAAAAAAATTACTAAGTAATCCCAGGGCTCCAAGGAGCTATTCACAAGCTTAATGTCAAGATGTAATCTGGTGATTACATAATAATTTCCCCTCTCTGCCCATTCCAGAGTGGATATGGGATATTACAGTCTACGTGCCTGGTCTTGAATGTTTAGTTCCAGGTATGAGAGCTCATTGCAATATACCCTTCCAGAGAAAACAGAAGTCGTATGGAGAAAGGACTAATGTACATGTCATTCTGGGAGAGACAGGTCCTAATTCAAAGGATAGGCAACAGAAGGTGTTGTGTTACCCCACTCAGGGTTAGGCTCTAGGAGCTATGTGGGAGTTGGCAGACACAATTAACAAGCCTGAAATAACAATTGCCTTGAGAGCCAGCAAGAAGTAAAAAGCAGGGGAGCGGCCCCTCAAGTAGGAAAAGTAAAATAACTGCAACAATAGAAGGATAAATCCAATCACATAAAAACACTGATAACCCATCTGAGACCTGGACATGAAACTGACACACTAATATTAAGGAACACAGGCCACAGGAGACACTCTAAATGGCAAGACTGGAAAGCTTCATGGAAGAAAATCAGTGACAGGCTTTTCTGTGGAATGCATGCCAGCTCCTGCTGCACACAGTGGTCAGAAGGGGACTTCATAAAGAGTGAACATTTATGTCTATCAACATGTGGAGGAAAAAAAGGAAAGTCCAAGCACGCTGTTATTTTGTCCATTGCAAGTCCATTGACGCACCGACACGGTGGCCTACTGCCTTTGCAAATCCTGGCTACACATAACTTCCTAATAGACCTAAAAATGACTGATATATCACAGTATAGACAGACAGATTTTACAAACTGATATCTAGGATAGTCCCAGACAGATAAAACTTGCATGCAAAGCAAGCCTGACGTGTCAGATTCACAGCATGTGCAATATTGTCGTGCTGTACATGCTCAGAGAAGTTGCACGGTAAGTACCAGTCTGGCATCAATACTTCTTGCACATTCATGTTTTATCTGCCCATACAGGGAAGTCGGAGTTCTCCCAGTACATGGCATCCTGTACATCCAGAAAGGCATCCATGGCAACAGCAATACAGGCAAAACCATGCCATGTATGCTCTTCTATGAGAAATTACATTGACCACGTAATAACAGGTATTAAACAGGACGTTCTGTACCACATGGGATTCTCAGCACTTTCTGACATTTATCTCTGTGACCACACCATGCTGTGATTGCCCAGGAGAGTGCAAAGGTTGACATTAGTGTATGTACATGAATTTGGTGGACAGAAGACACAGTGTGGTTACCTAATATTTAATTAGGTTGCAACAATAGCACCACTGCTCTTATCCTTGCCATGTGAGCTCATCTACAAGGCACTATGACGACCCTACTGAAGCTTTGGGACACAGTATCAGTAACCCCTGAGACATGACAATACTGTTCCCCCCATACCACAAGAATTCTTCTAGGAATTGTTTATAATCACAGCAAAATTAAAGCTGCAGGTCACTGATTTAACCTTCTACTCCAAACAGGGCTATCTTCAAAGCTAAAGTAGGTTGCTTAAACTCTTGTCCAGCCTAGTTTTATCTTCATGGATGGAAAGTTCACAGCCATTCTGGGAAAGTGTTCCGCTACTTGACAACTCTCACTTTGAACTTTTGTTTACTTATACACAATTGGAATATCTCTGGGTGCAACTTCTCGCTTTTGTCATCCTGTTGGTGCTCATCTCAGAGAGAAGCCTTGTGCTGTCTTCCCTATAATTCCCCCTGGGAAGGTGAACACTGTAATTAGATCCTGGTGTAGCCAAACCCACTTCCTCACACAGGATGTGCTCCAGCCCCAGCCACCTCAGCAGCCTCCACTGACCTGGCTGCTGCTGGAGGAGCCCAAGCTGGACAGTGGGTATCCAATGTGGCCTCCCAGTGCTGCACAAAAGGGCATGTACCTGCTGGATATATCCATAATGCAGCCCTCTAGGTGTGATGGCCAGGAACTTTTCTGCTGGGCTATTCCCAAGATAGTTGGTTCTCAGCCTGTTCTACAAGGATAGTGTCCCACATTCAGGACTTTGGACTTGGCTCTGTTGACCAACACAAGGCTCTCACTGGCCCACTCCTGCAGCTTGCCAAGGCTACTCTGAATGGCATCTGTGGCCTCCAGTATATCAATTGATGCCCCCAGCTTGCCATGGAGATGAGCTGAAAACTTGCTGAGGGTGTGTTCTGTCCCATCCACTGAGTGGGGAATTTATCAAGCAGGGTTTGCTCCAGTATTGATCCCTAATCCCTCCTAACTGGCCATCAGTCAAACTTCAAACCAGTGAGACACTACCCTTCAAGCCTGGTGGTACAGCCAGTTTGTCACACACATAGTCTGCCCACCCCTTCCACATCTCCCCAGCTATAAGGTTATTGAGGAAGCCTACCAAAAGCTTTAATAAAGACAAGCTTAAATGGCATACTCTGCTTTCCCCTTGATCACAAAGCTCAAAATCAGTGACAAAGAATCAGACACAACTGAACTTTAAGGTGTAACATTTTCCTTTTCTTTAGTCATCTAGAATCTTCTAACCAGCATGGCCTTTCAAATGACACGGGGGGTGAGCACACAGTAACACTGACCGGCTCCCTCAACACTCATATGTAGGCCATCTGGTCCAGTACACTTGTATATTCCCAGCTTGACACAGTGGACTTTCTGTGGGTAGTCTCCTTCCCACTCCAGACCCTGCATAAGCCACAGAAGATTGGGAGATGTGGAAAGCCCAAGCCCAGTAAAACCCAAGGTGAAGGAGTCCTTCAGCCTTTTCCTTTTCCTTGACTGTTATTGGCAGTTCAGTGACCCAATTCTGCAGCAGGCCCACATCTTCCCTTCTCTTCCTTTTGCTGCTAATTCACCTGTGAAAGCTCTTTTTCTTGCCCTTCATGTTGGCTCTCAGTTGCAACTTTAGAAAGCAAAGTTTTGGCTTTCCATATTCCACTCCTCTACTTAAGTACCAACCATCCTCTGCATGAAATGATGGAATCTCAGACCAGCATAATTTGCTTATTATCTGTTGAATGCTTTCTAGAAATGCTGTTTAAGGAAGGTGGTTGTCTTTCATCCATATCTCATCTTTTGGAAGTTGCAAGCATATCCAGGTGCCTGTTCAAGCATTTATTTAGCTGGCACTGCAGAAAATGCCATTGTTCTAAATTATTCTTTCTTCCTTAGTTCTTTGTTGTTAGTTGGTTTGTTTCCAGTAACCTCAAATTTGGTGCAGAAGCATAGGAAAAGGAAAAGTAAACATACATACATACCCGATAGGAGGGAATCAAATGACTAATTACCTTCATCATGCAGTTTTGCCTGCTAAACCATCTCTCCAGGAGTTTCTCTAATATTTTGTGATAGTTCAGCTCTACCGAAGCAGCCTCACATGGTTATTATCAAATAACCCAAGCCCTTAATGAGAGTTTCTTCCTATTATTCAGAATCTGGGCTTTCTGACCCATCCTCCTCTAGGGCAAAATGGAGAAGAAGAAAAAAAAACAAAAAAGAGAGAGAGAGAAATTAGCCAAAGTTTTATTAGTTCTAGCCAGGCCATAAATGATAAATTGAAGGGTTTTTTTCTTTTTTAACATTCCAAACCTGGAAAATGGAAGTGTTTCTTGCTGTTTAAACATTTGTATTTAGTCTAGAATGTTCCAAAACACTTTTCTTACACTGAAAGATATTACTTGTTCAACATATTCTACACTGGTCACTTCACTGGTTGTTTTTGATAAGGAGTGATGGGTCTCTTCAGTTTTCTAAACTGCCAAAATAACTAAGAAATGTTTCTGCAGCATTTTTCAATTAAAGATGTGGCTGTCTACAATAGGACGTTGTTTGAAATACAATAATGTCAGAATTGTACACATTCTGAATAGTTATGTATTATGCCTCTACTTCAGTAACTTGGCTGATATTACAACAACTGCATTTAAGTTTGCCAAAATTTGTCTTTAAAATTCGTCTTCTGAGTGTTTTTAAGTTTGTCACCTGTTATAGCTCAATTGTTGCATTTATTCTCTACTTTTGGGAAACTTTGAAGATGCTTGAATATGATGAATGCATACTTATGTTATTATAATAGAGTCATCTGTCACAAGTGTGTTTACCAGTTCATTTGTGTAATTGCTCAAAAAGCTGCACACTTATTTGGATTATTAAATCTGCCTTCTCTCATACGGGTGTGGAATAGAATCAGGATCCAAATCAGGACTAGGAAAGCCATAGGTGACAAAGGAGGACAGGACCAGAAACTCCTCCAGGAACTTTACACACACGGGCTAGGATCTGGATGAGGCATGCTCTTCACACGTGGGATTCTGAATCATTCCCCTTCTACACCTTTATGTCACCTGGGATCCCAAGAAACTTTGAGACGTCTCATCCAGCTCCCCCTGGCACAGGAATCATAGAATCATAGAATTAAGTGGGTTGGAAGAGACTTCCTAGATCATCAACACTTGATTCAACCCCACTGTGATTACTAGATCATGGCACTCAGTGCCACATCCAGCCTCATCTTAACCTCCAGGAATGGTGAATCCACCACCTCTCTGGGCAGGCCAGGGTCTGTACCATCCCAACAATACTGAGTTTCTTCCTCCAGTTCTGTGTTTGTGCTGGGATATCTCCTCCCTCAAGGAAGGAGAATATGTGTGTGAGGGCTGGGGTGAGAACTTTCAGTACAATTAATACGTACCTCTTAAAGGCTATCTTTCAGGTTCTTTTCAGCCCCAAGCACGACTCTTACTCCTTGGGAGTATTTAATTGAAGTGAAAGAGGGAAACTGCAACCCTCTGAGACCCTTTTCTACCACAGCTGGGTATACAGAGCCACTTGCCCATGCAACATTGCCCACCTACAAGAAAGGGATTCTGCATTTCTTGTATCACAGACACACTCTACACAGATTCACCAAGACAGACACTAGTGTGTGGGAGCAGCAGGGCACATGCAGGCAGCAAAAGCAGTGACTAGGGAGGGCTAGGCTCTCCAGGCAGTGTGAGAGCAGTGTGGCAGGGCCAGCAGCTGGAGGGACAGTGGCACCAACTGGTACAGCACGAAGGGGTTTCTACCTCCCCATTCCACCCCGAACACTGTGGCACAGGGCAGGAAAGGATGATGAGCAACTTTACCTTCCTGAAACCTAGTCTTGATCTTTAGAGTTCACTTTCAGGTGCCTTCACAGGGTCTGTGCTGCTCTCTGTACTGTTCCTGTCATTTTTACCCAAACTTTTGAATTACAGATTTTACAGATTCAGTGATTACATCTGGGGGGGACCGAGGAAGAACTCAGGAATGCTAAAAAGACAAAGCAGTGGAGATGAGGGGATAAAAAACAGTAGTGAAGTGGCTAAAACACAAGCATTGTCTTCTCCAGCAATGGTGGGTAAACTAAAGAACACAAAATCAACATTTTCCTCTCCAGAAGACCAATGTTGAATTTAACCCCACAGCTGCAGCTGGGCAGAGGTCAATGACAAAGCTCTTTCCAACCTCTCCCTCTGGTGTAAGAGTGCTTTGGCTGTTATCAACCAAATACCTTCTAAGGCCTCTAGACAGGGCCAAGGTATCTACTTCAACCAGCCATGTCTCCACGTGGTCTCATCTCCTTCTCTGGTTTCAATTCTTTCATGGATTTTGTCCCTTCACAGACTTCTCCACTGGTCTTGGGCCCACGGTCTCCCTCAGTCAGACTTCTTCGAAGTTCCACTCAAAGGAAAGCGCTATTGTCCAAACTTCCTGGTTTGACCTAAGTTGGTGGTCCTAAAACCTCAGCTTCTGAAGGGGAAAATGATTAGATGTTAATCTCAGCTTTCACTGAGAAAAAAAAAGTTTTGTTATTTCCCTTTGGGATTTGGAGAAAAGCTTGAGCATACCAAAGATAAAAATTACAGGCTCTAAACCGAGTAACATATAATGTATTATTACAAGATGCTATTTTTAAAGATGAAGTCTTCACTCATCTCACGACTTTTGACCAGAGACTTGGCTCAGGATTTGAGTTTGCCTTCCATCACACAGGAAGGACAGCAAGGAGACCTCAGAACAGAGACTGGGACCTCAAATTCCCAGTGTCTTCCAACACCTTGACCTGACAAATGTGCCCCAACTCGCAACATTCCTGAGAGATCTACAGCAAAACTGCCATTTACCCCCTCTTTCCATGCCTGTGCATTCAGCGACTGCAACAGACAAGATCAACAGCGGGTCTGAAAACCTCCAGTAACCAACCTGGGCAACGCCAGGATGTGACTTTGTTGAGCACTTCCTATTTTTTAAAGAAAATGCAAACACAGAATCATGTGTTGGAAGAGACCCTGAAGACCATCTAGTCCCAACCCCTTCTGCCATGGGCTGGGGCACCTCCCACCTGACCTGGCTGCTCAAGGCCTTATCCAACCCGGCTTTGAACACTTCCAGAGCTGGGGCACCCACAACCTTCCTGGGCAACCTGTGCCAGCGCCTCACCAACCCTCACAGTAAAGAACTCCTTACGAACACCTAACCTAAATTTCCCCTCTTTCAATTCGTACCCTCTTGTCCTCGTCCAAATTGCACCAGGGTTATCACCCGACGCCGGGAAGTGCCCGGTCACCCTCCCCGGGTGTGACAGGGACGGCCGGTCCCACCGGGACCCGCCGGGGCGGCGGGCGCCCCCCGCGCCTCCTGCCCGCCCGCCTTCGCCCCTCTCCCGCCCCAGGGCCTCCGGGCGCCGGGACACGCCGGGCACAAGCCCGGGACCCCCTCGGGCACGGCCCCCACAGGCACCGTGGGACGCCGGGCGGGCGGGCGGCCAGCCGGGCGCTGCCGGCGGGGCGTCCCCGCGCCCCTGGGGAGCCGCCCCGCCGCCGCCCCCCGGCAGCCGTGGGGCCGTGCCCACCGCGGCCCCGGGCGGCGGAAGTGTGTGTAGGGGGCAGTGCAGGAATTTCCTGTGACGTCCCGGCCCGGACTCCATTAGGTGCAGCTGGGCTGAGAGGAGACAAACCCGGCGGGCAGCGAGCGGAGCGGGCCGGGCGCCTGGGGCTGCCGGGCGGGGGCTCAGGGCAGCGGCGGCCGCCATCGCCAGAGGGAGCCCCGAGCGGGCGGCGGCGCTGCCTCCGGGACCCCCGGCGGGCGCAGGGCCCCGCTCCGCCTCCCCTCGCCCCCGCCGCCTCCCCCTCCTCGCCCCCCCGGCTTCCCACCACGGCCGCTCTCGGCGAGGAAACTCTGGCCTCCGCTTCCTCCTCCTCCGACTCGGACACCGGCGGAGCCTCCCCGCCCCCGCGGAAGAAAGCCCGGGCCTCCCCGGCGGCGGCGGTGGAGGGAGCAGGAGAGCCCGGGGCGTCCGCGGGCAGAGCAGGCCTCACCTCGTCCCAGTCCCCCTCGCTGCCCGCCGGGCTCGCCCCCGCCGCCGCCCCGCTCAGAGGCAGTAGCAGCAGCAGCGGCGGCGGCATCGCCAGCAGCGCCATGCAGGCCAACGGGGCGGGAGGGGGCCAGCAGCAGCAGCAGCCGCCGCCGCAGGGCCCGGAGCTGGGCTGCCTGGGCGCCCAGAACGGCGAGGCCTCGGCGGGCACGGCCGCCGGCGACCAGCTGGCCCACGCCAACGGGCTGCTGCCCTCGGCCAACAGCGGCGGCCCCGGCGGCGGCAGCCCCGGCGGGCTCGGCGTCAACAACGGGGTGCCCGCCGCCGGGGGGCCCGGCCCGGCCGCCGCCGAGCTGGGGGGGAGCGGCGGCGGCGGCAGCGCCCTGAAGAAGAAGAAGCGGCTCTCGCAGTCCGACGAGGACGTGATCCGGCTGATCGGGCAGCACCTGCACGGGCTGGGGCTCAAGTAAGTGGCCGCGGTGGGCGAGGGGCAGCGCGGCCGGGGCGGCGGGCGGGGAGGCTCCTTCCGTCCTTCCTTCCTTGGCCGGGGCGCCCCGACCGACCGAAGGGTCCCGCCGGGGTCGGGGGAATCCCGCACGCACGCCCCCCCGTCCCCTGACCGTGTTCGCGGGGAGGGTCCCTGCGGAGGATGGGCTGGCCGGAGCAGGGGCGAGGGGAGGGAAAAGGAACCTCCGGAGCGGGGGTTGGTGGCCAGAACTGCCCTGTCGCAGCCTGGTAGTCCCCAAAGAGGGGAGAGCAGTGCCCAGGTGTGAGGCAGAGCCGTGGGGCAGGCCCGCTTCTGGAAAAAAATGGAGCCGGAGATGTGTTTCCCAAGCCTGGGCCGGTGTCTTTGCGAAGGGACAGGCCGGGACCTTCCCCTGCCAGGAATGGCAATATGGAAGTCGAGTTGCACACCGATAAGGGTAGATCAATACAAATGTGTCAGTGGGGGAGAAGTTATCTGGTAAACATAATGGAGCCCGCAGCTGGGCGTGGGGGGGCGGCTTTTCGCAGATGAGCTCCAAGATTTGGCTTGTCAGCTCGCAGGAAGCGAGCCTAAAGTAAACTGCCACTTAAAGAGGCTGTTTGGTCTCACTCTGAAAACCTTTGGCCCTGTAAATGGTGAAGGCCTCTGTAGATTTGTACTGGACACGTGTTCTTGGTAATAATCTCACTTGTAAACAACAAACGAATATGTTGGCCCTTTCTTAAAGTCAGAATAGGGAAAATAATTTCCCGGTGGAGTAGGGGAAGTCTTAAGTTTTTAATCACAACACTCACTTTGTGAGTAAAACTAGAGCTAGTGTGTCATAATTTTGGAAGGAGGCTAGAGAAGTCCTGTAAAGTGTTTATGTAACTACCACAAAAGAAGTCTTCAAAACACTGCGGAATGGATCAGCTATAAAGAACTTATCACATAAAATAAATTGCCTCTGACACAAGAGGCAAGTTTACAGCAGCAGACAACTCGTGACTATTCATAGACGACACCACAGTAAATAGGCTATTTTTAGTATAAAAGGGGGAGGGCTACAAGTTCATGAGTTTGTTTATTTTTTAGTAAGGAGCCAGTCTTTTAAGATGTGAGGAAGAAGAAAAAATTAGGCCGGTGACAGATGTCGTTGCTCTCTGTGTTCTTTTATTGGGGGGGAGGCAGGGAGGGGGCCAGGGATAGCAGCCAGTAGCTAACAGCTTTCTAGTCTGTATCTTCCTTCATGAAGTTTATCTTCTGTGCAGGGATGGCTGTGTGTGGTGGCTGGTAAGTCACAGACTTCATGGTACTTCAGCGAAGCTTTCAAGCTCATTGACAACTTGCTTTAGGTAGAGGTAGCTGTTTATGTGTCTCAGACAACTGACATCCTCTTTCTGAACAAGCATCTGAATCTGGTCATAGTATTCTTGTTTTCTTACATTTACTTTAAAATATGGTAAACTGTTATCATAGCAGGCGGTGTATTTGTGAGGGTAAAACTGGTCGGGTTTTTTTACACTGTATCTCTCCTGCAGCCAGACTGTTGATCTCCTCATGCAAGAGTCAGGATGTCGTTTAGAACATCCTTCTGCTACCAAATTCCGCAATCATGTCATGGAAGGAGAATGGGATAAGGTAACGTAGGGCTTATAGGACTGTATTAACCACTGTTTAAATTTATAGTATCTGTGAGAGAATTCAAAATCCACCCTCCTTATATACTCTTTTTTTTTCTTATGCCGATTTCTGCAGGCTGAGAACGACCTGAATGAACTTAAGGCCTTAGTGCATTCTCCGCATGCAATTGTGGTAAGAGGCACACTTGAACTCTTTCAGAGCTGTGTAGTTGAACTAATTGTAGTGGTGTAATATTTCACTATGGAGTTGGTTGTCCATAGTTCTTGTTTTCTTTTTTTGTTTACTTTAAGCTGCTTGCATGCTACCTCAAACGTCATGCTAATCTGAACTTTTTTTATTCTGCTTTAGAATGTGAGATAGGCAGCCCAAAACTATTGGGGCTGAGATTGAGTGTACTGAATGTTTAAACTCTCTTAAACATACCTAACTGATAAAACAGAAGTCCTGTCACTGTCCTAAAATAGGTCAGTTTCTGTAGAAACTGCCTATGTTGAATACTAATTTGAATACTTGAAGTACTTCTCACAGTCTTTGTGTTCATAGGAGTTAAGTTTTCTTGGGGGAAGAGAAGTTTAGAAATAAAATGCAGTAATACTAATATGGAGTTGGCTTTGTAATAGCACATTACAAGAATATAGAGGCTGCTATAGACCGTGAACAATACTGTTGCTTTTCCAGATGGCTTTTAAAGAGCAAATGCATTTGTATTGCTGTTTGGGATTTTATTTAGAGCTTTTTCTCTTTGGCTGGCTTTTTTTTTTTCTTTTTTTAAAAAAGATAAACCTAGAAATAGAAGGTTGGTAGATCCTGTGACTTGACAATTACAATATGTGTTGTTATGATTTCAGTTGCTTTGAGTGAAGTGTTTCTTGTTTTGATTTTTTTATCTCAAGATGAAAATCATTACTTGACTCTTCAGACAGCTTGTTCTGTTGTGTTTAAACGTTTATTTTAATGAAATGAAGTTAGAACAGCTAAGGTCACTTAGGAAGAAAACAGTAGCAAGGCTTTTTGAAGTGTCTGTGACTGTAAACAATGAGGAATCAGCTGATGGCTGCTTAGTTCCACTTCTAGCTGATTCATTTGTTGTCAAGACAATTTCCTGTCTGGTGGGGGAGGGAAAGAAAGAGAGAACAGGAAATGAAGTAGGAAAACAGATGTTTAACAAAACATTGGAGGGTACTTGACAGAAGTTTGTGCTCTATTCTATTCATTCGGTCAAAGCTTAGCACCTCCTAATTAAACCAGTACTTTCTCTTTTCTCAGACTTGAGGTAGTTCAAAATATTGCATGCAGCTTTCAGTAGTTTGTGCAGACTGAAATTATGAAACTGCTGTATGTGAATATGAATGTCATTTGAAACAGATTTTCTTATGTTTCTGATGTGTGAAGCTATGAAGTTTATGCAGTAGTATTAGTGTTTTGCATGTCTGTGAGTCAAGGTTTAACTGATGATCAGTATTCTACTTTTTGGATAACTGAATTTGAGGAAAAAGGGGATGTTTTCCTTCTGTTGTTTTGGAGGGCTCTGAAAGTGTGCTCTTCTTTAATGCTGATGCCTAACTGCTTCCAGAAAACTTGGGGCAATAAAAATACTTGGTTTAGACTGAACTTTACCTGAACCAAATATTAACTGGTTGAATTTCTTCTACGTTGTTCTCCTTTATATAAACTTCATATAATTTAAAACAGGTAACAGTTTTAAATGTCTTACATGTGTGTGTGTTTAGTAAGACGTGATTTGCAAGGTTAAGTTGAGCTCGTGTGCATTCGATTGCGTGCACTCTGTCTCTGCCTCCCTCCCTGTCCAGCTTCTCTGTACGTGGTTGAGGTTTGGGGTGGGTATTAGTGTAATCAGCAGCTGCAAGACTAATGAAAGACCCTTAGGTAAGGTAAGGAGGGATGCTTTGTGCTCTGTAGGTAATTCCAATGCAGTCAAGTTAGAGCTAATGAAGGTGATAAATGTGTTGATCAAGGAAAGTGCAAGCAAGATGCTGCTGCAGGTAACTCTTAAATAGAAAAGTAGATTTTGTGTTTCCTGACTCCTGACTTGTGACTCACGCTGTATGACTAGATGTTTCAAAAATGTGTGCATACAAGAAGAATGGGTGCCTAAAAGTTTAGATGACACGGAGTACTTAACAAAGTAGGGGGTGTGTTTTGTGGTTTGTTTTTGGTTTGTGGTTTGGTTGGCTTTTTTTCCCTTATGGTTAATATGACCTGGACAAAATGACCAGGATAAATAGCTGCTTTTGAAAGGTCTGGTCAGTGAAGGAGGTACTTCACTTAAAATACACAGTGTGTATTTTAAAAATTCCGCTTATGTTTAATTTTATTATTTCTGCAAAGTGCTCTAAGTTCTACAGGTAAAAACACTAAACATGAGATGACTGATCTCAATTTTTAAACCTTTGATACAGTGTGTTGATATGCGGGGTGTGTGGTAGCACAAAGGACAGTTTTCTATTTCTATTTGTGTCAACACAACTGAGCGTTGTTATGTAGTATGTGATTAGTCATGTTTACTTTTCCAGTATATAACATACAGATTGAAACAATCTGTAGGAAAACTTTAGTTGGATCGAGCATGATGTTTTTCCTTGAGTAACGCTTAGAAATTGTCAACTTCAAGCCAGCCTGAGGTTTTGCTTATTTTAGGGCTACTCAAACATATTATGGCATCTATCTTGGGTAACTAATTCAACCTAGGAAGAAACCTGGAGATTATTCCTTTACAGTCATTTAGAATATACCTTCAAACTGTCTTCTTTACTTTTTCTGGAGGCATACAGTCTGCAGCAGGCAATACAATTAAAAAATGTGATTTATATATTGTTTGAGCAAAGTGCTCCACCTGCCTGTATGGTGTCCCTCTTGCTACAAGCATTAAGGGCAGTTCCCTATTGGAATTATTCACTTTCCATGTGGCAGGACTTGGTATGGTTGAAGCCTTGTTAAATTCCTTTCTGTATTCTGTACACCAGAATATTTTCTGCCCTTTACATATCAAATCTTACATTTAAGTTTTGGGTTGGCTTTAAGTGCTTTCATCAGTGTTTTAGAAGACTATCAACGTAGAAGGCTACAGGATAATGAAAATTGAGGTCTTAGTTCTGCAGGCTGTAAGTAGATAGCTTCTGTGTTTGTTTTGAAACAGCAGCTGATAATTTCAGCATGTCTTTTAGTTACCTGTTTAACTTCAAAGAGCAGTTGTTTCAGCAATGTTTACTTACTTGCTTTGGACTCTTAGTACGGTAATAAAACCGTAGTGGAGCTTGTTAAAATATGCAGGTCCAAAATAGCACCAAAATCTAATCCTAAAGTTAGGTTCTTGTGCATTTTGATCATTAAACTTCTGAAGACTCTCTACTGTAACTAGTGATCAAAATGGCCTGATTTCTTGACTGTGGTAGTGTGCTTGTCCTGTTATCTTCCAGCTGTGTTTGCTGAGGTTTTCACCTTTGGTTACTTAGTGCTGGTGAATTGTGGTGCATGCCAGACTTCCTAGAATTTAGCATTCTGGAAGGGGTTTTCCTACTAACAGGAAAATGAAGGAGTGTAGTACTAAGTATTCCTATTAGTAATCAAAGGCTACAGTTTGAAGAAAGATGCTAACAGTACATAGATTAAAACAAACACACCCCGGGGGGGGGGGGGGGGGGGGGGGGGGGGGGGGGGGGGGGGGGGGGGGGGGGGGGG
>JAYRBT010000114.1:7254197-7272817 GCA_036023395.1 Myiotriccus ornatus | reverse complement strand
GACTCCAGTATTTTCTGTACTGGTGCCTTCCTAATGAGGTCAGTTTTATTCCAAGCTATATGAAAGCATAACAATTTATGTGAGTGAGATAAGAATAGTTCTATGTTCTTAGACTTAGTTACAATCACTTGATGGCTACCAGATAAGACACTTCATTCTGTACTTATTTGAAGCAGCTGTTAATAGAGGAATTTTCTGAGGTGTGTGGCCTTACATTTAAATAAGGTGTTCAGTTGGTTGGTTGGGTTTTTTTTTTACTAGCTTGACTTTCAAAAAATGTCTTAACTGCTTGCTTATTAAAATCTGCAAATACCTGCCTTTCTTTTCCCAGGAAACAGTTCCCATGCTATACACAGCAGATACTAACGGAGCACTGTAATGAAGTGTGGTTCTGCAAATTCTCCAACGACGGCACTAAACTAGCAACAGGATCTAAGGACACAACTGTTATTATATGGCAGGTTGATCCAGTAAGTGTGCAAAGTGTTAAAATGTGTGTGACTTGTCTTTCCCCTCCCTCTCAGCTTTCTCTTGCTAGGATGAAACCATAGGACACTTGTAGGAGAGGCGAACAGGTACTGTAGCCCCCTTGTCTAGGGTATTTTCCTGGGATGTAAAAGTCCAAAGATCCAGATCAGTGTAAATTAGTGAAGGAGGACACTTGTAAACCTGGTGGTGACTGTAAGGCTTGAACTGTTGGCAGCTTTGGGGCAGAAACTTTGTGTACTCCTAATTGGTACCACAGGGTAGAGCCTGCTGTTGCCCTCCAGGGAAGATTCTCAGCTTGAAGGCCTCGAAGCACTGGGTGAGAGTGGAAGGAGCATGGCAGTGAGGAACCTTTCTTCTAAGTCACCCTGAGAGTCCTTCTGGGTTTTGTGTGTGACTAACCCCTTTCTGTTATCTCGCTGCTACTAGTACACTTGGATTTAAATACTCTATTGGCTTCATCATTTATTACTTTATCCCTGAGTAATAAGATGGTGTGTGCTAAACTAAAAGTTGTATCAGGATACCACTTTGTGAGACAAAGATCTAAACATGCTGGCATGTAAAAGTATACTTGTTGGTTTTCTTACAGACTGCAGTTTTAGGTTTGATATGTGGCACTATTCCTCTTAAATATTGTAGCTGTAGGATATTTTATTTATTTTTCCTACCCATATCTATTCTTACCTAATTAAAAAGATTGAGTGACGAATTTAATCTAAGACTGTTTTAAATGACTCATAAAAATGATTATGAAAGTTTATTTCATAACAGTTGAAAACTGAATGAACTTGAACATATGCACACAACATTTGAAGTTGCTAATTTTTGTAAAACTATCAGAAATGCGAGTCTTACAGTTTAACAACGCGTCTGTACCTGGTATGTGAAATGGAAGATGAAAGGTTTTTTAGATCCATATTGACTTTCAGTAGGATTTGAGAGCTGAACTTAATTTTATTTTCTTCCATTTCAGGTTAGGAGGCCATATAGTCTGTGTCCTTTTTGGTATTAAAATGATGGAAGGACTTAAAACCCTCTCCCATGTGCATAGTTGATGTGTAGCCTGTGGACTAACAGCAGCGCCATGGTTTTGTTCAGGCATGAGAACTGCTGTGATTTGTGTGTTGCTGGGGCCAGTGTGTGCTGGGCCAAGAGCTGCATAGCAGCAAAGCTGACCTCTGTTATTTAGTTTGGAAATACCAGTATTTTGTTCACTGTTTTTGTGTTTTTGGTTTTTTTTTAACAAACAGTAATTCTAAGTAAATTAAGGATCGAGTGTTTTTTTTTCTGTTAACTTATCACTTGGTTGTAGACATCCATCTTCCTTTTATATATGATGGGTTTTAATACCAGACATCTTGCTTAGCACATCTTGCAGTGAAGTGTAACCTGTTTGAACATGGTTGCTAAAGAAACAAATCTCTTAAATAGCTAGTGGGAAAGCAGCTTTATAGAGTTTTATCGTTTTTTCTTCTTTTTTTGAATTCTTTTTTAAAGAAACTGAAACCCTTTCAAGTAGGTGATGTCTAAATAACACTAGGCCATATAACTCAAATGATTCATTTTCATGTTTGCCAGAGCACTCGTCTCACATTTCCTGTAGCAGTTGAGAATGTCTTTTGAACTGTAAGTTTAATCAGGTTCTCAAGGCTTTAGGTATTTAGATTTATTCTAATCTACATATATAAACTACATGGAAACATCTATTCGACACTGTCGGGGTGAGTGATGGGAGAATACTGTTTTAAATGAACAATATTTGTTTTTCCACACACATCATGTGTATGAGAATCCTTCATTTCTCCCTTTTTTTTTTTTATCACCCTTCTTGAAGTGTAATGACACTGCTTCAGTGTGTTTTGTTCATTTCATACCATGAATTTCTTATTTCTTTTCTAAGACACACCTACAACTCTAAAGTATCTTAGCCCATGGCTTTATTTCCATTTTCATTTGTTAATTTCAAAGTTCTTACTCAGACTCAACAGCATTAAATGATGCCTTGAGTGAACTCGGTGTGTGTGTTGATGCATCATTTGACTCTTATGCAGAGTGTGGCAGAATCTGTAGAGCAAACAGGATAACTACACTTGGTGCATCACCTTGCCTAGTTTGCATCTCTCTTTCTTAGAGTTCTCCTTTAACTCGCTCCTTACAAAAATCTCTTGCACTTTCTGAAAACTGTTGACAGGTTTTTGGCTTTTCAGCCAGGGAGCTCAACTGCAGACTTAAATTGATGCCTGAATAGTTGTTTCTTACACATAACAAAAATTTGGATGATGTAAGGGATAGAACTTCTGAGATTTCATTAGGTGGTGGGTGGGAAGCAGATTGACTGCATTTGGGGAAGTTTGCCTGAAATTCCACTGACTGTTGTTTTAGAGCAAAACATGGTATAGCAGTTTTGCTGTACTTAGAGAGATGTATGAGAGCAGTATGGAAGATAGTAACAGCCACAGAGTTCTATCATTAGAAGAGGAATATCCTATGTGTCTTGCTCCTAATGAGTTTCAAGTATGCTGAAGGGACTGGCTACTTTAATTCTGTTCTAAGAAGAAATACATTAGTGGCAGGCAAGCTCCAGGATATGAGATGATGTCAGATACGATTCAGTTTCCTTGCAGATCACTTTAGCTACAGACATAGCTGTGTCTAATGCAGTCCAGGAGTAATGATTAGAATGGAAAAGGGGTCTTGAGGAGGTCCACTCATTTGCCCCTCTTTCTCTGTACTCCAAAATTATTCTTAGCTCACTTTCTTTTGAGGAATTTACTTTTTCTAGTCAGCAGAACCCTCAAAGCTGCAGGCTGGCTGAGAGTCACCAAATCCCTCACAGCAGATCCCATGAAACAGTCCTTCAGGTCACTCTTCCTCTCTTCTTTCTCTCTTTAGAATCAAGAGGTGCTCTGTTGATTAATACTGAAACAAAAGAAAGAGAAGGAACAATTAGAGAAATCAAGTTAGATCTTTTTGAAAAAAATTTGGAGATATAAGCATCTGCCATGGAGGGGGAAAAAACAGGGAAGAAACAATTGGATTTCCCTTTCCAAGAAGCTTCACGAAAATTGTCAGCAGTTTAACAAGCTCTGTTCTACTTTCTGTATGTGCATGTTGTTGTCAGGAGTCAGTGCCAGTACTGTATTGAAGCATGTTTCTGTATTTAGGAATCCAGTGTGTGGTTGTTTCACAGTATCTCGGTGTACTATTTATTTTTATAAGCTTGTTGAAACTCAAGTTCCTCTGACAAGGCAACAGTAAAACAGTTGTAATATAAAGATGATACAAGATGCTGCATGTGCCAAGTATGCTTCATTCACTAAATCTGGCAGAAAACAGCTTTCTGTAGGCAACACTTTAGGAACACCTCTCAAGGAAGTTTTTAAAAATATCTTTCTGTAAAACTTCTTCCTTGAGCAGCATACACAAGATACGCTCAAGTTTCTAAAAATATTGGCACTTCAAGGTTTTCCTTGTCAGCCTACATGAAGGTTTTGGTTCTCTGTTTAACCATACCAGGCTTCCAGCATGCCTTTCAAGCAAGTAACTTAATTCTGTAAAATTCAGATATTACTTCCAGTAGATGTAGAAAGACTTGACACTACAGAAATCTTATGTACTAAAGCAAGTGTAATGTAATGTAAAACGTTGTGCACAGTGGTATTTTGTGAGTCTTGCATTTAGACTCACAGAAGATTAGAACAAAAATTACTGCAAGTGTTCTTGTTTTGCACTTAAGCTTTCATTTCCTCGCCCTACTCTGTGAACTGGCAGTTGCTCTTCCAGTGGGAGCTTGTTTATGTCTCACAGGTGACAAGTTGCTTAAAGTAAACTTGCTGTGCTGTACTTGGACACACTGGATATGTGAAATTTAGTGGGAGTTCATTTGCATTGTCTCAATAGTATCTCTCTTGTTTCAGGATACTCACCAGCTAAAACTACTTAAGACATTAGAAGGTCATGCGTATGGGGTCTCTTACATTGCTTGGAGTCCAGATGACAACTACCTTGTTGCCTGTGGCCCAGATGATTGTTCTGAGCTTTGGCTCTGGAATGTACAAGTAAGTGGTGACTAAGAGTGAAAAATAAAAACGCTGTGGTCAGCCTGCTGCTTTTGTTTCAATACGTGAATACTTTAGGTGTAGAAGAAGTATCTGCTACAAACTTGTGTGAAGATGTTGACTATAAAGAGGAGATGCTGACCTCCCTGTCCCCCTTTCAATTTGAAAAAATAATTATGGCAGCTTGCAAATTCTGCGTTCAGCTTGTACAGAACTGAAATTAGAGTTCAAGTCTATGTGCCTGGGATTGTGCAGCAGTTCTGGTGCATCTGGTTACGGATCTTTTCTGAGAAGGAATGGTGTAAATGCATAGAACCTTAAAGAGGCTCTGAAGAGAGGGACAGCAAATTAATCAAGAGAAGCAGAGGGCAGAAATATCACTGAAGGGAAACTCACTGATGATTTTAACAAGTAGCAAAAGTAAGATAGAAGCTATTTTACTTTGTGTAACCCTCCCAGTGATGTTAGTGAAAGATCCACAGAGGCTTAAATTTATGATTTCAGAACTTCATCTTTCAGTCAGATACTAGGGCATTTTGCCATTTCCTTCATGAATTTGGAAATCACTTTCTGCTGTTGAATTTTATGGGCACTTGAGTTGATATAAAAGCTTCCCTTGCCTCAGTTGTGAGCTGTATAGTCTTTCTTGTGCTGTCTTGGACTCTGAACTAATTTAGTTTCCTAAAACAAAAATGTTCCCTTTTTTCACCCTTGGAACACTTTTCTTCTGTTTAATTGACTAAATTGGCTCAGTGAAAAGCACTAGAGCTGGCACAAGAGAATAGAGAGAAGCCCTTACTGTTCTGACAATGGTAAGCCACTCATTGGTGTTCTGTCTTGTGAAACGGTAGCATTATACACTGGGGATGAGAGCTGAATTTTGGCCTGGAGAGCTTCAGCTCAGGGAGGAAAACATTCTAAATACTGTGATACTGCTAGCTTCTTACCAAAATGTATTTTGTCATCTGTCTTTTCCTCCTATACTCTCCTTCTCGCTTCTTGATTACAATGTTTGTTTATTTCGTTTGATAGTTCTTCTCTTGCTCTTGACTTGTTCTTGTAATTTCTTTTCATTCCACACTTTACTCATAATATTTCAGTTGTCTGACACACACCAGCTATTCCGTCTCTGTTGATTTAAGGGACAAAAGAAATTGTCCCAAATAAAGTCCACAATCACTGGAGATGCTAAAGTAATACTGCCTTCTTACTGCATTATTCATAGGTTAGTATCGCTTTGTAATAAACATGTTGAAATACATGCGCTACCCAAACACTACACGTGTCAGATGAAGTTACCAGTGCCTTTCTGGGGAAGGGTTCTGGTGTAAGGCCTTGTTGCCTTTATTTTACAGACTGGGGAGCTGAGGACGAAGATGAGCCAGTCTCATGAAGACAGTTTAACAAGCGTGGCCTGGAATCCCGATGGGAAGCGTTTTGTAACGGGAGGTCAGCGTGGACAGTTCTATCAGTGTGTAAGTTCTCTGCCTCTGTCCCATTGAAGACAAAGCAAGAAATTAAATTTTGGTCAAATCTGAGGTTCGTGTTTTTTTCAGGTTTTTCATGTGTGTGTGCACTAAAGCTTCCGATCCTTTGTAATTGAAAGAAGCAATACGTTAATGCAAGTATTTCAGCAGCACTTCTGTGTGTAGCAGTTCGAAGGGTTTGAGCATCTTTGGTCTGCCTAAAGGAGGATTTGTGGTGTGGGATTTTTTTCTTAGCTCCTCCAGAAAATACACTAATAAAAAGTAGTGCCCTTGTCCACAAATGTTGTTTATTCCATAGAATTTTGACTACATCTTTCTTAGTTTTTGCATGCTGTCTTTGCTCGTGTAAACAGAAGTTTGAAACCCTCATTATCTGAGTAGTGTTGATTTTGGATGGTGGTCCACAGTCTCACCCTGTTCTTGATTATTTGTCATCTGACTTGGTGCCCAGAATAATAGTGCAGTATGTAAAACCTCACTCACTGCAAAGGTCAGCTCAGTGACGTGGTGTAGATGGCACATGTCATGCACGAGAAAATAAGTGACAAAAGGATTCTCAGCTCTGCAGGGCAGATTCCTACAAAAGCCCTCGGTTATGACAACCAAGTCCTCCCTTTTAAAGGGTAAGATTGCTTTCTGTAGCAATTGTCTGAACAGAAGGTGAAAAAGATACGTGTCACAACTCCTCGGAGATCTGACACTAATGGTTCTTTTTTTTTGCTTGTTTGTGTCTTTTTTCTTCTTTTGATCAGGATTTAGATGGTAATCTCCTTGACTCCTGGGAAGGGGTGAGAGTACAATGCCTTTGGTGCTTGAGTGATGGGAAAACTGTTCTAGCGTCGGACACACACCAGCGAATTCGGGGTTATAACTTTGAGGATCTCACAGACAGGAACATGTAACTACTACTTCTTTCTTTGGTTTTGAATTCCTGCTTTTTAGTGTCAGAAGAAGATTGAGGAAGGGTTTGGGGGGCAGCATTATTAAAATGCTCTCAGTATTAAAAGAAGACAAGAATAGCATGGGACAAGAACTAGTGAGTAAGTTCCAGGAAGCAGCATTAGATCAAGTATTAGAAGTAAATTCCTAAGCATTGGAGTGGATGTTTTGACATTTCTGTCATCAAGAGTTACAGTCCTCTCAATTACTGGCATATTTTAGAGGATCCTGCCTTGAATTTAGGAGTTGGAGTTGAGGTCTGAAGTCTCTTTTGGTCTTGGGAGTTACCATAAATATAAGCAAGCTATTGCAGACCTGGCTTGTACTGATGTATAAAGACATACCTAATCTCAAATTCAGAATTGTCCTGTATCTGAAATATTATCAGGAAAAGACATGCCTTTTACTTTGGTGTTGCATTATCTGGTTACCTTGACACTCATGTCTTATCATTTCAGAGTACAAGAAGATCACCCTATTATGTCGTTTACTATTTCAAAAAATGGCCGTTTAGCTTTGTTAAATGTAGCAACTCAGGTGAGTTGGTGATGTTGAATAGAAATGCAAATAAATCTTGCAAATGCTACCTGTTCTTAAATACTTTGATGTGAGTTGGGATATTTGATATTAAACAGTTGTATATGATGTAATATGAGGGCCTTAATATTCACAGGTAGAGCATGGAATTTTCTGAAAAGAAGCCAATCTCATTCTTGAGACTGATTTTTTTTTTTTTTACTGATTTATACTCGAGTTTCACATTGTGAAATATGTACTACTAAATGTTATTTAACTGGCTTTTGCATCGAAAAGCCAGGTACAGCAAGAATTGTGGCAGGTCAACACATCTAGGAGCATGGGAATTGGATTACATTTATCTCGTTCTGCTTTTGGAACCTTGGATAAGAATAAGAGCTTTCAGAATGGAAGGGACCAAAGGCTGAAAGTTTAGTGTTTTGATACATCTTTACTCTCTTTATCTAGTAACAGTACTGAGGTTGGCTCTGAAGTAGTGTACTCTCATGCTTAATTTTTTTTCTCATAGTTCAAAAAAATGCCATTAATAATGTTTATGATGAAATTCCTTATATTTGTTATTTCCAGGGAGTTCACTTGTGGGACTTACAAGACAGAGTTTTAGTCAGAAAGTATCAAGGTGTTACACAAGGATTTTACACAATTCACTCGTGTTTCGGAGGTCATAATGAAGATTTCATCGCGAGTGGTAGTGAAGGTAACACCATTCTCCCTTCTGCAGAAAACTAGAACACTGTATCCTTCCTGTACCTTAATTTTGTAGGTGACAGTTGCTAGCAACATTAAAAAAGCAAGCAAACTGGTTTGTGAAATAAATTTGAGGCATGCTGAGATGGAGGCATACTTCAAGAAGTAATTGTGGGCTAGCAGAAAGAATCTTCTGAGAGGATGGTACTACTAGAAAGCATTAATGACTTTTGTGTTGCTCCTCTAAAGCAAAAGCATCTGCACAATTTTAATTAGAAGTGGGTGAGGTGTGCTTGAGGATTTTTCTTTTTGTGGTGTGATATTTAGACTTATGGTTTGAACAAAAAGCACTCCTGGGGAATAACAGCTTCATTTTCCTGTTGAAGATACAGGTGTGGTGAAGTTATTTTAATGTCAGTAGTCATTCTAATTGCAGACAGTAGTCTCAAATTAAGCCGTTGTTGACGTAGTCTGGTAGGGTTTCTTGGTGATCAAAGGCTTTGTGGTATGTTTTTATTCAACTGTCAGTGGCAAGAGCAGAAATTTGTTAAAAGGTTTATATCTTGAATTGGTTCAGTTCTGTCACTATAGTGCCGTCACCTGCCATGTAGGTCACTTAAAATTCAAGCTTATGCAGGACTAAGAATTACACTTGGAATATGTCAACAATCACTGTGAGTGCTATGTAACTTTAAGATGTTAGGAAACACTACTATTCTTTTTTGGAAAATACCAAATATGTCTAAAATAAAACCAAGTTTCACCCTCTGAGCATATCCAGGGGAATATGACTGAAGGACAGCACCTCCAATCTTCCAGTCAAGTGTGAACCTCTTTTAATGGTTGAACTTGGTTTGAGACCCAAGTACCCAAAAGTTCAGGATGTTTTTTAGCCATAACTATGTGTAGGTGTAGATACTGGAGTGCACCTGTCCTTTTCCCCCCCATTTATTTACTCTTTATTTCATCTTCATTGTCTAAAAACTACTGAGCTGTAGTTGAAACTGATAGTACTTTATCTACTTAGACTTGAACTGTTTGAAACTCTTGCCTCGTTTTACTGATTGTTGCAAGTGTGGCTATTGACAAAGTCTGTTTTAAAAATAAGCAAACAAACAAAAAATAACAGATCACATTGTCATAATCTCTTTTAAAATAATTGTTTACATTGTAATACCTCTTAAAGCATATTGTCAGCTAGGTAGGGGTTTTTCTCGCCATTGCATCAATAGCAAGAAATGTCCACAGACGTGACTAGACAGGTAAACCCCCAGCCTTGTTATAGGGTGCTAGGCTACAGCTGGGAGACACGCTCCCACCCCCAATTTATTCTTAACTGTGGTTGGCTATAAAGCAAGAACACTTCTCTAAAAATTGCATAGAGTGTCTAACCAGTTTGCTATTCTATTTCTAGGATGCTACTAGAAGTAATTAAAAACTTTCCATCACAAAATAACTTCTGTAGGGTTGTTTATTGCATCTGCTTTAATACGTACAAATTGATATCTTTGAATACCACACAATAATTGTTAAAGACAGTAATAGCTCACAATTTGAGCCATTAAGTTTTGCCTTCCCTCACTTGCTCTGTTTGTGCTTTCACTGGAGTGTTGCAGGTCTTTAGTATTAAGACATTTTTCATAAACTATAGAGCTGTGGTCTTATCTAGCAGTCATCAACAGGAGGTGGTTATAAGGAGGCCTTAGAACTCACGACTTTATAAATACCTTCACCTACTCTGTAAATACAATTATTTGAGGGGGGAAAAATCTGCAAGTCTTCCTTTTGAATAAGATTATGACTCCGTACCTATAATCAGAGTAGCTTGGTTTCTCTCTTTAGCCATGTATTCTCTTATTTGCATAATAGTCAAATGTTTTTCTTCAAATACCTAGTGTAATAGACTTGCAGGTGTTAATGGAAGAGCTTGACCTGTGTTCTTTTGATCACTTCTAGAATAAAAATCTTTAGTGCTGTTGCACACTTGGAACATGGGTTTTACACATAGGCTTTGCAACATTAATGAGAGCCGAGTTGCTGAGAGCTTGGGTGGAAGTGCTGTTTGATACCACCAATCAGTCTGCGCAGGACAGCGTTTCTCAGTCTCCTTTAAATGTGTGTTTCGTGTAGATCACAAAGTATACATCTGGCACAAGCGCAGCGAGCTGCCGATTGCGGAGCTGACAGGGCACACACGTACAGTCAACTGTGTGAGCTGGAACCCGCAGATTCCATCCATGATGGCCAGCGCCTCCGACGATGGCACCGTTAGGATATGGGGACCAGCGCCTTTCGTAGACAACCAGGATATTGAAGGTAAAAACCTGTGTGTCTACTAAAAAAAGAAGTCACTGGGTTTTTTGTTTGGTGTGGTTTTTCGGTTTGTGGGGGTTTTTTTGCTTGGTTTTTGTTTGGTTGGTTTTTGGGTTGTTTTTGTTTGTTTGTTTTTTGTTTTTTAAGTGTGTGACTGTTGATTTTTATCTAAATTCTCTATGCTCTGCAGTAAAAAGGAAACAACTGGTATTTCTAAAATTATTCTGACATGGCCCCATAGAAAACTGTGGTGTCACTAAGACCTCAGGATTTATATTAACTTTTTCATGCAGACATCTTAGAAATCTTGCCTCCAATGCTTGAGGTTTAATAACATGAAATGTTATTAAAGTTTAAATAACGCATTCTAATCACACTGCAAGTTGAATAATGGTATTGTAATGCTTACAAAAGGAATCTCCAAAGTCTGGGGAGAGTGTGAAGTTTTTCCAGGAATATCTCTAGAAAATGGAACCTTTACTAACCATCAGCAATTACATGTGTCCAGGAGAGAGAGACAATTCTCCCTTTTTTTGCTGCCAAAATGTGCACATGTTCCCAGCCCTTCTTGCCTCCCCCAGGGCTGTTAACGAGATGACTGCTGGGGAGCTGTCCTGCAGTTTATATGAATCTCTCACTTCTTACTACAAGGTTGAATATGTATTTGCAGTGGATATTAAAATGAAGTACAGTATATCCTATTGCCACAGGATGGAATGAATACTGGGTGTGGATACAAGTTCAAGAGGAACCTGGGCAGAGTAATCAAAAAGAAATCCATTAAGTGCTACTACAGAAGTAAACACCTCTAGTTCAGAATGTCCCCTAGGTAAAAATGGCTGAAAATTGGAAGGATATAAGGAGGAAGAATTACCTCCTCTCCCTACACACTTGTGCTTTCTGACACATCTGCTTCTAGTCTTGACCTAGGTGGACCAGCTTTGCTAATCTGTTTGTAACACCTGGAATGTACCCATAAGGAATCGGAGCCTGTCTCCCAGTTGGTTTTACTCATGGTTTTGTTGTTTTTCTCTAGTTAGCTGCTTGCTCACTCTTTCTTAGTTCCTACAGAAAATGGACTAATAAGTGCCATAAATACCAAAACAACAGAAAACAGATTTGACACAGCAATGCTTTTGCAAGAGGTGTAGGTGCACAGGGTAATACCTAACTACTTAGGAATCTTAAATGGATGGCAGGACAGCTTGTAATTAGAACAGCCCCCTGGAACTCAAATGCAAATGTGTTACTTCTTTTTGGAACAGAGGCTTTTTTGAGTACCCACATCTAATATGCTAAATTAATTTCTAGATTGATATGAATAATTTTATCTAAAATAAGTAATTTTTAGCATGGAATTTAGCTACAGTATGAGATCCGTTAACCTAATGCATGTTCAGTAAAATCTATGTAAATACGCTGTACCTGTAATCAGATTTTAATTACCTTATAATAGAAATGTTAAGTATTGCTAAGATCTTCAAGCTGTGATTTCTTTCTCTTTATGTTTTTGTTTTTGCTCAGAGGAATGCAGTAGCATGGATAGTTGATGGCGAATTTGGAGCAGACGACTTCAGTTTAACTTAATTAGTCGTATTTTAAATGGCTTGGGATTTGGTGCAAACAAACATGATTGATAGCTGGACAGACATGCTCGTCATGAAAAAGAACCATTTCTGAAGCCCGGTTGGGGCCAAACATTTACCACCTTGCTTCATAGTAACCAGTCGAGATGAAGCACGTCCTTAGAACTTTGTTGGACACCGTGTTGAAATTACCCCCCCATCGGTTGTGAAGAACTGTGCTACATTCAGGCTAACCATTGAACTCAGTATATATATTTTTCCCTCCTGCCTTTTTGTCTGGCAGGCTACTGTTCTTGTTGCTCTTCTGTGTAATGAAGTTTAAATGCTTGTTTGGAACACTTTATTTAACAGTTTAGAAGGCTTGATAGAAAGAGTGCTTTAGTCTGAAGAGTATACATTGGATAGGAAAGTATTTCCTTCTCTTGTTTCTCAAGTCTCTCTCCGCCTTACTTAGCTTGAGATCTTTGCAGCTTGGTTCATGGATTCTAGCCTTGCCCGTTGCGCAGTAAATATATATAAATTGAGATGATAAACCAATGAACTATGTCAAAAGCACTCTCAGTATCACATTTGACAAAAAGTTTTGTACTTTTCACATAGCTCGTTGCCCTGCAAAGGGGTTAACAGCACAATTTTTTAAAAATAAATTATTTATAGGATTAAAATGACTTCATTTGTATACATTTGGAATTAAAACAATGCAAGAAGTGTCATGAAACACGGTATCACTGATGCTTTTCTGGAGTGTCTTGAGACCCAATCAGAAGCAGTGGCTGGAAGGAGCTTTATGTAGGCAGTGAAGCTTGTTTTAGATGGAGGAACTCACTGTCCATCTTAACAGATAAATTGTATTATTTAGGAAAAAAAAAAAGGCGTTCAGACTGCACCACCAGACTAAGTTTAAACAAGAAAAGGTATTTGGGTTTTTTGTTTTTTTTAATTACATAAATATATGCAACAATGCTGTTGTAAAAGGTAGACTACACTTCAAGGGAAGAATGTGTTGAAAAGTCCTTTCTTCACAAAGTCAACATTTTGTATAAGTAATTAACATACAAATGATAATTAAACACCTGTATTACCATGAAAATTTTTCTTTATTTGATAAACAAAGGTGCGTAGATTTCTGTGTTGAGAATATACTTTTAAGTTTGTGGATTTAAATGCCTCTCCCAGACCTTGTTGCAAGCTGGTGCTGTAAACAACTCGACACATGTAGGAATAGTTCCACTAATACCCCATGATAAGGAAAAAAACCAAAAACATTTATAATTTAAATATTTATTCTTTTTGGTGTAAACAGATAGCCTGGCATCTCTGTGCTTTTGCACTGCACACAAATTCATTATGGAATGGCACGGGATTCCCTTTTGCCACCGTGGGTGGGTGGAAAGGTAGTGTTGGTACTGCTGCGAAGTAAAGAAGGAGCAGGGAAGGGCATGCCATGCAGTCGTGTGAACAGAGGTGTGGACTTCATCCTTTAATGAGATAATAATGTAGTGTTCTTATTAGTCATGTGTGGAAGAAGGATGGGGGAAGGTTTCCTGAAGTTCCTGGGAAAAGAAGTGTAGCCACTTTGAAGGGGAATGTGGTATTTCCCAGAAAACCAAAGTGAAGGTTAGCAGGTTAGATTTTTTTTTTTTTTTTTTTTAGATTCCAGCCATCAGGTCTTTGGTGTTTTTCTTGCCTTGTGTGCAAACTTCAGTGTGAGTTAAGATTCTGATACTATGGTTGAGACCAGCCCCAAATCTGACCTTAGTCTTTCAGTACCTCCAAAACCAGGTAGGAACTTAATGTTCTTATCTTCAGTCTACAGTACATCAGCCTTAAAGTTAAGGTAAATGCTTTGATAGCAATTACTGTTCCACAGTACTGGGAACACATATGTGAATTTGAGACTATAAATCACTTCCTCCTTCCATTAATTACTTCTGGAGGAAGCTCTCTGTTTTTCTTCCTAGTTCAGACAGTGTAGGATTACTCAGGCTTGTTCCTGTGATGTTGGTGTTGCAGGGAAGGAGACAAGTTCCTAAGACTGAATTTGAGTAAGCTAAACCTTTGGGTTTTTTAAAGAAAAATTAACTACCTAAATTGTAAACAGTGTTTTACATGTTCAAAACATGGTATAATTCATAAGCAATGCCAGTATGTGAACCTTGGGAAGTTATTCTAGTATTGTCTTACTCTGAAACTTGCGTTTTCAAACCAAACATTGTTTAGAGAGAGAGAGTAATGGTTTTGATGTCTCTTAATAATGTCTCATACAATGGTCTGGCACTACTCGCTTACCTCATACTCATGGGAATAAGGTGGGAACTCTAGGCAGGTGGTGAAGGCTGGATCAAATCTCAAGTGGAGATTTAAAGTCTCGTATGCACTTCAAGAGGCATTTTTAATATGGTGGTCGTAACTAACCAGTGAGACTCCTTACCTGGCACGAGCTGTGTGGGGGTGTGTGTGCTGGTGCCTGGTTTCCACTGCAATGCAATTAGGAATTTAAACCTAGTACTTCAGCCCAAATACTGCCTGTCTCTTCTGGATTTGGTTTGCACCCATAAAGGACACTTCAGGTATTAAGAAGCAGAGTTAGGGAGAGGCACGTGTTCCGATCTCTCTCCTTTAGTGTCGTGGTGCAGCCGTGCCGTGTAAAGGAAAGCTCCAAGCAGATGGCACTGCTTCCAGAGTGTCTCAGTCACAGCGTGTTGCGTCGCTGTCCACTCCTCACGGGTGGTGAGCAGACAGGAGAGGAAGGTGAGACTCATCTGCATTTTGCCACACTACTTGGTCCTACGGCAAACTGCCGTCGTAGGTGTAGCAGCAATGACTACCATTCCAACCCAGACATGAAAGAGGAACCCAAACTATTTCTAACACATCACATATTCACAATATGTGAATTGAAAAGTACCAATACTTTTTGTGCGTAGACTATAAAATGAGGGTGGGGTGGGGGGAAAAGACCCAAATAAGTTTGCTCATTTGCAGCGTGTTGATTTCCATGTGCTTAAAAATGTTCATAGGCTGGAGTCTAAGGCTGGAACAAGTACACACCCACAATAAATTACTGTATTCCTAGTCAACAGACCGATGGTTTTAGAGAGGAAAATACTGTAAGTGTGTATTCATTTTGTAACTTTCTCTGATCACCTGTTGGCTTAAAATATTTGCAGTAGCCCCAGGTTAATATCAAGGCAGATCTTGGAAAAAACAAAGAAGTGCTGAAGCATTTTATTATCTGAATGTTCCTTAGCTGTTCAGGTAAGTAATTTTCAAGGCACAATGGAGCACAAAAGGGAAAATGGTAGCTGTGTTCTTGTTTTGGAGGGGAGGGTAGTGGGGGAAATGAAACCTTTGTTTTTAAATTCCTCTGTCTTTTCTAAAGTTCTCCAACTTTAAAGTTAACTCCTCTTTATGATTGGAGCAAAGATGCAAGCTAGAAATCTACCCAGATCTTGCCAGTTACTTCTCAACTTGGCTTCAAACAGGTAATGTTTAGTAAAACTCCGTATGCTGTTGGGAGTTCGTGCCTGGTTGTGAACTTCTGCACTGCTAAGGGATGCTCCCACCCAAAGTCAGTTTTAAAGGCTTCCTTAGCAGGAAACCAGGACTCAAACATTTAGCTGTAGTGTGAGGGGATATGTTGTAGACCCGAATGGGGAGAGAGGTAGAGAGAGAAGAATGGACATAAAAAGCAGGATTTACTGAGCAACAGACAAACTACTGTAACTCAAGGGGGAGGAGGAAAAATGCACTTTCAATAGTTTGTCCCTATTTTTAGCTACAAAGTACACTTGTATCTGATTTTTTTTTTTTGAGACTATTAAGAGGAACACCTATCCCATAAATGGCTAATCCTCCTTTTGACCTCCTCCTGTCTTTTCCACATTGGCTTGAGTCCATTTTCAACTGCCATACTTAATTTTGAAAACTGCTACTTTTAACAATGTTTAGAAAGAAAAATCATTAACTATGACACTTTTTTTAAACAGGGTGGACTTAATTGAAGTGTGCAGTGTTGAACTACTGCTGCAGTAGCTGCCTCTAGTTGTTGAAATAAACTGTAGACAAGTTTTCTGTCAGTTAATCCAGAGAATCTGGATTCAGTAAAACATCTGTGAGAGTGTTCCTCCCATCTGGTATGAATGTGTGTGTGCATGTGTTCCATGAACAGACAGAGAACCAAATGTTCTAGGTACTTGTCATGTTTTATTGCATACTTTAAGTCGTGTGTATGTGAAGTGTCCTTTGACCAGAAGGTTTTGGTTAATATCAGTATATTTTTATAAATTTGAAATTCATTGTGCCCCATCTTTTTTCTTAAACATTTTTCATTCTTAGGGTATATGTGCTAGATTTGAAACTTAACATTTTTAGGCACAGATGGAAAAAGTTATTGGCTCCTTGAAAACATATGGGACAAAATGGATCCTCAAAGCATGTATGTACTTACAAACCAAGCTGTAGAGATCAAGAAAAGAACTTTATTGTTGATCTCAAGATTTCTAAATTGTCAAGATTTATATGGAGTTGTGGTGGAACTAGTTAACACTTAGAGCTTTTGGTATGTAATGACTATTTGCTATGGACTGATATTAAATGTTTCAAAGGATTGCGTTCTTAAACTTTCTGGATTTTTGTTACTCTCCTCGGATATTATTAAGTAGTTAAAATTTCTTTGCTATATTACATTAAAAACATAAGAACTTTGGGTCTCGTATTTATTTTCACTTGTTTTACTAATTATTTACAGAACACCATTTTAACTTTTTTATTTTATAAATGTGTAGTATTTTAAACATATCTTTAAAAAAATTGTTCAATTGGAACTACATTAACTTCTGATTTGTTTTTATTAGGATTTTTAAAAAAAAAAAAACAACACTTTTTCCATGTTGGTGCACAGCACTTAACAGAAATGTTTGTATTCCCTTTCAATTCAATAAACAATAAATAACTGGAATGAATAGTTCTTAGTTTCCCTAACTTCACTTATATAACTGACTTTGGATGTTAATTTCTTGATCATTAATTATAGATTTCTTCCATATTCCTAGTATTTCACTTCCTTGCTAGGAAAACTAACCTGTGGCCGTTGAGCAGAAGATGAGTCACCCAGTGCTGTGTGCAGGCTTGGCAGTGTCTGATGTCTGTCTGGCTCTAACCCACCCACCTCACACTTGTGTTTTCACTGGACATTCAGCAGTTGACTTGCTCGTGTCCCAGTCCATGCTCCTCTCCCTTGCTGAACACCCGCTCCTTTGAGGCTCCGTGAAATCCGTGATTCCTTAATGCTGGAGCTTGCCTAAATACTGGATGCAGGTTGCTTTAGGTGATCAGTGGGGTTTGTGGGTTTTTTTGGTACTTCATATTAAGAAGGTGCTCTTAAAGCACTTGCATCTCCTGCCTTTGTTCCCTCCAGCTAACTCAGTGTTCTTGTCCCTCCTCCCTGTCCCTGAAAACAACCTCATCTTTATCCTGCACTTCCATTCAGCTATAGCTTATTTGTGTTAAATAAAAAGTTGTACCTCAATTTTCACTCCCTGTAGCTTTTCCAAATTCAAACCTCTTGCTGAAGTGCACTCAATTTTTTAATTCTTTGCGCTTATGTATTGACTAGAAAAGATCTTTACTCCTTCTAGTAGCATCTTTTTATTAACTTTATTCTCTCCCTTACAGTTTAGGCAATGTGTAGATAATCAGGGCTTAAATGCAGCTGCCAGCAGAAGGGGCATGCCTTACTCCTCTCCATGTCCTGCTTTGTGCCACTTCTCTTGGGTACTGGTATTTGCAGGATTGCAGACCCTCTTAAGCCATAAATGCCACAGATGAAGGAAGTTACTAACAAACCCAGCCAAAAATTGTGCTTCATCTGCTGTCCTGTCTGCCTTTATTGCGTCAGATGACTGCAAGAGAAACAGGGATATGAGTTCTACAGACCTGGGACTTTCCAGTATTTGTAAGATTAAAAATTAACTGCTGTGGTTTGGGGTCTTGTTTGGGTTTGTCTTTTTTAATCCTTCAGATTATTAAAAAGAAATTACATAAAGAACCTGAGAGTAGATGTGCCTTTCATAATTAGCTTAAATCCAAACTCTGCCTGAGGCAGGGTACTTCTCTTACACCTTGTCTTACGCTTTCTGTGCTGCCTGATGTGCCTCTCTGCACATCTTGCACGTGCTTAGGCTGCCAACTCATCAGAGATGGCAATCCCAGTTGTGTCCTCACTTTAAAAGATCTGTAATGCTCTGAAGAGGAACCACTGAGGTTTGTAGGGCTCTAATGTTTCTGCCTAAGATCAGGTGGTGAATGTACTGATAACTTCATGGTGGATCACACATATAGCCCACATTTTCCTGTCGCTACCTCCAGTGGCCATCAGACCATTATTATACTTGGGAGGTGAAAATGGTCTTTGGATTACCTTTGGATACTTGGATACCTCAGTTCCAAAGGGAAATATAGTCTGGGGAGTGAATAGGAAGGGATCTGTGTTTGGTGTCACACCCATTTATGGTGATAGATGA
>JAYRBT010000114.1:7243752-7254097 GCA_036023395.1 Myiotriccus ornatus | reverse complement strand
CAAAGGGAAATATAGTCTGGGGAGTGAATAGGAAGGGATCTGTGTTTGGTGTCACACCCATTTATGGTGATAGATGAATTTTTATTAAAAATTGTTCCAAAGTTTCTGGTTGTCTTGAATTCTGTATAATAAGCTTGGGTTTAAATTACCCTGTTCTCCCCTGCTGGAGACCCAAAGAGGGATTTTTTTTTTCATTTATTTTTACTGTCATGAAATTTCTGTGCTCTGTAGATCTCCCCTGAGGGAGATGACTGAGAATCCCTATTTCTATCTAATGAACCACAGTTTTAGCAATTACAAATATATTTTTGCTGTTGCTGACACTGAAGAACTCTGCTGAGGCAGGAAAGGACCCTGTATAATAAAGAAGGCTTTGAAATTACCAGTGGAATTACTCAGCAGAATTGTAGTCTCTGAAACCTGCTACCAAGGTTTTTGCAGCTATTATAATCGCTAGATATAAAAGAACATTTATATTAAAAAATTGAGGTGGGAAGTTTGCATTCATATAAAAGTAGAGATTGTTTATTATTTGACAACCCCCACTTAGAAAACATATCTCTATTTTTTTGTTTTTGTTGGTCTGTCATGGTTAATAATTTACTCTTGAGGAAGTGGGGAGGAATCCACAATACCATCCTTCTAGCTCAGGGCATACACATGCTATCCACATTTTCTTTTTTTTTTTTACCTCAGATATGCTGTTTCCCCTTATCCTTCTCTGTCCTGCTCCCATCTCTGAAGAAACACTTCCCTCAGTAGGGAATAGAAGCTTTTCATAGTGAGTGATAAATTTTACCAGTTCCCTGCAGTTCCGAGGTGCTAGTAGTTGGAAATCATCAGAGACAACGTATCGTACAAACACTTTCATTAATAATAAAGCTCTTACCTCAAAATCATGTCTTTAGAACAAGATATAGAGCTGCTAGTTTAAGTGATGGACTTACAGAGTAGTGCTCATGACTCTCACTGTGAAACATGAATGAAATATCTGTCAGCACTACAGCAAGGACCTGACTGCAGCAGCTTATCCGCACTGCCCTTTCTTTTAACAGATAGCACCCAAAATATGTGTAGTATGTTTTCCTCACACATGAATAAAATAATTTAATTGCCTGCCACATAAACTGCTACAAAAGTTACTTTCTACTGTTTGAGTTTTACTTGCTCTCCTTTTCCCAGACTGCCGTCCTGTCTGGGTTTCAGCTTTACAGGGCAGTATTTTCTGTAGCTTGGTTTTTGTGGTGTAAATTAGTCACTGCATACAGCTGGGGTAGCTGTTTCCTTAGTTATTTTTTAATGAGCATGCTTTTCAGTAGTTTTTTATCTTTACAACAGCTGAACTTGGACTCCATTCATCATAAATTTAAACCCAAACTTCTCCTAGAACACTGAACACAAGGTATCTACAGCAATCAAGCCTCAGAGTTGTCTTTTTCATTGCTGGCTATGAAAACAATCTGGTAATTACAGCTGTGGACTAGAAAAACAAGCACTTAAGAAGAAAAAGCTCATAAATTTTAGGACATAATTACAGAAGGGTATTTTTAAAGTGTTTTAATTGATGTGTTTGTTTCAAGAGACCTATTTCCAAACACATATAAAAAAATTTAAAGACAGTCATTGGACAGTGAGGGTACAAACTCAGGTTTATACACGTATCACTGAGGCAAGAGCTGCACAAAAAGAACTGAGTTTGCTGGTATCATCGAAGCAGAGTCACATCAGAATTGGGATAAATGGGGTTATGGTTTACCAGACCATTTCCCTGAGCTAGACATACTCTTGGTTCACCTCACTGGATGTGGAAACAGCAGGTTCAGGGAGAGGCAACTGCAAATAGTCTTTTGCTCTGTAACCAGCTCCAACCAGCAAGATGATATTTACTGTATGTGAAGGTCGGTGATGTACTTCAATGACAAGATAGGAGTTGAAAGGAAAAAGCAAGTATTGATCATGTTTCTTATTTATGTTTTTCACTCTTACACACAAGTGTCACTTCCACCAAAGGGGTCTTAATCCATCCAAACACAAGACTTCGCAGAGGTTGTGGGAAGGAGGGGTGAAAAAGGAGAAAAGCATAACTTTTATTCCACTATTTTTTACCTGGAAAAAACACTGACAGAAAGATGCAAGCTGTGCAACTGTTCCACTTTGAAATGTCTGTTCCAGGCACTGCTTCAAACTAGGCTTGAGTAGGACAGCTTGACAGCCAGAGGCACATCCTGACACCTTTCAGTAAGTAGACACCAGAGCTGCACTTAAATTTGTTCTGGAACTACTATCAGTACCAGCCCATGCTGCTGAAATGAGTTTCCCTTCTCACCATTTAATTCCTACAAGGTCAGTTCCGTAAGCAAGGCTTGCATCTTACAGAAACAGCAACTCCAGCAGTTTGGGTTGTAAAGGAACAAAAACAACTGCTACACAAATCCAATGTCTTTTGAAAATATTTTATGTTAAAAATACAGAAAAATATTTCTTGTTCAAAGAGGAAAAATATACTGCATGACGACACTGATCTAGGTGTGTTCGGAAGGTGTCTGAGGCTCCACAACCAGTCACTGGAGTGATGACCCAATTTGGCAGCTAATGGTTCTTTTTCAACTTCTCAATCATTTATCAAAGCCAGAATCATACTGTGACAAAACAGAAAACATGATACCAGTGGATTACTGAAGCATGTGCAAGCAGGAACAGCTATTGCTGTCATGAGAGAGCTGCACTTGAGCCTGAAATAGAAAGTTAAGGCAACTGCTGTGTGCTTTGTTTATGAGGACATGAGCTGCAAAAGTAATATTGCTGCAGAGTAACAGTAGCTCTCCCATCTTGTAGTAAGTGGCCCCATCACAGAACTTGTCTGTTTGTAACTTAGACCAACTTTATTTTTTTAAAACAGAACTTGTAAAATAAAGTTGGTCCTCGAGATTATTTTCATTCCAAATAGGCCACTTACTGTAGGTGTTGAAAGCATGGAACTCTTTATATTGTACTTGCACTGGTTTAGAGATTACGGAGTAGCCTGAGTTTCCAAATAGTGTCTGATCAGAAAGACTAAAGGTATATAATGAGCCCACAGAGAGCTGTCAAAATACATTACTGAGGCTTAGCACGATGCAAAAGATGAGACAAGAATACCAGCAATTACACTGGAAGAATAGAGGAGATAAAAATAGCTGGCAGACAGTTCCTTTGTTCCTTGGGAGCAATTTTTGAAACTAACCTGTAAAGGTACATGAAGAAACAGAGCAGATGAAAGCCCAGTTTAATCATGGCTTCTTTCATGTGTGATTTCAGTTGTCCTCGGTTATGGATCTCTGTGGGATCAAATACTCCCATGTTTCCACTTGGCACCATAATGTACCTGAAAGTTTAAGAATAAAGAAAAAAAACACCACACAATAAAACCCAAAACTGTAGTCATTGAAACATTAGGGAGTGTCAGGGAAAGGAGAGGGGGAGAGCTTGCCCAGAAGAGACTTTCATCTAAAGAGTTTTTTCACGATTCAAGGTAAGGGAGTTCTTTTTTAGTTCTATTTCAGTTTCGGGATATTGCATGTATCTGCCACTACAACCCACAAACAAGAATAGGAGGACAAGAAGTACTAAAAGCATCAGCCTGGCCTCCCATGTATAAACGGGAGAGATTCCAGGTAATAGCCAGTTCATTTTAATCGCTGTTCACGGTTACTTGCTGTCATGGAGAAAACATCCACCCACAGTGGAAAGATGCATTCGATGAAAAGGACTAGAAAAGACTTCATTTAGCTAAGAATTAGTGATTTATTTAGCAAAAAAACCCTCACAAAGATAATCACAAACTCTGGTTGTCAAAATGAGATGGTGTAAGACAAGACCAAATGATCTGTGTATTATTCCTGTCTTTGTCACAGCCATCCTGTCATATCTCAGCACTGACACTGAGGCTGAGATATGACAGGATGGGCAGAACTGAAGAAGTCAAACCCGCACAGGAACAAAAATTGAGTGAAACCAAGTGAAATGTAAGGAAAGGAAGACTATAATTGGAAAATCCAATGTTTACATCCTGGGAAAATTCAGCAACCACGTTCTTTTGTCACAAGCATTTCTCAGGGGAAAGTGCATGAAGTTCTCACTCCAGCTGAGCTCAAGCTAGAGCAGTACTTTTATTTCATTGAGATGTCATTTTTATTTCATAAAGACTGTCACCCAGTCTTTACCTTCTTGGATTAATAATCTTTCTACATGGGAATTTAATCCCTTACGGAGCCAAAAAAGTGGTCTCAGAATAGAAAACTCTGATTTTCTTTATGTACTCGAGTGGCAACACTTGTACTCCAAAAGGCACTTCCCCACCTCTTACAACATTCATTTCAATAACAGGAGGAGAAGAAAGGGAATAAGAAACAAAGATGTTTTCTAGTAGCAGTACAAGACTGGAAAAAAAACCATTAAGACCACAGTATATGTCTGTCACAAAGAGGCATTAAAAAAGCACTGCAGCATATTTGACTAGTTTCAGAGACAGTTGTGTCCCATTAAAAATAGTTCCTGTGAACAAATTCCAGTTTGAAATTCTCTTCTAAATTTGAAGTTTTAAAGGATTGTTCTATTTTTAGTATTATAACAGAAATTACTGTCTGTTTAGTGGGAATGGAATGCATTCAATTGGAATAAAAGGAAGAACACAAGTTTCCTGTACCAATTTCTCCTAGAAATAGGGTGCATACTTTTCTTGTATGTCTAGGATATGAATCCCACAAAGGCAGCACCTATTAATTTTGCTCTTTAGGAAGAATGGTAACAAATTTTGCAACTTAATTGCAGAACCTGCGAGGTATTTTTTTCCTAGAGGCCCACAGCTTATATTATATAGCTAAGGAAACTAGTCACGGATATAATGATGCTAGTGCTGACAAACCCAACTTAAGGCAGCTGTCATACTCTAAACAGGAAAAAAAACTTCTACAGCAGCCATGAAAACTGTCAGCTTTAATGGAAACACACACTACTGCCTTCAGTATTTCCATTCAGTGGAAGCTGCTGCCACAGCAACAGGATACTTCCCTCTAGATTACACAATTTTTAAAGGGATGTAGAAGTTCTGGTCAGAATTTTGCCTGCATTTTTAAGAGTATTTTTTTTTTTACTTTTTCAGTTCTAAGATGAGTATTATCTACTCAAAGACATGGCAAGTATCATATTATTTGGACCCCTTCTCTCAAGATTTATGTAACAAAGCAGAAAGAAAATTTTGAACACTTCCCTAAGAGTTTTAAAACAAGGAGAATGCAAGACAAAACTGTCTCACTCGAGACACTACAAAATTCATCAAAAAAAACCCAAATTAAATGATCATCTGAGTATGCTGAACAAGAAGGGCCAGCAGGATGTTACAATAAACATGTTGGAAAGTCTCCCTTGATGCTGTTTTTGACCGATTTATCCTTCCCAGGATTTATTTCTGATGCCCCTTTCGCACAAAGCCTCTCTCCTCCAACTGAAATCCTTGAGACATTTAGTAAATTAGGCAAGTACTGCCAGTTACTCATTGAGATTAGGCAGATTTTGAAGAGAAGTGAATGACAAGAAGAGATTATCCTACCTTTATCACTTTTGCTAAAAAGCACAGACTGCTTCAATCTCAACACAATTATTTTTATTTCTGTAGTCATTTTGGAATAGAGAACAAACTTCAACCCTTCTGAATTTGTGTGCAGAAATACTGTAACACACCAAGAAGATGCAGAAACATTTAGCCAGATGTTTGCAGCTCATGCTAAAGGGTTCACATTTCATCTGTTCCCACTTGAGCCGACTTTAACTGACACCTTCTCTCCTCAGGGCATTCCAGCTACTTTACAGTCCACTGTTTTCTGACTCCCATACCTCTCATCCATTGAACACTGGGTCAAATGTATGTTCTATCCCAGATCTTCAGATTTCCTTTATAATCATAAAATGGTTCTGGTTCAAGGGATCTTAATGATCACTTAGTTCCAACCCTGCTGCCATCGGCAAGGACACCTTCCACTAGACCAGCTTGCTCAAAGCTCCACCAACCTGGCACTGAACACTTCAGGGATGAGGCATCCACAACTTCTCTGGGCAACCTGTGCCAGTGCCTCACCACCCTCACAGAAAACCATTTCTTCCATATATTTAACCTCAATTTCCCCTCTTTTAGTTTGAATCTATTACTCCTTGTCCTATCACTACAGTTCCTGATGAACTGGTAATGCTAAACACCCCACCTGCTTTTGCAGATCTCTAATTCCTTCATTACAGATGGGATAATCCAGGCTATTAGTGTGAGTGAAACTCCTCAATCCACAGAAGGCAGGCAGGATTAGTGATACAGGCTTAACATTTTGATTTCTTGTGGCAGGACAGGCGAAGTATCATATTGTCAAATTCAGTTATTGCCTACACTGCACATCTAAACTTGAGGAAACAATCCTGGATTTTAGGATATTCAGAATATTTATGCCATGTATGACAAATATAAAAGGACAGTTGTCAATACAAATCAGCAGTCAAAGCTTATTGCATGAAGTGTGGAAATAAAAATAATTTATCTTTGAAAATTTACTCTAACAGGGTTTAGAAGGGAAAGCAAGGTGCTACTTTAAAAATTAACATAAATACACAAAATGAAGGAGCAACAGGGAAACCAGTAAAACAAATCTTCGAAGAAAATCCATTCTCTCTCCTGTGTCTCTGCAGAAACAGCCTTGCCTAAATGAAACACCAAACTCCAAAGTTGCCAGCAGATACCAGACCGAATACTGGTCACTTTGTGTAACAGTTGTACATATGGGTGGCCGAACAAAAATAGGCAAAAACATGCCCTATGTGTGTGCATTTAGGCAACATTTGTTTATTAAGCACAAAGTTATACTGTCTTATGTTACTCCAGCTTAGAAACATTTGAAGGCTTTGCTGGCATTCCATAGAAAACAAGGGTGATGAATGCATGGCTATTTTGCCCATGAACAGCCAGGTTATCAGTACAGAGATACTCAACTTTGTTCTGATGAGAACTGTGAAACTTCTTGTTTAATTTTACCAATCACTCAACCCACCCCTGCAAATAGTTAACCCTAACAGGTTCTGGCAAACAAGAATTACAGCCAGCTTTTCCTACCCGTACCTTAAACTTCTTTATTCCCATAGCATAGTGTTTAAAGATAATTTCTGACAAATTCACACCCAGTTTTCATTAGTTAAGCATCTTTTAAGGGTCAGTTCTCCAAACATCAGATGATACGAGATAAAAAGAACATTTATTAAAGTCACAGTTCCAGTGTTGCTACACGGAAACCCCCACTGATAACTAAACCATTTCCAAGGGGTGGCAGCCTGGGGGACAAAGAGCAGTAACACTGACAGTTGTCCTAGGGTGAAAAGCCTGCAAACCTTTCCAAATACAAAGAGGTGGGACGGGGGAACACAACCAGTGCAGATGAGAGTGAGAGACAAGCCAGTGAGTGCAGGAGGGTGTGGGGAAGAACACCCCAGCCCAGTGGTTTTACAACCATCAGCCTTGCTGACCTCAGCACTTTTACGCTGATATCACTATCACACACATAGGCACAGCATGAAAACATTAACAACTCTGTCTGCAGTAGTACTTCATAATCCCAATTAATATGCTATTACTTCCTATGGACTTGGCAATGACCCACAAATCAAGATTCCTGGGCATGGGGGATAATGAAAGGAGAGGCCAAAAGTATCTTATCCTTTACACTGTTGGGTTTCTTATAACTTTAATGGCAAGAAGAGGTTTTATGTTAGTTTGATCAATGAAGACGGGTAGCAGCTCAAGAACACAACTGAAACATCTCATCATGACATATTCTTTATCCTTGTACTACACTTTAAGCTAAACTAGTAACAGTGGGGGGAAAAAAAAGCACACAAACCCCTGTGCACTTACCTATATATATTCCATGTTGCTACTGGCAAATTAAGGAGAAAGATGAACCAGTGCAATGAAATAAGCATTAATACTGTCACAACAGCATGGCCAATCACCTCAGGGACCACCCACTGTAAAAAGGGAAAAGAAAAGAGTTATATACACAGATGTACATTCCTTTCTGAAACAGAGATCTATATGGAGTTATCATCTCATTCTAATCATGCAAAACTCAGAGACAAACCTTCGTGGCAGAGGCATGTGACTCCATCAACAGTGTGGAGAAATTAATACCTTCAGGCAGATTCCAGGCAAGTAAGCCAGAAATCAAGCCCTAAGATATTATAACAGAAGTGCTTTATCGAAGTATTACAAGCACTTCTAGAGAGCATCACAGCAGCTGTTTGAACACAAATATATTACACAAGCACTTAAAAAAATCAAGTTTAAAAGTATATAGTGCTCATTTGAAGTCACTGCAGAGAATAGTGGATTTAGGAATATAGATAATTAAAATCTGCACAGACACAGGATGTACAAACAGCCTCAAGCTTGGAACAGATTAAAAAGTTGATCAATATGAAAACTGGCATAGTTAAATTGGGTCAGCCCCTGGCAATTACACAGTTTTGGCTTGATAGTACCCTGTACCTTTCTCTCTTACATTAACAAAAAAATACCTTTAACTCCAGGTGAACACACCTGCATGGGAAGGCCACACTGATTTAATGCAAACAGTTTCAAGCAGATTTGTTTAAAATTGTACTTTTCCTTATCACAGCAAAACTCTACTGTTCAAGCCAGGTTAGAAATTACACAGAAGCATCAGAGAAAGCTGCTGTGAAGACCTCAGAGTTCAGTCACTAGACACCCTTGGTGCGGCCCACCTACAAGAACCAAAGCACAGAACTCAAGAGCTCTGTGAAGCATTAACTCTCAGTCCCACCAGTTTAGGCAGCAGCCCATCCTGCAGCACCAGGGGTCAGAACAGCAGCCTTTTGTGACTGAATTTCCTGAAGGATGGGCAGGCTGAAATAAAAGGATGTATGCCAAACACTGCCAGCCAAGGCTCTCCAGGTATACATTACACCCCAGTTATTGCAATGCCGAGATGAAGGATGTGGTTTCCTCAAACCACATTAAATGCAGTGAAGAACAATTTACTTTATTGAGTTTGGAGCAGCACGATCGAGCGTTGATGTAGTCACATTCCAAATCTGATAGTGTGATTATCTGAAGTCCGAGATAAGGAAACATTGTACGGTAACTGGGAATACACGAACATTTATTTTTAGGCCAGTAAATTGGGAAGAACCCTCTTGCTCTCACTGCAGACATCTTGTTCCATGTTCATCTGCCAAAGACATATTTCAGTTAATTACAACTCAACTCCTATGTTAGATAGAAAGCTTGGCTACATTTTATCATCAGGCCAACTGATTTTATTTTATTTATTATCTGATATTTTCCCAAGGGCAACTGTTGCACAAATGCTAAAGTTCAGTTCAACCCTTACAACAAGCCAGGGAGGCAAAGTCAGTAATTTTAGTAACAGATTTATTAATACAACCCTTGAAGCCAGAACTTAAAAGTAAGAAAAAGTTAATGCACTTTTTAAACTCTCCTCACAATAAAGCTAAATAGTGCGGTTTCAAGAAGTGAATCTACTTTTTTTTAAAACACTTACAGCAACGCTGGATTAATTAATACTTCATTAGGCAATAAGAGAGTAACATAATTATTGAATGAACTTTCAGAAACTAAAATATGAATATTTTGGACAGAAAAGTCCTCTCAAAAAAAAGGCTCAGGATGCACGTGTGCACATCATCACACTATGTCCTCTAAAGACATGGTCCTTTTCTCCAAGGAAATTAACACAATTTTTTCTATTCCTAAAAATACAGGTGAAAGCTTTTTATTTTTCAGCAAATAATCAGTCTATCCTTCTAGGCTGAATTTTTTTTCCAAGCGCTTCTATACTTCTTTCTGTTAGAAGCGGGTAGACTCTGAAATAGCACCAGGATTGAAAGAGGTGTAAAAGCCAGTTCGCTTTTACCGAGGAACAGAGAGGAAATCAAGTCAAATCTGTGCCTCTTACGTTGCAATAGCGCCAGGCAGCAAAGGCTGCGGGCGGGTCTCTTCTTTGTTAAAGAAGATGGAAATCCTGTTCGTCGAGGGACTCGGAGCCCCACGGCCCGGAGCCCACGCCTAAGACAGGGCAAGGCGCCCTCGGAATTCGAACCCTGTTGCGTGGCCGCGCCTTTCAGGCCCGCGCGGTTCCCGAGGGCCGGCGCCGGCACCGCTCCCTGCGCTCCCACCGCTCCCACCGCTCCCTGCGCTCCCACCGCCCCCACTCCCACCGCTCCCTGCGCTCCCACCGCTCCCTGCGCTCCCACCGCTCCCTGCGCTCCCACCGCCCCCCTCTCCCACCGCCCC
>JAYRBT010000114.1:7225798-7243652 GCA_036023395.1 Myiotriccus ornatus | reverse complement strand
AGAAGATGAAAACCACCGACTCCATCCCGCCGCCGCGCCCGCCGCCCCCGGGGCCCTCCCGGCCGCCGTAGGACCCGCCCCGCCCGGGCGGGCCCGGCCGCGGGGCCCGCTGGGAAATGGAGTCCCCGCCTCGGGGGGCCATGAGGAGCCGGCCCGGCCGCGCCATCGACCCGCGGCTCAAGCAGCGCGTCAAGCAGGTACTGCCCGCCCGCACGGGCACCCCCGGCAGCGGCCACGGCCACGGCAGCGGCCACGGCACTGGCGGCGGGGGGACTCGCGTGTCCCACGCCCGCTGAGGGGCCTTGAGCATCCGGCCCGCTCAGGGGCTGGAGGGGACCAAAGCCCGGCCTTACCTCCTAGAGGCCTTTAAATAGGCTTTAGAAAGGTCTATTTGTTTGTTTGGTGTGGTGTTTTGTGTTTTTTTTAAAATTGATTTTCTGTTGCTTCGCTTTATTTTCGTACATCGTTCCGTCCTCTTCGGTATTTCTGATCCTGAAGGCGGCTGCTGCTTCGAGCGTGCAATGAGTAGTGCAAAGAGAAGACACTCAGAGTGTATAGAGATGTATAAATATACCGTGTGTGTATATATATGTGTAAATATGTACATATGTAGGTATATGTGCATATATGTTATGTTCGTATATATGTATATATATGTGTGTATATATATATTTTTATATATTTGGGTATTAGTAGGAATTTCTTCACAGAAGGGGTGATTAGACATGGAATGGGCTGCCCAGGGAGGTGGTGGGGTCCCTGTCCCTGGAGGTGTTTAAGGAAAGACTGGATGTGGCACTTGGTGCCGTGGTCTATTTGACATGATGGTGTTTGGTCACAGGTTGGACTTGATGATCTCAGGGGTGTTTTCCCACCTATTTGGTTCTGTGATTCCTTGATATGGGCAAGTTTTAAGTGTTTGCATTTGGAAACATGTAGAGCAATTATATTAAGTAGCTGAATAAAGGGGGAAAATAAAATTACTTGCCTAGTACGTGTGTGAAGAGCAGGGAAAACAGTGATTCCTTCAAGTGGGACAGTGCTGTGTTATGTCTTATGATAATCTCTGGTGACTTTGCAAGTTAAACACCCTTTTTTTGAGTCTCTGTATTAGTGTACTCCACTTCTAATTCCTTAAAATGCAAGTGGCTGCTTGAGGGAACTTGCTTGGTTTAATTTACAAGATCACAGTGACTGTGTCTTGACTATTCTGAAGGGGAAAAGCCTTTTTAAGGTAGGGTTTATGGTAGGCTTGATGTTTCCTGCACGGCAGTAGCTGATGTGAAGTTTAACATAATTTAAAAAGATAACTCTGTATTCAATTTGATTATTTTAAATAGAGTTATTAATTTAAATGAGGTTTTGAAATTCTCCTTACTGTGACATGTGTGATACCATATCTTTGAGGGAGATTTTCTGTTTGCTTTCTCCTTTTTAAGGAGGAATTGTTCTTTACAGTATCAAAACCCTTCTTACTCCTTATTTGGAGAGTGGGGAAAGGGAGTAAATGCAGTGCTGTTGTACATGGAATGTTGTACATTTTCTCACACTTCCATAAATTGTGGTTTGAAAATGGGTTGGAGTAGCTGCTGCCATAACAATAGAAAGGCTTGACAGAATTCACTTTTGTTAGTACACTTTTCTGTAGTATTCCTTGAAACATCTTGTAAAGAGTTAAGTTCTTACTACAACAGTATTCATGCTGATTGATATAGGTGGTTTCATTTTTAGGGTAGGAGACCTAAGCCAAAAGGAGGTTAGCTGAGAGGAACCAAGAACTTTAGGATTGACAGTAGGATGCTGTGTGGGCTCCAAAGTCATCTTTCTTACTAAATAAAAGCATTGGAGTTGACCCAGCCCCAAAAGTCCCAAAATTAAGGATATTGCCCTTCCTGGGGAATCAGAGCTACCTGTTATCTGTGATTTAATAAGCATTTCCCATTTCCTTGGGAAATACTGTCTCGTGTGTTGCAAGGTAGTGAAAAGCTGTTTCTGATTTTCATTTTGACTTCCTAAGAAGAGTAGAGTTTGAAAAAGGCATATGTGGTCTAGCTGTTCTGGTGAAGTGATTAACAAGGATTTTGTTCTCTGCTTAAAATTCTTCATTTCAGTATCTTGCAAGCAGTAAATGTGGGCAGTATGTTGACATTGGAGTTCTAGCATCTGATTTGCAGAAAACCTACAGGTGAGCCAAGATTTGTATTCTTACATTCTGTGTTTAAAACACTGAATTATTTTTTTTTTTTTACAGTCATGCATTTTTAATTAAAAAATTTTAAATTTTGTTATGTTAACTTCCTTGCCAGTTGGTGAGTTTCATTGAAACAGTAAGATCATTTCCCCTTCAGTGTTTCCCTTTGCTGAAATATCTAGTAACACATATCTTATTAATGCACTGGGATTGCAAGATCTAGTTGTGGGTTGATTTTTTTTTGTTGTTTTAAATAAACAGCTAAAGATGCATGGCAGCCTGCTGGTCTTTACCCCAGTGAGCTTAAAATAAGAGGGGAGAATAACTGTTCAGTACAGGACCCAACAAGGCGTTATATCTTCCTCTGTTGTTCAGCAGGACAGTCAGCCTTGCCTAATTATTTTTAGGCCATTACACTTTTTTGGGTAGGGAGCAAGGTTGTGTTTCAGCACATCATTGGTGGGGATTAACGAAGATGGAGAAGTGTATTCACTCCTGTTTGTGTGCTATATTTTTATGTGTGCCTTGTTAGATAAAATGAGCCAAACCCACTTGGTTAATAGGTTATGGGTCTTGGGGTTTTGTTTTGCCTCTGTTGGCTGTTGTATTAAAGCAAGTCAGTAAAACACACCTTCAGTAAGTGAAGGTGAAAGTAAAAGGTTGATGGTTTTCATTTGCATTTAAGGATACTCTTGAATCAGAATTTCTCATAGTGACCATGATTAAACACAGTTATTCCTTACTGGATTGTCCTTTCTAGACTATAGTCCTGAGTCCATATGTTCATGTTTGCATTAAAATTAAAATATTGTTAATGTTGTGAAATAGAATCCAGTGCGCTCATTTGTACACTGCTGCTTCTCTGTATCTACAGTTAAAGAGCACCTTGATCATTTTTACTAAATATTCCTTTAGAGATCAGCATAGGTTAGTGGTTTGATTTCATCCCAGTAACTGAGCTATTCCAGTCTTAAATAAAAATAATCAAATTTTCACACAGTTGTTTTTTAATAAGAAGTTGTGTGGAAGCTTGGGTATCAACTTACCATGTATTTTTTCCACTGAGAATGACAATATGTTGGGGAGAAAAGTCAGTTGGTGTAACCTGTTTGTTTTGGTTTTCTTTTTCAGTGCAGAATATGGACGAAGAAAAAGAAATGCCTTTAGAATACAAGTTGCAAGAGGTAGTTCTGTTAGTGTTGTGTCCAAGATGCCAGATTCTTTGATTATGCTTTGGCTGTTTTCTTAAATGTTTGAACCTTTTCTTTCAGTGTTTGGAATAATCAGCAATGAAAAACAACGTGAGGATTTAGCAGTTTTAGAAGCTGAACATGTGGCAAAAAGAGCGAGACAAGAGAAAAATGAGTAAGACGAGTTTTTACCAGTAGATTTATAATGCCTTTAGTGTTATCATGTCTTTAAAGCTTTCTGTCCTCATATTATTAAATTTTGGTAGTTTCAAGGTTACAGGTAGATCCTTGATATCCCACAGGCTTGTCTTCTTCAGAAGTTACCTGTATTTATTGGAATCGCTTCTGTCCCTGAAGACAAGCAGATACCAGAGCTAATCATGATTTCTCTGTTATGGGGAACATACAGCCCTGAATTAGTGGATACCTTGGGGCTTCTTGGATAGTTTTCCATACAAGGCTTCAGTTCCCATGTGATGCAGTTCCTTCGTTCTGTTTTGTTCTTAATGTTTCTTGGGCGTGAGAGGTATTGTCTGCATCTGAGAGATAAGACTACAAGACAGGATGTTCTGAGTAAATCACCAGTGGGAATGAAATTGGAATTGGGATTTTCTGACTCCTAAACTTGTGCATAGTCTCATGGACTGTTCTGGTTTCTCTAACTTGTGATAGATATTAAGGATCTTGTGGGAAATTAGAACAATATTGTCAGAAGGAGTAGTCTAGTTCAGCAGTGATTTGCTGCTACTTCCCTTGTGCCAGCACTGGTGATTGTGTGATCTCTTGGTGAACTGACTCAGAGTGATCCTACATCGCCTTATTTTGGGACTCTCTTTCAGCCGAGCTGACAAGTCGATCCAATTCATCACAAACTTGGAAAGGATGCATTTTTTAACTCTTAATAGTAGAATGCTGGAAACACGCAAGTCAGGAATTTCTCTCCAGCCTTAGGCTGCCTGTCATAGTTGTGGGGAGCCACGCTGTTGAAATTGCATTTGTTTTATTTTATGGATGTCTCACTTGCAGTTCTGCTCTGATAATCATGGAGTTTTTGTCTTCCTTCCGTGTAAAGGACTATTGGAAGTACCACAGATGACTCTGATTATGATGATTATCCAGAAGATCTAGTAAGTTGTGTTTGATTATGTTTGTATTTGCATAGTATATGATTCTGTGTTGTGAAAGTGCACTTGGGGAATTTAGAAGTGGAGATAAGAGAGGAGGTATAGTCAGAGTTGACAATTCCAACTGAGAATCTGTAGAGCTGAAAGGAGACTGAATTCTGAAGGTATAGGAAGAACCTGAGGTGGGGAATCACTTTTGAGGAAGGCACACTGGGGGCCTGAAAGACTTATCAAATGAATGAAGTGATTAAAGGAACCGTCTACTACGAAACTACTACGAAAAGAGGTGCCTGCAGATTAACAGGGGTCATTTCAGGGTGAATTGCAAAGGCTGTTGCCCTTTCAACCACCACATGTAGTTTTATATGCAGTCATTTGATTTGCAGAGGAGTGTGTTGGGAGATTCATGCCTCTTTTCTCCAGCAGGGATAATGCTGAGTTATGTTTATGAAACAGTTTTTGTTGGCCTCTTACTATAAATAATCTGTCCTGTATATTTTCTTCTCAAATGTGTGAATCTGCAGTCTACAAATCACATGAACAGTTCCCTGCTGAGCTTATATAAGAAAGGAAATCCTGATTCTGTTCCAAGCACTCCAAAAACTGACCCAGTGGAAACCCCTCCTCCTGCACGAACAGCACCTCAAACAAGCACCGTCTCACCAGGAGCAAGAAGGGAAACAGGGATCTCTGATGGTGGCTGGTTCATTGATAAAACTCCGTGTGGAAAAGACTTTTTCATTGACCTTTCTGAGGATGGAGAAGGAGACGAAAAGAAACCGATTTCTGAGGTATTGTGTTTTACAAACCCAAGATGACTGGAGTATGAATGTAATTGATCCGTAAGGTCCCTTCCAACTCAAACCATTTTGTGATTCCTGTGTAACTTGACAGGCTTCTGAAGGGTGATTCTAAGACCAAAAAGACAGTCTTTCTCTCTGGATTTTTAAAATATATTATTTTTTATACAAACATGCATGCTGTGTTTAAAGACAGTGAACGTGTTAAAAAGAGAAGAAAGATTGGCTTAAGCCCAGTAGAATACTTGTTTTTAGCTTAAGTTCTGAGGAAGGAATGTCTTAGCCTATTTTTCAGCAGTGTCAAAAGTGATTTTGAACCTTCTGGCCCATTCCAAGCATCTTTGATTGGGAGGTAAAAAGTCACCAAATTATGAATTTCTTCTACATTTTCTGAGGAAAATTAGTGCCTATACTGAGCAGTGGAAAGAAATAAGTAGCTGTTACTTACTCCATTTGCCAGTGACCAGCCTACCTGGCATGAGGCTTGCTGTAGCCACAGCATGTGTTCAAGTCTTACTGATCCTGGGGAAAATGGAATTTTTTTGAATGGACAAAGTTACAGAAGATGAAAGGAAATTACATTGATTTATAAAGCAGTTAAAAATAGATTCAACTTCCCATCTAGTCATATTACCCAGTTTGTGATCTCCTCCTTCACACCAGTTATTTTTTTATTTTGAAAAGAACAATTTTGTTTAGCTGCTGAAAGCTTTCCATTTATGTATGTGAGCTAACAGTTGTATTGCTTGGCTGACCAGATGTTTCGGCAGCCTGTTTTTTATGTGAAGGAAGACCTGCATTTACATCTGCCTTTCTAATACCACAAAATGCTTACTGAGGAGGCAGATAAGACAAATCATTCCTTTATCCTGGTAGTACTGCATCCTCTCAGCTAGAGAAAATGAATAGAGGAGAGATTTTCAAATTGTAAAACGTTTGCAATTCTGTATTCTTAAAAACCTCCTCAGCTTTCATCATTGAACTTTTTATTTCTTTTTTTTATCCTGTAATAGTCCTTTTCTTACATGCAGTTGTGTTAGCACTGAATAATATTTTCTTGTAACCACTTGTGACTTACTAGTAATAAACATTGTTTCCAATGGAGTAAAAACATTTGTGTAGTTTTATTCATCCCATTTTAGAAAGGGGCAAAATCCTAAGTACAAAAAGGGTTTTCTACAAAAGGAGTTAAATTCCTGCCTTGCTTATTTTTATAGTATGCATAAGTTTAGCATCATAGACACACATTTTCTTCTTTTAAGTATTTGCAGAAGTTCACTGACTTTAAAAGGTTATGTATATGTAATTCTGGTTTTATGGCCTAGAAATCAGCAGAATTTTCTCTCTTGGAGAGTGAAAGAAAGAAGACAAAGGGCAAGAGAGCAAAAAGAAGAAAGGAAGAATTTCCAGATGTAGATGGAGAAATTGAATCCATGTTACTTAAGAAAGGTGAGAAGTTATTTTTGGTGTGTTACTCAAAACAGAGATGGTATTTGACCATGGAATCTGTTACTGGAGAAGTGTTTTTTTGAGGTGCAGAGAGGTGATCTCAAATTATACTCAATACTAAGTTAGCTAAGGCTGAGTACCTTTCTGTCTGGTGTTAGCAACTACTGTTATACCACATCTAAATTTGTGTGACTCTTCCTCCTTAACAGTGAGAAGCAAGGGACCAGAGCTTTACCGCCCCTCAGTGACGTTTGAGGATGTAGGAGGCAACGATGAAACTCTAAAGGTTAGTTTAAATTTTATTTGTGGGCTACAGGATTCACTGAAAGAATTGTCACATGAAAAATGACAAAGAAGGAACCTTGCAGAATTCGTCTGCGTGGCACTGAGAAGAGCTGCTTACACCAGCAACAAGAAGGTTGTTTATTTTCCTTGGGTTAATCTTTCTTTAAGCAGTCACTGAAATCAGATTAATAAACAGAACTTGCTTTATTTTGCCCTGTCTATAATAGTAGCAATCTGTAATACAAACTTCTGTAATTTAAGTGAAGGTTGTTGTTGTTCTTGTTCTTACCAGGAAATATGCAAGATGCTCATTCACATCCGTCATCCCGAAGTCTATAACCACTTAGGCGTGGTCCCACCTCGCGGTTTTCTTTTACATGGGCCACCAGGATGTGGGAAAACATTACTTGCACAGGCAATTGCTGGGGTGAGATAGCTTTGAATTTACAGTTTCTTCTTTTCCTGAATTATATTTAGCAAGAAAGAAAATAGTCCTTCTTCACGATAGACTAAATTGTTCCACTTCTTTATCCTTCCTGTGACAGTCTGAAATATATTAATCTTCACTTCCTTTGTTTGAATTCCATCTGAATCTGTACTTGATAGAACCTCATATATAAAGGAGAGACTCATGGTGACAAGGTTTTACATTTGAAATTGTTCTGAGGCATTTCCAGGACAACAATATAGGCACGGGTGTTGAGAAGGGTGTAAATGGAAGGTACTTTTGGTTAAATTTACGTAGTGTTTCATTTTAAGTCTAGACTCAACCTTACCATCTTTTATGAGGCATTACATTGATTTCATTGTGCGGCATCCATTAACCAGTTGATTTCTGAATTCCCAACCTGGATGTTGCCTTGCCTGTGTCAGCCTGACATTTTCAGAGCATATGACACCATTGGTGTGGATAGTTTGGTGCGTGGTGAGGGCGCAACCATGTGTAGCACTGCTGTGCTATAGTCTATCAAAGTCACCATTGTATTTATTTTTAATAGCAGAAAACCTTGAGTGTGTGTTTTACAAGTGTCTTATTGTACCCTCCCACTCAGATATTTCTGGAGCAGGATTAAGGGAACCAAACCTGCTGGGGCCTGTCTTGCACTGTTATGCATAGAAATAAACAGTTTTTTTAAGAAAGGAGCCTGAGCACAAACTGAAATATGTGCATTGTGAAGGACTGGGTTGGGAACCAAGGTGAGAAGCTATTTGACAGTGCAGTCACTTAACTGAATTAGGGAAAGTGTGGGGGTTTTTTATATCCATTTCTATTCACTTGGACAAATAGCTCAGACCCATTTTAAGTTGAATGATGCTACTTATCTTTATTAAAAGCTCTTTAAGTTTTAGTCTTGGTTGCATAGTTTGTAGGTGTAAAAGATGTCGTATTGGAAAATATTTGTCTGCAAGGACAGCCAACATTTCTAACCTCTGGATATATCGTACAATGTTCCTTGTCTCTTCCAGGAACTCGAGCTCCCAATGTTGAAAGTGGCTGCAACAGAGATTGTGTCTGGAGTGTCAGGGGAATCTGAGCAGAAGCTGAGAGAATTATTTGAGCAGGCTGTGGTGAGACACCCACTGGAAATAACGCTGTGAATTGTTTATCTCTTTCTCTGTAAAGATTCGTACTTTGTTGCTGTGGTTTGAACTTGGGTGAATATTAGTGAGTGAGTTATACTGCTGCACACATGACTTCTCTCCCCTCCTGTGACCAGAATTCCATTGTACTGTCATGATGTCATAAGGCACAAAGCTTACTATTCTGAAGCCTTGACAAAAGATAGTTCATCATAGCAATGTAAAGAGAGCAACAGAAATTATTTACATATTTGGAGCTGCTTGGCTGGATATATAAAAAAACAAAATAAGAGCAGTTGATTGTGCTTTTTTGTTACAGGGGTTTTTTGCTAGTTTTGTGTGATGTGGAATTTGAGTGAATGTGAGAGACTTTAGGCTTTGGGGGGTCTAAGTATAAAGTAGAAAATTTGGAACAAATGTGATAAGAGCAGGAGACAAGCTACAGTTGAAGTCTTGCTGTGGTGTGACTTCTGGACATAGTAAGAAGCAAAGAAAACGAGACAAGTTGACATAATGTTAATGTAAACAAATGCAGATTTTTCTGATTTTTCAGTATGTGGCTAGTGTTTTACTTCATGAAGACTGTTTTCCATTCCTGACCTCTGAGAATGTTATGGTTTTCCAACTTAATTCTATTTTTCTGCTTTCCCTCATGACTGTATGTAGGTATTTAAAGTATTTTCCTGTAAAAAAGAATGCTAAACAGGGCAAAAAGATTGCTTGTGAAGCCAAGTTTCCAATTCATACAGCACTTTCATTTTAAAGAGCCTTGTTAAGATGTTGTTTAGAATAAAATTAAATAGTTTATGGGAAAGAGTTTTTAGAAATTACATAGCTTTTCTATGTAGAGTGATTATGGGGAGGTTGCTCTAAAAATCGTTGTTGCAGAATTTACATCTATTGCATAAAATAGATGTAAATTCTGCTACAATATAAATATAGACTTTTTAAAAAAAAAAGTCTAAAAACTTTTTATAGACTCTTACATTCACTTAAGTAGTTTTCCACTCCGTTTTTGTACCAATTTTTGTGCAGGGATAAAGACACGATTCCACATCATGCAGGTCCTGTGGAATCTCGATGGCTTTTCCCCTGTCAGACAGAGGGAAAGGGAATGACCAGTAGATGGCGCAGCTGATGCCTGATAACACCCAGTGCGTGGTGTGTGCATTTTTATAGGGCACTTCTTTGCAAGATGACTCCAGTATTTTCCTTAAGTATTCCTTTGTACTACTAGTGCTTTATGTGGATATTAATAATCTTTTGTCAGTTAAACACCATTCAGTTAGTTACACAAATTATTATTCAGAATTAGTCTTGGCTTTTCATGAAGTACGTGGAATTTCAGAACACTTGTAGGAGTTTCTCACGGCTCATTTTTCCTTTTTGAACACAGGCTCTGTAGTAGTCTTGAAGTTACGTGACCACCTACTGCTCCTTTTGTTTCACTGTGTGTGTCAGTAACATTAGCTCTTGAAATTCCACAGCTCTAATGTCACTAACAAAACAAACAAAAACCCAAACCAACCCTCTCGTGTGTGATTTTCGTTTATGGACTTAAGCAGGCAGTCACAATGGAATATTTGTGGGAAACATAAAGCAGCATAGAGGTATATTTAAATTTTAAATGGTGCGTAGAGACATTTTGAAACTCACACCTTAATTATTCCATAGCCTCAGCTCAGCGCAGTTTCATAGGCTGGTGACTCTCCAAATACTCAGAAAGAACAATAGAATTGTTCCAGGAGCAGTTGATTGTGCAGCAGATTTACAGTAATAATTATAGGTTAGAGAATAGGAAAAATTTCTTTCTTGTAATACACCCTGCCAGTGTCATTTTGTAATTATTAATATTTTTTGTTCCTAGTCCAGTGCACCGTGTGTCCTTTTCATTGATGAGATTGATGCAATCACCCCAAAAAGAGAAGTTGCATCCAAGGACATGGAGCGGAGGATTGTGGCTCAGTTCCTGACCTGTATGGACGGTGAGTTTCAGGAGCATCTGTGCTAAGCTCAAATTTCTGATTAGCAGGCTCGCTGTCTGCTTTACTTCAGTACTGACATGTGGGTAGTTTAGAGGAGCTCGTGGTAATAATTTTTCATGTTTTGGCACTGTGGGGAGTGATGGGAAGCCTCTTATAAATTTGATGTTATTTTCACAGTGGTCTGTCTAGCATTATATAAGCCTGTTTGTTGCATAAGCAGAATTAATGGAAATACCTGAATTTAATTTGAAAAGCTTATTTTTGCTTGGTTGTTCAAAATGCAAGTTCTGGGTAGTAGAAATAAAGATGAACAGCAGCGCCTGTTGGTTAGTTTATCTGTGCTGAGTGTTATCGTCAGAAACAGAGTCCCACAGATACCGGAACAAAGTTGGGACAGTGAGTATGAGTATTAACTTCCTTCCTTCCTTCCTTTAGACTTGAATAATGTCGCTGCCACTACCCAGGTCCTTGTTATCGGAGCAACAAACAGACCCGACTCACTGGACCCTGCGCTGAGGAGAGCTGGGAGATTTGACCGAGAAATTTGTTTAGGGATCCCGGATGAAGGGGCGAGAGAAAAGTACGTGTTATGAACTTAAACTTCTTTATGATTAATTAGTAGTTAAGGCAGTAAAGTGTAAGTTGACATACAAATTAAGAAAAAGTATTTTATTGTGTTTAGTCCTATTTGTGCCTGTACACACCTGTGGATCAGCACACACTAAAACGTGCAGAAGACACCGTGTGCATCCTGATCTTTGTCTTGGTAGCTCTGTCTACATTTGGAGTTGTCTCCTTTCTTGTGTGCAAATCTGCTTTTAACATTATATTAATGGATTTTCAAGTGCCTTAACAGTGTAGATGATGGAGTCAAATGTATATTTTCTGTTATTCAGGAGGGTAACATTCTGTCCTTGGTGTTCCCCATGTAACCATTAAATTAGGAACAGAAATTAAGTGTAGCCCATTTGTTAGTCCTCTCAAGCACATACCTTAGGCAACAAGCCTAGATTCTTCATTCCAGTCCTCGTGGAAACACACTGGTCCAGGCATTCAGCTGAGCTGCATCCTCTGTTGTGTAACTGGCCCTTTTTTACCCAAAGAGCTGTGACTTGTCAGACTAGGTTAAAAGTAATAAATCTGTTTTTGCTTTCTTAATTAAAAAGGAACTGCTACTCATTTCCACAACAGCAGAAAACACAGGAAAGGAAGTTTTAAAACAGCTGTGGCTTATCTTGTTATAGAAAGGAAGGGAAGGTTAAAGGATAAGTTTCTTCTACCTCAACTAATCATGTTTCTAAGTTGGGTTTTGTTTGGTTTTTTTTTTTCCTCCCTTCTTCCTCCAGAGCTACAGCCCTGTAGAAATTATGTTCCTCTTTGCTGTGGGAAAACATGCAGATTGTTAGAGGCAGAACTAAAGAGTTAACTGATGGGAGTTCTGATTCTGTGGTAGTTCTTAGGATCATGTTAAAATTGATATTCCCAGAAATGGCACTGTTTTGAAGGACAGGAGTTGTGAATGGCAAAGTCATTGTAGTGCGTAGAGATTGTTCACAGGTGGAGAGTAGTCATATTTGTTCATATTATTGTTTTTGTTCCCGGAGATGTAGGCTTACAGGAACTGTTGATTTTGTTTTCCTTTTTTTTTTTTTTTTTTAATTATTCCCTCCCCATGCTTCCCCTGCTGTTCTGTTTTGTTTTGTTTTGCCAGGGAGTGTGGGGACAGTGTTGTTCCTTTATATTAAAATGAAAGGGTCATACAGAAACAGAAACCCTTAAAGTGTGCTGACTTAGGATAAATGAGTCTTGCTGAAGGCAGGCTTTGAACTGCTTAGCTGAGGTTCCACAGCCTTAGCAGGGTGGAGTAAGGTGAGGATCTGGAGGTCTTGCTTTACTTGCAGTGTTTTCTTGTACATGTGTGAAGACCATGAAGGAAATAATATCTGTAGGACACAAATTCAGAACGAGCCATTTATAGTTCTTAACTTTTTTCACTCTGACTCAGTTACTTAGCTACAGCTGCTGTCAGATAGGTTGCAAAATTCTTGAGAACCACACTAATATCACTAATAAAGCTTTAAAGGAGAGAGGATGGCTCTTGTCAGTGGGGGAGGCAAACAGATGAAACATATTATAATTTCAGAATTTTGAATAGCTTAATCACTTGTTTCTTTCGTAACTTTTCTGTAATTTCATTACTTGATCTGGAAATAATTTAAACTTGTTTCATTGGCACTACAAAATATCTTTGGTTTGTGCTGCCTCTTTAAAATATTTTCCCAATGAAGTGATGTTTTCCTGTTTTAAACAAGTTGATTTGATCCCTTTCCTCAGAGTTCTTCTGCCAGTTTCTGTGCAGTGACATTGGCTTGTGCCTTTTTTATTTATTTTTTTTTTCTGACCAGTCATTTAGTTTTCAGTTGTCCTTGTCTTGGAAGAGCAGCCAGAAGTCTTGATGGACCTTAAAGGAGAGCAAAACTTCAGCCTTGCTAGAGTGAAAAAAAACTCCTATTAAAATAAAAAAGTGCAAAGCGTAGCACTTCACTGGCAGTTACATAAAGCTGTTTTGTGTTAGTGAGGGAACTACATAAGTAGGTGTAACTTTAGCTTTTGAATGAGGGATGAGGTAACACATGAGCTGTGTGCACAATAAAACTACTGGAAGTTTTACTGGGGATGCAGGAAATACCTGCTGACATATTCCACTGAGAATGGCCAGGGAAGGATACTGAAGGTTAAAAGACAAAGCTCCACACGGTCTGATTTCATTTGCTCCTTGCAGAGTAGTTTGTCATGAGTGTTCTTCAATGCATAACTAAAAGTGGGATGGAACAGACTGTGCAGACTAGTGTAGTTAGGAATACAAGGTTAAATATCTTAATGGATAACTTGATTGCATCTCTGTGGTACACTCTGAGACCTAGTCTGCTGATTTGGAATCATAAACTAAACTTTAAAGAATCTATAATACTTAGATTCACCAAAACTGGCTGTTACCCACTGATTGGCATTGCCTGGTTGATGCTGTTAGTTTTTAAGAACTAAAAGGAAATACATAGCACATCTTTGTGGATTTCAGTGTTTGTTACTGCACAGTTGAGTGAAACTTCCCACTGTACTTTTTCAGTTCATGTGGACTGAAAGAGTCCTTAAATCCATGCTGTTTGTTTTCATATATACTAAAAAACCAAAGCTACAGCTTCATCTTTTCTTTTTTTTTTATTCCCCCTACTCAATTAGAATCCTTCAGACTCTGTGTCGAAAACTCAAGCTCCCGGAGTCCTTTGAGTTCCGTCACTTGGCGCGGCTGACTCCGGGTTATGTGGGAGCTGATCTGATGGCGCTGTGTCGAGAGGCAGCGATGGGCACAGTGAACAGGGTCCTGATAAAATCTGAGGAGCAGAGAAGGAAACACGCACAGGCTGGAGGAAACACGGCTGAAGAAAGCATGGGAATAGGAACAGACATCCTGGTGGAAGAGGGCACCAAACAACTGGAACTTCCTCCTAAGGTATTTATTCCTTGAAGCATTTTGTAGTTATGAAAGTCATTGCTTGTGAATTCTCAAACATCTATGGCCAGTGTAATATTAAATTGAGATTTAGAGCTGTCAGCTACTAAGACAGGAGCTGAATGACCCATGTAATGGGTCTGAACAAGTGGCTCCCAAAACCCAGTCCTCCTAAAAGTCACGTTCACGTTTTATACAAGGTGTGGTTTTCCCACTGGATTTTTTTGTTGTTGTTTGTGCTGTGTTGTTTTGTTTTCTAGCAGAGCAGAGGCTAAAAGGGCAACTGTATCTCTCTTCAAAAGTATATCAACTGTTCACAGAATTTTAAAAATATTAGACTTGCACTGAGTTTTCTGCACAAGCTGCTTGCTGTGCCCACAGTGAAATATCTATTATGATAATATCTATTATGATGCCTGGGGTTCCTCCCTGACCTGGTAGAGTATTTAAGCAGTCTGTGTTTTCCCTCCAGACATGTGATTACTTGAGGTAAATCAAATTTGTGCCTAGTACCTGTAGTAAGTTCAAGGAAGAGATGAGCTGTTAATGTGCAGGACAGCTGGAACTCTGTTGCAGAAAATAGCATTTCTAGTGCCAGAATTATTCTGTGGCCCAAGTAACATGATGGAGTTAGTGAAGCACAATAACTTTATATAGAAATCTTTGGGCCTACTTCTCAAAATTTGGAGTCTGTATGTGCATTTATAATGTGCAGGCTTCCTAAAGATTTGCCTGGGGAAGTAAAACAAAGTAGGCTTAAATCCACATTGTACTTAGATTCTGTTTTTAGAGGGACTGACAAAGAAAACTGTTACTGTAATTACAAAAACCAGTGTAAAAAAGCTGTAGTAAGCCTTTGTATTAGTGTAACATAACCATACTGCAAACCTCCCAGTGTTTCCTGGGGCCTGATGCAGCCAAAAGAAAGTGGGGAAGGGCAGGTAGTTGCAGCTTTTATCGACATCACCATCATCAAAGGGGTCATTGAGAATGAGGAAGTCTAATCCTAACAAAGCCGTATTTTGATAGCTGGCAGGAGGTTGACATAGTCTAATACAGGGTATTGTCATTAAAACCCTTGTATTATGTTTATAATGGAAAAATAAACATACAAAACCTTTAAAAATCATTCACACAATTCAAGTAAACAAACCCAGTGGTCTTGGCTATTTCAGAGTTTCTCTTAATGGTTCTGTTAGGAGGAGGAGGGAGGGCTTAAGAGGGATATCAGGCACTATAAAGACTTCTGTTTCTTTGTGGTCAGTTATAGAGCTCTCCTAGTTGAAATTGATAGGAAGTGATACTTTTCCTGTATACGGCTGTAGGAAAAATGTTGAAACTTCACAGAATTTTTACTTTTATTTTTTCCTCTCTCTGTCTTATAACAAAAATCCTGATACAGTTGTACTTGTGGGTGCAGTACCAGTTTGCTTTGATACTGCCTCTGTATTAGAACAGTATTTATGTATTTATGTTGTGAAGGTATAAAATTCTTCAATCGAGTATTTTCTAGGGTAGTTTCCCCAGTAAGGAGCTGACTGGGGAAACTGGGACTCACCTCCTTGGGTCACTGTGGCCTGCAGTGTGGGACAGCATTACCCTGCTTCTCTGTTCTGTTTGCCCAGACTTTATCAGGGCTTGATTACAAAGCCAAGTCTAATCAGGCTGAGGAAATGAGTTGACGGCTTGAAATCAGATCGTGTTAAATAAACGTGTATATTCTACAAGTGTGTTGAGAGTTTTAAAGGTTTACTCGTAACTGAATATTCTGCAAATTGTTGAAATTGTGCTGTTCAGGAGTGTTTTTCACTTTCTCTTGAAAGCAGTTTGTTGTTAAAAACAGAATTAAATAATTAAATAATTAAATAGCTTGGAAATTTCAGCATGGAACTAACTTTCTCCTAATTGGTGTGGGAGGAGCAGTAGGAAGAATTAGAAGACAAAATACACGTGCTAGCTCAGTTTCTGTGTATCTAAATCAAGATTTTAGCCTCAGCTCAGTGCTTTCATATGTGCTAAATGTACAAGGAGCTTTCCTGGAACGTTTTTATCATTATTATGTACAGTACATATAAGATACGTAAATCGCTGCAACGTAATAATGTAAATATGTGGCTGATAGTTGAAGTACTGCTTTGAAAAAGCCCTTAAAACGGTTCTTGAAGTCCAGTCTAGTGCATAATCTTTTTGTTTTCCTTTCCATGTACCCTAAGGATGAATTGCAGAGACTTTTGGATTTGCTGAAGAAGCAAGACCCCTTGCCTGAGGAGCAGCTGCAGAAGCTGTGCATTGAGATGAATGATTTTATTGTTGCACTGTCATCAGTGCAGCCCTCTGCCAAGAGAGAAGGCTTTGTCACAATCCCTGATGTGACATGGGCAGATATTGGGGCCCTGGAGGATGTTCGGGAGGAGCTGACTATGGCAATATTGGTAGGTCTGAACCTTATTTTCAAAGACTTTTTGCACTTCCCCTTATGTAGGAAATAAAACTGTTTGTTTTTAGTATTTATTTCAGTCATAATGTTGTGCTCGTGAGTTCTAACATGCTACAAACTAGAAATTTTGCAACATCTTTATTTAAAACAGTTAGGCTTCTGTAATTTGCTTTAAAATTTGTCACAAGGGCATGTATTTAACATTTTGCTCTCTGTACCGATGCTTACATTGTGTTTGTGTTGCTCAATCTTTAAGTAGTGTAAAAGTGTTGTACCAACAACCTTGGTTATGCAACTGCCAAACAAAGAATTGGAGGCTGCTTAGCTGGAAGCTTAGGAGTTTTGCTGCCAGTCAGAGGGTTTCTTAACACTAATACCTTAAGATTAGAACTTGGGTAAATAAAATCTTTGTCTCTCAGTAACGATAGTTCTCCCATTTGGGGGTACTTATTAGTGCAAGATAATAAGATGCCGATCGACTCTTTATTCTTTTAGCCTATAAAGAATTGGAACAAAGAACTTGCTTATGAATGATTTTTCATTCAACTGTGCCTGAAATTAAAAGTTTCATGTTAGCTTTGTGTCACAGATGACGGTGATAATTTCTTTTTTAGGCGCCTGTGCGAAACCCAGAGCAGTTTAAAGCTCTGGGCCTGACTACTCCAGCTGGTGTCCTGCTGGCAGGGCCTCCAGGATGTGGCAAAACACTGTTAGCTAAGGTAAGGCATTTTCTAAACTCAGTCACTCCTACAAAACCATCCACTTCAAGAAGATTCTCCAGTATTTTTATCTGAGTCTGGGTGGTAGTGCCAGAAGTTGGGCTTTTGCACCAATTCTCGTCAGAAAATTAAATTCAGGCCTCTGTGCTGAAGTTATTTGTCATAAAGTTACAGTTTTGCCTGAATTGAGAGGGAATTACTGCAAAACTTGAAGGAATAAGTTGGTTGAGAAAAAAGAAGCAAGGCTGAGAAGCTCTATTGAATAACCACTTCTATGGAATATTTCACTGTAACTAAATTATGTATTTGGAAGTACTCTACACTCTACTATATTTATGTAATTGTTGTATTTACCTTACTGAAAATACTTTTGTTTTCCTTCATGAGCATTTCAGTTCTTACAGGCTCTCTATGTAAATCCAAATAATTGTTCAGGTTTCAGATTGTCACTCACCTTTGTCTTCAGATGCTCTTATGTACTTTCATATCTCCTTAACTCCCACTAAAGCCCCTGGTGGTCTAGTGGTTAAGGACGCGGCGCTGTCACCGCCGAGGCCCGGGTTCGATTCCTGGTCAGGGCCA
>JAYRBT010000114.1:7209117-7225423 GCA_036023395.1 Myiotriccus ornatus | reverse complement strand
TTAATTGCGTATAATTATGCTTTGTACTGTTTTCTGTATTTTACAAACAGTTGATAACTATGTTCCTGTCCTTATATTTGTTTATTGCTCCATGGACAGAACCAGAGAAGCCCTGATAAATGTGTGTTTTATATATATGCATCTCTCTTTGCCTTTTTTGATAGGCCGTGGCCAACGAGTCTGGACTGAACTTCATATCTGTGAAAGGTCCTGAGCTGCTAAATATGGTATGTGCTAATCATTGTGCTTTTGTTATTTATGGAATTCTTGTCCAAAGTGGGGCGAGCAAAATTCCTGGTAATTACACAGCTGATACTGTTACAACTGACATTGCCTTTATTTAACCTCTGCTTCAAGTTTTTAGCAGTGAAATTGTTCATGTGAAAAGGAAAAAGCCATCTGTGTAGTTTATTTCTTTGTTTAAATTACCAGGCAGATGGAGCCTTCTTGACTGAAGTAGGATATCTAAATAACCAATTAAATGCATCACTGCTTTTATGTAGCATATCGATTTTCAGTGTCAACAGATAAAAGTGCTCTAGTTCAAATTTTTGCAGCACTGGACTTAGAAGTGTTGTGATATAACTTCAGTCTCTTTTGGAGTCAAGAGAGTGTGTTTAACTGAGCAAGACGTCTGTAGCCCACATCTTGAAGACCATGGCAGTTACCTGTTTAATGTGGAAACTAAAATCAATATACTGGATTTGATTCATTTCTTCCCAAATACTTATTTATGTGTATTTAAAGTACTGATACAGGCAGGAAATACAGCACTTACATTAATTAGGAGCCCTGCTTCCTGGTGGAATACAGCAAAAATGGGTGGCTGTGATTCAGAGACTGTGTTAATTGAATCAAAGCATGTTTGTGTGATTAAAAATGAAGTGTTTGCATTTACAGTTTTGCAGCCCCTGCCCCTACAGTTCACCATTCAAAGGGAAATTCTGGCTGATTATTCAGTTCCCTCCTGCCAAGCCTGTGTCTTCAGGCAACTACTCTGTGAGCTTAAGATATTCATTGTGTTCACATTGCTCACTGGGTTTGTTTGTGAACAGTGGAACAAGGTCCTTAATTAAGACTGTATTTGTTAGTTCTCATCACCAGAAGGATGGCAAGTTACATTTATTCTCAAGAAATTCTATTAATAATTAATACATTATTCTCAAGGAATTCTATTAAACTCTGAACGTACTGACAACTGTAAAAAGTGAACTAGTGATAATTAGTTCCTGTGTAAATCTTGATCAGTAGGGAAACAAAGATAACAGACTGTTATCAGAAGCAAACTGGTTAGTAGGTTGCACTTCTCCCTTGCGAAGTACCTCAAATACTATTTAAAACTATGGTATTTTTTTTACCCAAGTAAAATCTCCACGTCTTACATTTTTTCAATGTAATTTGTCTCTTTTTTTTTTTTAGTATGTTGGTGAAAGTGAACGTGCTGTACGTCAGGTATTCCAGCGTGCCAGGAATTCAGCCCCTTGTGTTATATTTTTTGATGAAGTTGATGCTTTGTGCCCTCGGAGGTCTGACCGTGAAGTGAGTCTTCCTAAAAATATCTCCATAAATAAATAATCTCAGTTACAACTTTTTTTATTTTTTTTAGCCCAGAAGGTATCAATATCTCACAAGAAAAGCAATCTCTTAGGCTTTCTGTCACTTGAGGAAAAATATGTTGGTCAAGTTTTATAAAGCTTAATACACATATATGGAAAAAATATCCAGAGAAATTCAGGTTAAGCTGTTGAATTTGGTCATAAGATGTCACTACTGTGGAGTTAACATTTAACTCTCAATAGTTCATCTGATACTCTTACTATAGAGCTTTAAATATTCGAGAACTTCTTTTCTCCTCAAAAAATTGAATATTGAGAAATTTTGTGTTGCCTTTTTGAGGTAGATGTCGGAACAATTAGTATAAATATTTATATGTACTTCTCTAAGTGAGCACTTTAGTTTTAATTGGAAAGAAGAGGTTTGCCACACGTTAAAGGTGTGTGTCAGGTGTACAAATAGCAAGAATTTGGGATGGAAACATGCTAAGAGTATGATAGAAGGAATCCAGAATGCAGCTACAGTGAAAGTGTGAAAAAGAAACTCTTTCTTTGAGTAGTATTTCAGTGCAGGGAGCCAGTAGATCTTTTGTTTCTTTTACTTTGAAATATTCACATTCCCATTGTTTCCTCAGTTTTGTTGACAAATTTCTCCTTTTGAAGTCAGGAGCCAGTGTCCGAGTGGTTAACCAGCTGCTCACCGAGATGGATGGGCTGGAGAATCGTCAGCAGGTTTTCATTATGGCTGCCACAAACAGGCCAGGTAAGGACCCAAAAATCATAAATGAGAAATCACACCTCCTTGGTTCTCTTCTGATGAAATCACATGTTCTTAAATACTTGAATTCTATAACTAACCTTGTTCTGTACTTAAAATTACAGCGTCTGCTCAAATCCAAACCTTTTCTGCTTGATTAATCTGGTCCGTGTTCATGTGGCAGTGTGAGATGAAGCAACCTCTTTAAAATCTGTCTAAACTAGCATGTAGTACCATTGCTGTAAAGTGCTCTGAAAGACCTTTGACTGCTTTGGACTTTGCATTATCTCCTTGGAACATAAAAGAAGAAAAGAGAACTAAAACCTTAGTTTGGAGTTTCTGCTGCAGGGCATTTGTCTCATGTTAAATCATTTTCCATTTGCTTATATTTTGCTTCCTGGGCCCCATATTCCAAACGAGGAAACAGAAGAACAACTTCAGCCTAAGGGAGCCTAGTTCTGTCAAGCTTTGATATTAACAGCTGTCTGTGCTCCCTTGCTGGCTCTCCAATTTTTGGTAGCTTTTGCAATTCCAGCAGCACCTTCTTAGATAATAAGCTGAACACTGACATCTGCTTTACAAATGTCCTGTTTTTTTACAAGCAACTTTCTGCCTCTTTGTATTGTGGAGAAGTCTTGTGTTTTATACATAGCAAGAAACTTGTCTCGTCCTGAATTTGAATTCCATCTAGAGCTGAGCGTCGTAAGTAAAGGAATTTATTAGCAGTTTAGAAAGAAACATGCATGAAGATGTTGCACTTCCTTGGTTATATGAGCATTTTTCTGAATGTTGCATCTGAAATTAAAAGCAGGATTACTAGTATGTCTTGTTATCAGGAGATGAGAAAGTTAAAATACTTGTCAGATTACTTGGGTCCTATGAATTAAGGAAATTGGTTCTGAAATCAGCTTAAAAGAGCAACTGTGAGGCATTTTTGGTTTTTTCCAATGGTCAAATGCTTCAGAGATTTTGAGGAAAATTTTCCTCTCTCTTGAATTCTTTGTATCACAAGAGACTCTCAAGCCTTCTACATGGTGAAGGATGAGCAGTAGGTGCTTAAATCTATATCTGCTTGTACCAATTCTTTGATTTAAAGTCGTAAATTTTCCTGGCATGAATTTGATGATCCTGACCTCTCCAATCGAATGTAGAATAGAGAATGAGGTTATACAATGTAGCCCATCTATATATAGATGCAGTTGGATGTACCAAGGGTGTCCTTACCAGTGTCATCAAGTTGCCTTAGGAAAGAGATCTTTCCCTAAATTAGTTATGCTAATGCAGGCATTTATATCAAGCAGCCTTATTTATTTGTGTTTCTCAAGGGCTTCATATCTAATTACTGACTTGTCATTATCTCTGACTGGTAGTTTGGGCTGGGAATTCCAACACTTGTGAAGCTGAGGAAGCATCCAGCTTTCCTTCCTGCAGTGCCACCTCAGCAGGTTATACACGAGGCCGGTGTTTTTAGGGCTGGTCTGTGTACGTGGCAACGTTCTGAGCTCACAATTCCTTTTGGGGAGGCAGCTGAATGCAACACTTCAGTGGCTTTACAAGGGCCAGGTTAGAATGAATGTTGCTCAGATGTTCATTTCAGGGTATGAATACTTGTGTAGGGCAGGTTTGTCCTAATTCCCTGGTTTAGATTTTTCTTTTCCCCAGTTTTAAAAAGTCTCTGTTGCCTTGTTCAGCTGCAGTAGCAGATGTACTGTTTTACCACACAGAAATAGTTAAAATTACAAAACTTCCCTGAGTAATGAGGTTTGGACTAATATTTGAGGGCAGCTGGAAAATTTGTGAGGCATGAAATCAGTGGTGTATTACTAGTCAGTGACATTGATGGAGGAAAAAAAGTGAATTTGAGGTAAAAATGCCAAATGTAAAGAAAACGCAAAGGCAGGGATAACAAATATAATCATCCTATTAAAGGGTATAAATGTAGCTGCAAATTCTGTAAATTGAAATCAGTTGCATCTTGATAAAGATACGAAGAGTTGTTTTGCCAACATAATAAAATTTTTTTTTCTGAATAACCAAGCTTGGCTCATCCAGCTTCTGCTAGAGGAGAGAGTTATTCATGCAGTTTGGATAGGATGGATCTCTTGCTTCAGAAGGACATCAGCTGTGTGTATGAATAACATTTTGGATAGGTTTAGACCATAAATTTTTCTTGTGCTATCTGCATTTGCCATTGTGAGAAAATACAGTTTCGAATTTATGCAGCTTTTGTCAGAACAACTTCTACTGAAGTTGTGGTTACATTGGGGAAGTGATTTTTCTTAGTTTATGCACTTTTTATGGGTCTTAGGGAAGAGGCAGTGTTCACCAAATTAAATATTTCTGGTATGGTCTGGTTAGTTAATAGGAGCACACTGCAGGTAGTGTCTGTTCTAGGAGAAGCATAGCTTATACTGGCTAGTATATTTAAATGATTCCCACAAACAATAAAAGTTGTGGTGCCTGAAAAGGTCTTTCAAGTCTGACATTTGGTATGACAGATTTTTCTGTCATAATTATGGTGAATAGAGGTGCTGCTGGGGGGATTGTATTACATAAATCTGAATAATGTACTACTACTGTGAAGTGTGAGATCTCATGGTTTTTAATCCATGTCACTGTAACTTACTGGGAGAGAAAATGGCTCTTCAAGACACTTCTGTTTTAGAGTGGTTGCAGGCATGGTAGCTTTGATAGTTGTTGGTACTGTTCATGACTTAGTGTATGTTGTCAGCACTGTAGTCTCAGAGACTGTTATTAAATAATAACAACAACAATAATAATAATAGCATTAGGATAGCAGCGGCTCAACCACTTTTGCCACCAAGGTGTGTTTCTGGCACAGCAGTTCCAGTGAGGTACTGGCATCTGTGACAAGGTATTACTGTGAAATGGTGGTGTTTTATATACCCCATGGCTGAAGACTGACACCTTTTTTTTTTTTTATTAGAGCCTTTAAGGACTTGGAAGGCTCTAATTCCTACCAAAAGGGCAGGCACAGTAGATTGGTCTGCAAGTGGTGATTCTCATTCTGGCAGTGCTGAAATAAGCCTTTGATGTGCCCCAAAAAGCAGGATATTTGAATGTTTTTTGCATTTACTCGGTGACTTTGAAAGTCCTTTGTAGATATTTCTTGACTCCTTCTAAATTAGCAGGGATGCAGTATTCCCAACACAATCTCTTTCCATCTAAATGCAGAACCAATGTCAAGCTTTGTCTGAACAGGATTAAACTTTTAAAGCACTCAATGTCATTAGAGAGAGAGGGGAAAAAAATAGTCAGAAATGTCTTGTCCTGTTAGAACCTTTATGGGTCACAATAATTATATTCTCTTTCAGTCTACTCCCTTCCCTAAATCTGAGATTAAATACTACAAAACCATCAAGCACTACTGTTAAATAATACCTACAATGTCCCACAAATTTCTAGTTATCAACGTGGCTTTCAGCAGATACTGCTTCTTTCTGCTGTTCTCTTACTTCCCCAGGCTTTGAATGTTTATAAACTCTTAGAGAATTCTGACCCAGGCATCAGCAGCATTTACCTGGGATCTAAGGAACTGTGTGTAACATGAGGACACAGACAAGAAACAAGTGAAACACTACAAACTGACAGTGCTTTTAAGCTTGATGTGTAATGTGATGATGTCTTTGCTTTTATTCATGGCCTCTTCCTGTAGCTTTTTTAATTGATTCTTGTAAAATTCCCCGTCTGCTCTTGTCTTTGAGCGTGGTCCTAGTTTCAGTGAGTTCTGTTTTTCTTATAGCAAATTTGTTGGTTTTCTAGAGCTATTCACCTGAACCACGTTTTGAAACACAAAAAATCCTCAGTCTTTGACAATAGTTACATTTTAGTTTTGGGCATCGTTTGTTATGTTTTTACCTGTTTATACATGTTGCTGAATTAAAGGCAAGATAAGATCTAAGAAAAGCACTTAATACGTGAGGCATGGAACAATTTCTTTCATAATAGTTCTGATTCACACAAATTAGATTTCTGCCTTTCAGCAGCCCCTGAATGTTAAGTATCTTTAGTTGTTGACTACAGTGTTCATCTGGAGTCTCAGAAAGCCTTTTAGGGCTTCTGAGCCTGCAGTTCAGACCATCACAGGTGGGAGGGCCTAGACCTCATGTACTTCAAATGTGATTTTAAAAGCTCTAGTGAGTATAGGAGAAGTTTGATGGGCTCAGCACAGCAGTCCTTGTTGCTGGTATGCACTGAACTTCTGTAAACGTTGGCTCCTGTAGAGTTAAGACATGAATAATCAACTGGAAGTGAATGTTCTATTATACAACAGTAGAATGTCACAATATAGGAATTCGTGCAAAGATACCTTCAGTGGAATTTAGTGATTCCGTAAAATTTTGTAGTAGTTTGAAGAGCAGTGTAGCAAACTGAAATACTACATAATTCTCTAAAGATTAGTGCCTGTTTTAACCCCAAAAAATAAAGCAAGGGATGGATGTACTCCAAATGTCTTCTTATGTAATTTTGTCAAATTATTTGGAAAATGATACAGAGTCTTCTAATGACATAGTCAACGCCACTGACCACATCAGAAAGACAGAAAATTATTAACTGGACATTTCTCTTAGTAGAAGTGTAGTGTCTCTGTGAGACAATCACTTGGAAAAAGGAGTGTTGTGTTTTATCACATTTCCATGCTTTGCTTTCCTTCCGACTTGAGAGATAATAACAGGCTTTGAAAGAGGTATCTGTGATAACTACCTTAACTTCATTAAAATGTTAAATGTATCGAAAATGAGTTGACTCTCTTTTGTTTAGATAAGCTTTGAGATAATAGATATGGAGAGAGAGTTATGATTTATCAGGGTGGAATGCTTTGAAATTCCTAATAGGAGAACATTATTCGGTTTTTTAAGTGGATATGAAGTGCATCTAATGAGTGAATTTGTCCAATAAGTAAATACTAATTTTCTGGTTTACGTGACATGAATTTTCAAGAACTTTGGGCCCACGTCTTAACCAGAAGAGTGAAGTGAATGAATTCCTAAGGAGATGGGGAGTGTAGATTTGTGTTTTAAGCTTTGGTGTGGACTTGTTGTTGTAAACCACCATTACTGCAGCTTATCTAGTTAGTCTGAGTTGTGGTAACTCTTTGAATGCAGGCAATGTTGTCACAAAAAGATGAATACATCTTTAGATGGTTCACTGACCTCATGTTGTTGGACAAACAGCATGGCAAGTACCATGTTCTCAGCATGCAAAGTGGAAACAGTATTTTGTGTATCAAGCTTAATATTTAAAAAGAGCTTGTGGAACTTCAGAATGGGAAAAATTGTCAAGTGCACGGTGTTGTAATGAAGTCCTTATTGAGAGTATTTTTTCTGATGTTTGATGTGTTGAGTGAATTTTGTCATCTTATATTAATAATGTGACAAGACTTCCGTACAAAAAAACCCCACAAAAACAGGAAAGTGCACTTGTGCCAAAAGCAAGATGCAGTATCCCACAGAACTATGCACAAACTTCTAAGTAACATGTTTTTGTCTGGCCTGCTCTGGCAGGGATTCTGTTTAACTCTTGTTTTATCTGGTCTGGATTAACTTAATACATCAAGGCACCTTTTTTTCCCGCCTTTGTTGTTGCATTTGCAATAGCTGATTTTTGCCTCCATAGATGCTTCTGCACACGACTGCTAATCATGGGAAAAAAAATATGTTTTTGTCAAGATAATGGAGTTGTCCTTTAAGCGTAAGTCAGAGAGTAACTTGAACAAGACTATGAGCATCTCCAAAAAGTGAATCAAGATTATATTGTGGTAGGATCAGGTAGTTCAAGTCTTGACAAGTGTTAAACAAGCTTTTTTTTCATTTGCAAAAAAGGGATAGCTGTGCTTCCATCCTACTGTTTTAGGGCTTGGGTGGTGTTTTCTGTTCTTTAAAACATCTGTACAGTAAGGATTAACAGCTTCACTTTTCCCAGTTCTTCACTGTTGATAAACACAAATGCACATAGTTTGTCTGTCAGCTGTTTTGTCAAGAGGGTGTAACAAGTGTGAGGGTCTTGGAAGCTTCTTTTGGAGGCCTGATAATTTCCAGCTTAAGACTTTGATGTAACTATGAACTGTTACTTTTGGGAAAGGTTGTAGGTACCTCACACATCCTTATAATTCCCATACTTAAACGCAGTCTGTTATAGTAAAAAGTACAGTTTTATTTATATCTTGTGTGGGTGCTTTTGTGACTTTGCTGTTCACATTACTGTAGCATGTAGGACACCATAGAGTCACAGAATCATTTAGGTTGGAAAAGATCTCTGAGGTTCTCAGGTCCACACATTAACCCGGCACTACCAAGTACACCACTAAACCATGTTCCCAAGCACCACATCTACACATCTTTTAAATACCTCCAGGGATGGTGACTCACTAGAATTCCTTAGTGAAACAGAGCAATTAATATCATTATTGGGTTTTGGAAGGTGGGGAAATAGGGGACGGAGAAGCCTTTAGAAACATCATGCAGGCAGTTTGTGCTGAAGTACAGACAGGAATTGAGGCCCTTCACAGGTTATGTGCCCTGTTTGTGATAATTTTATCACAAAATAAATTAAAATAATAAATTAAAACAATTTTATTACTTCTCCACACATAATAAATTTGTAGTCTCTGCAGTTTTTCCTGGGAAACAAATGCTGTACTTGGCAGCTATATTTTATGTTTTCACGGATCTCCTATTTTACCTTTAAGAAAACTAGTGTGTAGCAGAGATGCAAATGACCAGTAAAATTAAGTTTACAGGTGGATGGTTATGGTTGGCCCTGTGTACTTGTTATTCTTGATTTATCGCTGTCCCTTTCAAGCAGATTTGCAATACAGGTAGAGTTCCTTCCAGTAGAACAAATTGTTGTGAATTAACGTGGAATTCCTCAGAAAAAATGTTCCAGTTCTGTACTGCCAAATAGAGAGTTGTGTTGATTTGTGAAGGGATGAAACCGGTATTTATGAGCCATCGTTGAGCAGATGCAGCTGAACTGCAGTAGAGACTCCTACTTGACAAAGATGAAACTATTTTAGTCAGCTACCTCAATGCTCAGAGCTTCACACCATAGCACATATGCTTCCTTGAATCCTGGTACACTTAGGCATCTGTTCCTTCTCATGTGTAGGCTTTCCTAAGGGTGTGTCTCAGTTCTGGATGATTTTTTTCTTTTTTTTCCCCTCCCTAAGATATAATTGACCCGGCAATCCTGCGTCCTGGTAGACTGGATAAAACACTCTATGTGGGTTTGCCACCACCTGAAGATCGACTGGCTATTTTAAAGACCATCACCAAAGTGAGTATTTGGAAATAAATCCTTACCTTGAAGTTTGGTGGAATGATTTAAGACAAAGTGAATTTTACAAAGAGTTGCAGGATCCTGTCTCATGAAACACTTTCAAGTATTACATGAGGTCATAAAAATAAACCATCAGCCCATCTGCTTTCAAATTTGCTATGAAACTGCAAGGAGTTGATAAATCTTGAGTAAAGCAAACCTGTCAGACATGGAAGCTGCTGCCTTTATGGTCACAGTTTGAATAGATTTAATTAGAAGATTCCTATCTGAGTGAGTAATAGGTCTGAAAGTGTTTTGTAAGCTTTTTTTGGGGGGTTCCAGACATTCACCAGCATGATTCACAAGCTCCAGCTGTATTTGCTCAACAGTAGTTGTGACATTTAATTGCATTTAGGATTAAAGGGAGCTTGTGCTGATAGAGGCTGTAGGTCAAAGTAAATGTGAAAATGTAAAATAGGTCCCTTTGTGGGTCCTCCCTCTGGGTAACAGGACAATCTGCCACTTCAGAGATTTGGATTATAGAATTCTATGTATTTCTCCAAGTATGGCACAGCAGTGATCAAGGCCTTAAAAAAGAACATACAAAGCATTATGAATTACTTGGATATTTTCCTGCTTTTCCAGTAGCTCAGCATTGATTGTTAAGAGCAGATGTTCTATATGATAATCTTTTTGAGCTGCAAAGGAGACAAAGTTTTCACTATAGGGGAAAGATAACACTGCATTATGAAAAGTGTGGGAAAAATTATTTTATAGATTTATAATAAAAGATAATTCAGACTTGTGTAAGCTTAAAGTTGTGGTGCAGGCAATGGCTGATTGATAATACAGAAAGTATTATCAATCAACTCATTCAAACATGTTCTTTCATGACGAAATGGTTGTTCAAAAGATGAACTCTCATTACAAATTCAGGATGTTAGACTTCCCTTCATTTCTTCTGTGCATTGCTTCAGGGATGAAAAAACATTAAGTATTCCCCCATTTGCTAGTTGCAGTAGATCAGTTTGTTTCTAAATTTTATAAAAATATTTCAGTTAATACTTTCTACAACCGTGTTCTTAAAGATGATTGTTCTTTATAAGATGTTGAGAGAAACTGAGTGTAACATCCATGAATCATTTTCCAGTAAGGAATTATTATTTTTATTTCATTTATTTTTATTATTTTTATTTTACAACATTTACTTTTAAAAGGTAATTGGGTGTGTGGGGATATAGGGCAGCAAAGCTTGGTGTGAGACTTCACGGGAGGGAAAGGTGGTATCAAACAGAACTGATTTCTCTCACTCCCTCACAGATTCCACCTGCTCACACTCTCACGGCCACATATAGTGGATACACACATCCACCTGGTAGGACCAGAATCAGTTGTGGGAAACATGGAGGATGAGGAACTTTGTGTTGAGTCTTCACTTGATTTTTTTGGCTTCCTCCTGACTGGTGATGACAAACTGGTGGTTTGAGAGAACTGTTTTCAGTTTCCCTTTCAGGATCAAACAGTTCAGAATTGTGCTTACTTCAGCTGCCATAAATCTTGGGCAAGGTTGCTGAAAAACGTCTTTTGCTCCTCCTGGGAATCTTTGTGGCTGCAGTCTTATCTTTCTGTTGGGATAACACCAAGAGGAGTGGCACATGGGATGTGGTAACCTTGTTATTATCCCATTGCCAGAGTATTTTTGTCTTCTGCTGACAAGTCATCTTTGATGTGGCCTTATCTGTTTACGGGTCTTCTTGTGATACAAGCAATGCATTGCATGCTGTTTACAAGCTTGGTTTCTGTGGATCTTGTCAGTGGTTATCAAGGTTTGTTATTTTTGAAATGCAAGATCCTTTCATGCCTACTTAGTTCACACTGGTCTGAAAGTTTTGGTTACAAGTCTTTATAGTGAATGAGGTGTTAAATCTCTAAAAATGTATAGGAGTTATCTGAAAGATGAATGTGGAATAGGGAGAGGAGAAAATGTGTTAAAATACCTCAATTTTTGCCAGATTTCATCCATGCATTGTAGGCAAGGAAATTTAAAAAGTTTGAGTACACACTTGCTCAAGGCCAGAGAAAAAAAAATGTTTGAGTGGCTTCTGGATGACGGTATGCATTCCCAGAAATCTCCAAGGAATACGTGCACAGGATATGGAAACTGATGATTGTTGCTGAATGAAAACATGAATGTTTATGAAGGCAGCATGAGGAGCAGAAAAGGGAGTTGGGGGAGGAATAGGTTATCAGGAAGACAGCCTAAATGTAGGTTGGAGCTTTGTTGTGAAAGAGTTTTATTTCAGTCAGCCTGTACAAATCAGTCACTTCAAATTGCATGTTAGTTATGCAAGAGAAGCCTGTCTTCACATGTTTGGGTTACCAGTGGAGCATTCCTGCAAGCTGCATCAAACTTCTCTGGTGCACAGACTGCTGAGCTTGTCACAGAGTGGGCAGAGCAAGAAGTGCCCAACACATGTTGCTCCTCAAAGCCCTGGGTAAAAGACTCCTTTCTAGCAGAGAAGGTGCCTCTGGCCTGCACTAGAGTATCCCATATGAAATGGTATGAGGCTTCCTTGTTTCCAGGTTAAAGTCTCTCCTTATAGGACGTTTGGATTTTGGTTTGGGTTTTTTTTTCCCCTTTCTAACTGTTATTCTAGCAGACTCATTCATGATTGTTTCCTTACTGTGCCTAGTCCTTGACTGTCCTACTGTCTGTAAAGTATTCAAGGGGTTTAACTTGCCAGTTACTATAAACTATGTTTTTTAATCTTGAAGGTGTTGTAGGTATGTGATATATTAGTTCCTCTGAAGAAGTCAGAAAATAAGTATATGAATTTGTGCATTTCTGTCAAATGATTTTCTGGCACAAACTTATCAATTGTGTAACAAGTGTTCTCAGTTGTCAAAACTCAAATATTGTTTGATAAGAGAGACATCTTGAATCTCTGTACTCTCATGATACTACTTTACTGTTTGCGATGGTTTTGGTAGGGAGATCTCCAAGCTTATAGTGTTGGGAAACTTTGTTGGCTAGTTTCAAATACAGTTTCTAATGTTGTTCAAGACTTTCTGCTGTTGGAGATGCAAAAATAATAATAATAAAAAAACACTTCAGGGATCTTTCTGGAGGAAGCATTAAGAACAGTATATGTAAACTTTTATGACGTCCAGAATGGAAAACTTCTAAGTTTGAAAATTTTTATCTAGAATATAAAAGATATAGAGTTAATTCAGTCTTAAAGGTGATAAGACTAAATTGACATGCCTGTTGCTTACCTATTTGATTTCAACACATAGTAAAACTAGAGGAAGTTCAGCTAAACAACACTACTGATGCAACCAGCTGTTATTAAAGGCACATCCCCCTATGGAGCAGTGTCAGTGTTACAATGCCCTGTGACAGGCTGGTCAGTATTTCCTTAGAGAGAATCTAATCTGTTGGTGGGAAGATAAAATTTAGCATTGCTTATTATTTCATAATTACATGGATTCAGGGCTGGTTACCCTTCTTGTCAGTTTGAGATTAAATTTGTTATTTCGGGAAATTTGTCAGACCTCAATATGATTCCTGATTAATGAAATTTAATGTCTTCACGGATGGCATGTATAAAAATAATGTTTTCCTGTCTTCTTTTTCTTACCTCAACTCCTTTAGGGTGGCACTCGGCCTCCACTAGGTAGTGATGTAAGCCTTGAAGAAATTGCTTACAGTCAACATTGTGATTGTTACACGTGAGTTCCTTCTAGTTTTGACTTTAATATTTAATATGCTGTGTCAACAGTCTTCTGATGCATTTGAAAGTGTGTTATGTTGTTATTATTAAGTGGATCTCTTCATTTTCAGGTTTTATAGACCTTTGCCCTTAATGCTATTTTTCTTGCTTTTCACTTGAGCTTTTTTCCCAAGGAGTTGGTAGGAATATATGGATGCTAAAGTCTTTCTCATCTGGAATAGTCCTCTTCATGCTGTAAATACGCATCAGTGGAGGCCTCTTGATTTTTGCTTGGTTTTATTTTGTAATTCTTGCATAATCTGAGGATAAAAGAGCTCTCTGTAGTTTGTGGGCCTGTATACAATGCTGATGAAAGCAAATTGGTCAAAGAGCCATATCCAACTTGTTGTGTCACACAGCTGACAGCAATCTGTTTGACAGAGTAATGAGGGCCCATGTCAACTTGTGCTTTGGAATAGCAAGGTGTGGATTCAGGGAAAGCTTGATGGCCATATCTGTCAAAACAATTTGGAATTACAGTCTATAAGACTTCAAAAAGCTTTAAGCTATTCACTAATTTATTAATACTTAATAATTTTGTGTAGTTCACAAAATATAAAGTTTATGACGTGCTGCTTGTCGCAATATTACTTGGGAAAGATAAGTACTTTTTCTTTTTTTCTCTTTCACTCACTGGACTTTTTTGGTCCAGTGTGTGTGGGTTTTGGGTTGGATTTTTGCTGTGGGGCTTGGGGAGGTTTTGTGTTTGTCTTTTTTAATGTTTGGGTTTACTTGTATTTTGAGGTATGGTTTGGATTTGGTTTTTTTGTTTTGGTGGAGGGGCTTTGTTGTGGGTTTTGATTTCTTTGGGTTTGATTTGGGTTTTTGTGGAATATTTTTGTCTGCTTGGGTTTTGTTTTTGGTTATTTAAATACAGCTCTATTCCTATCACCCCCAAATGAAGTATAGGGAGTTATTTGTGAAAATCTTTTTTGCTTCAATGACTTTCACCAGTTTAAAGGCTTGTGAAAAGTTCAACAGCTTTCCAGCTGTTCCAGTTAAGGAAACTGGAAATAAATACTTAAAAACACTGCTCTATGTTTTGTGGATACTATTATTTTAAGAACATGTTAACTGTTGGCGCAGCTTTGAGCAACACAACTCCCTTTCGTAATAGTGAGTGATTTCATTTGAATCTTTTATAAGGTCTGTAAAAGAAAGAGTCATGTTCCCACCAAGTGGCACAGTATTAATCAATCCCTGGGCATTTTTAAAGATGCTGAGTAGGATTTTTGCCTCTTCCCTTGCTTCCCATTTGTTTGATCTTAATCTGTGACTAATATCTGGAGGATGTCAGTCCATAATGGAGGTTGCAGAGCGGGTAGTCATCAGGCCTCTTTCCAATGTTCTTAAGATGAAGTTTTTTGACAGCACAACCAGTTTTTTACTGTCATTTTTTTGTGTTTTGCCTTTCTGTATGCCATCAGCAAAAGACAAGAGCAATTTATCCTAAAATCACCTATTCTGTTTGCATTTGTAGAGGGGCAGACCTTTCTGCTCTCGTGCGTGAGGCTTCAATTTGTGCCTTGAGAGAGGAAATGGCCCTGCAGAATAATCAAAGCAAGAAAGGTAAGAAAGCTTAAAAAAAATCTCAACAGTGACAAGATAAATGGAATGTAAAATATTTAAAGCAGTACAAGACAAGCATAAAGACATTCATACTGTATGACCGATGACTTCTGAGCCAAATGAAAATTAAGTCAGAGTTGTTTCAAGAACACATAAGTATCTTGGAAGTAAAGGTTGGAGAGAGTACAGGAAAGGAAAGGTGGTTCTGCTGGAGGTTCAGCAGAAACGTTTCTCTAAAAGAATTGAACCTTGTAACCTTAAAGAAATGCTTCTGTTATAAACTGACAATTTATTTACTAGGCTGAATACCTCTTTGAAAATTTCCACATCACGATCAAAGACTACTTATACTGACGTACTTGCAGATTTGAGGGCAGTTGTGAACTGCCCGTGTCCTGATTCCCTACCTTTGGAACACAGTTGAATTGTGTAACTGGGTAAGATTAGTTGGAAAATCTGAGTGCTGCTTTTGATCTTTGCTGTTTAGCTCATCAGTGGCTCTTGCCAGGATGTTAACAGGGAGTTATAAATTGTTTCAAGTACGATATGTGCCCTTTCATTTTCTCTCTGCACTTTCTGTTTTATTTTCTTGGGGTTTTTTTAGATTATAGATTGAAACTTTTATATAAAATGCCCATCTGTCTAGATTTGTTTCAGTAATTTTGTTGTTTTACCTATATGTCAAAATGCAAAGCTAAGATGGAATTGTGACTTTTCAGATTATGTCCTTGGAAAATATATTAGGCTTTCATTATGCCCCTGATCTCTAAGAACCAAGCTGGAATTTTAATGCCTGTGCATCATTCTTTTTGATCTAGTACATATCCAGTCTTGTCTGGTTTTTAACAGTAGGTTAACAGAGGAGAATCTTTGTGTTCCTTGTTTTCAGGCAACCCATGTTCATTTAGGGGGAGGAAAAAAATAAACTGTAAAAATCTCTTCTGTTGTATGTCTTGGTTATCCATTTTGCTTGCTGTAAATGGACAAAGCTTTTGATTTGAGATGAGAATTTAGCCTGTTCATTTTGATAATTATTCAGAATACAACAGGCTTCATTCAAAGATGGTCATCACTTGAATTCAGCCTTCACAGTTAGGACTGCAGCTTGAGCACTCACTGTATGGGTGTGTAGGCAGCCAGCAAGTCCATGAGATAAGCACAGCTTGATCTACGTGTTTATAGCAGCTGCTTGTTTGGAATGTCCTTGGATTTCCAGTGTCAGCCCTGACTGCTATGAAAGTATGAAAGGTGGTTTTTAATTTGAGACCTTGATCGTTTATATTCTCAAAAGGGTGTACACAGACTGGAGAATTTCTTCTTTCACTGTTTGGGCAGGACACACACAACTGATTCCCCTCCCAGAGCCTGTGCTTGAC
>JAYRBT010000114.1:7173404-7209017 GCA_036023395.1 Myiotriccus ornatus | reverse complement strand
CAGACTGGAGAATTTCTTCTTTCACTGTTTGGGCAGGACACACACAACTGATTCCCCTCCCAGAGCCTGTGCTTGACTGTGGATGGGTGCTGTGTGTCCTCAGGGTCAGGGCTTTGCAATTATGGCTGCTCCTTTCTGTTCTGGAGAAACTCTGTTGCAACTTCTTGTTATACCTGATATTTTCCCTCTGGAATAAATTCGGGGGTGTGGTTTTGTTAACACTCAGCAGTGGTTTGCTTGAAGGTACTTGTAAAAAGTAAAATGGAAAGGTATCCTTTTTGTGATAATTCTTAGAATTCATAAATTCTACTTCCAACTTGAACGGGCCTAGGTGAGCTGATTATGTTATGAGCTGCCAGGTAACTGCATTTTGCCTAAGGGAAGTTCCTAACAACTACCAGAAGAGTTCACTGTCATATGCAAACTTGGAGTTTCACTTCTGCCTCCCTTTTCCAAACCACTGAGGATGGTGCATAAAACTGATGTCAGCACCAGTGCCTTAGACAAGTTCTCATTTTTAATTTAGTCCCTTCCATTTGCTAAGTAGTCTTTTACTATGTTAGCAGAAGATTTTTGTTAAACTTGGACTCAAAAATATATTAATCTTAATAATGTTTTCATGTTGGCATGTCCCATTTCACACTGCAAAGGTAGTGGCAGTATAAGCCAAAAGCATCTTGATGAAATAATGAAAAAATGCACCAAACTGATTCTAAAGTGCCCAATTTGTATTTCTATCATATCTGATACCTGTGCATAGTGTTAGCATTGTAATGAATCTTTATAGTAGTGGCATCTCAGGATGCTTAGTTCTAGATTAAACAAGGCATTTGCTTGTGAGAGCAGAGGAATCCATGACCTATTTCAGGTATGCTTATGTTTTAAGATACTAAAAAAACCTGTTCAAAAGGTTATTATTATGAATAATTACTGTGGACAGCTGCAATAAGGTCAAAAGGGCAGTTTGCATAAACTTAAACACAGGGAGTTGTAGAAGTGAAATTTTTTATCACTTCTGGGTAATGCCAGAGAAGGCAATGATATGAAGTCAATTATTTGGAAATGAGTAGAAGTAGAGTGGTAACAAAATGTTTTCTAGGTACTTTCTAAATAACAGGGAAGCTTAATATTGAATATATGTAGAAAATAAAGCCCAGAACTGGAAGCAGCAGGATTTGAGACATTCAATTCCAGAAAGGTTAATGGACTTGAATTCTATCTGGTTTTGATGTAAAGCTGCAGTTAACTCAGCATTTTTGAGAATGAAATTATCAGTCTGCATTTAGAAATACCAATACCTAAAATAACTTTCTGAAACAAGTAGTTTTTCTTTGGCTTAAGGTGCAAGGGATAGAGGGATTAAGATCTTGCCTAAAATCAGAGATGGGAGTCTACATAAAATACAAGAGTTCAGGTGTTCATAACACTATTGAATTAGATCTCATCCAGTTGAGTAGCACATGCAGTTAGTGAGGTTTCATGATTGCTGCCTTAAAATACACGCAACACTCACTTGACTGTCACTTGCCTGCAATTTTAGTAATTTATTATGCTTTGATCTTTAAGGAGAAATCAAGATTTCCCGTAAACACTTTGACGAAGCTTTTAGGAAGGTGAAATCTTCAGTATCCAAAAAGGTAGGATAAGAGTCAAGTATGTAAACTCGTTTCTCCCTGGAAAGGATACTGTTCTTATGCTGGAGACCTCCAGTCTCCAGCATACTTGGATGTATTTCAAACTGACACTACCTGTTTCTGCATTAAACAAACCTGGTATCTGAGTTAAGGTCAGAAATTAAAGCCTCCTTTTCCAGCTGCAGATGGTGCATTGCATGTAGATGGATTACCAAGCTGTCAAGGTTATCTTTTACCACACCCTGCCACCACCTTTTCTTCCCATAGATGGATGTGACACCCAAAGATGCTCGACCTTTTCTGTTGATGTGCAAGAGACATAATTTGGACATAGGACATAAAATACACTTTATCATCTTAGTTATTTTGTATCAGCCTTTTCATTATTTGCATTTGTCAAGGAAGTTTATAAATGTTTCCTCGTGACCTGTTCTTTTTAATGACTGGAAGAAAAGCTTCAATTGTCTTAATTATTATAACTGAGAAGTTAATATATGTAGGAATTGTTATTGCTGCAGAGCTTGTGCATAGGCCTCTGTATGTTGCCAGGAATTTGCTACAGCCAAAATACATTAATATATTCGCTTTTAACACTAGCCAGAGAGAAGTTCAGTCCATCTGAAGACTTGTCAGTTGGGTATTTTGAAATATCTTTTGCAGTACAAGATACTTATCTCCCATTTCCAGATGCTACTTCCTATCTGCTAGACAAATTCAGTCTGGCAAAAACTCTACACATCTTCCTATGAACACTGGAAAATAATAATTAAAAAAAAACTAAAAAAGCTACTTCTCATTGATTTGGTGTATTTATCTCTTCCATCCCATACACGTTTCTTTGTTTGGTTAACTTGCTTGGTTTAAATGGCTGAGCAAAGACAAAGTTGTTCTCAAACCAAAGTAAGTCCATGCCATGGACAGACATCTCACCTCTAAAGCCAGTTATTTCAGTGGAAGTGTTCTGTTCCTCAAAACTGTCATTTCCAGGGACTAGTAAGAAGGGTTAAGGAGCAGTTACAGTTTTAAGTTAGGGTAGCAAAAGCTGATCTTGTCTGTTCAATTTGGCAGAACTAGATGAGGGAGCAAAGTGTCAGTTCAGCAGCTCCCACAGTACAGAGGGCAGTACCATCTCAGTGAAGCTGCCCTCTCACCTACCATGGCAATGAGGAGTGCAAGAACTCTGCCAGAGGCTTCTGTGAATAGTTTCCAGTGATAGTCACCATTCACTGGAAAACCTAATTTATGAGGCAGGATAGTGGGGCTTTGCCTTGTTGTTTTCATTTGTGTTTTAAAATACAGCCGGTGGCTCATATAGCTGGCTTGTTTCACTTAGTTAAATAATACATCCGTTAGTTAAATAATAAAATCACTTAAAGATTGCATAATTTTTTACCCTTGTCTGAAGTATTTTTTCCTCTTGTCTTGGCACTGTTAGGATCAAATAACGTATGAAGAACTGCGTCAGTCACTGTGCAGGTGATACATTTGGACAATTCCCAAGAGACTTATTCTACACTGTTGGAGAGTTTTGTAATACTCATGCCTGATTTCAAGAGACAAGTTGGAAAGAAGCTGTACTGTCTCAACTTTTATACTGCACCTGAAGAAAAGATCATCATAACCTACTGCTCTAAACCATCCTTATTTTAACTGTCCCTGGAATAAAAGATACAATACGTAGCTCCTGCTTATAACCATTTACATTTTTAAAATGAATGCTTTTAGTTTGAGAAAGCTAATGCCATTCTGATATATTGGGTGCCCTGGAATCTCTCTGAGGCAGAGGCTAACTCTTTCAAGTGTTTACACTCCTCAAGTAGCTGTTTCCCACCACCAGTGAAAATTGCTGTGTTTTCCAGAACAAGGACTCTGAAATAATCACTGGGAGGACAGAGCTGGGAAAGCAGACTGGGAAAGTGCTGCAGTGCATGTTGTCATACCATTAATCCTGCCTTTTCCAACTACAGTGACACGTTATGATTGTGCCAGCACAGGTTCTCAGAGCTCCCACCAGCTTCCCTCTGCCTTATCAAAAGAAACTATCCACAGATGGCAACTTGTCTCAGAGTTACCTTGGACGGAGTAAACTCTAGAAATCAGAAAAGTGCTATGATTTAATCTAAGAAATTTTGAAACAGTTAAGGGTTAGTTAACAGTGTGGTTGTTAATTATTTCTCTTAGGCAAATCTGCAACAGCAAAAAAATTACAGATTTGAATTTATTAAGTGTTTTGGTATTCTCTAGAGGAAGGAAAATGTTACTGTTTTAAAAAGCAGACCAAGAGCCTCCTTTTTTTTTTTCTTTTTTTCTTTTTTTTTAATTATTATTTTTTAAATACAAGAAACTCTGTCTTGGAAGGAAGGTCTGAACTTTCAGCAAACTGGGAAGTATCCAACAGATACTGAGCAACCAACTTCTGAAACCTACAAGCCTTCATGGATTTTTTTTTACCACCATCATTATTCTACAAAGTTCTTTAATCATTGATCTCAGTTCCTCTGATCAGCCCTATTCTTCCTAAAAGCACTACAACCAGTCAACGATCAGAAAAGGAAGTGGATGATTTTTGCTACTAAATTTCATAGAAAGTCTTAAGTTTGATAACATTAAACTTTAAAAATTATTTGAAGTCATGAAATTTACATGTAAAAAACCCAGTGAAATAGATTTTTTGTAAGCAACATCTGATCTGTAAGCAGCTCCTCTACCTACTTAAACATTTATGAGAGAGAAGATCATTTGATCTACACAAATCATAATTCGTTTAAACAAATCCCCTGAACAAGCTGATATAATTTTAAGGCTGGCCTTACTTTGAGAGGGAGACTATTCCCTCTTTCCTCTTAAATTCTTCTCAGAATTGCCTTCTAACAACAGATCTGGCTGCATGTTTTCCCCCAAAGGTAAATGTGGAAGGCTATTACACATAACTAATCCCCACAGACTTGCATTTTGAAAGTCCTGCCACTCGTGGCAGCTTGTACTTAGCACTGTGATTTTTGCTCAACATGGTGTGACATTCCCTCCCTCTCCTAGGGAAGCTGGAGCCTCAGTGACTCAAATTCTGGCTCCTATGACTAACAAATTAAGTTCCTGTATATAAAGCAGAAGATGACATGTCTGCTTTTAATTGTAGATCAGGCTTGAGGCTTCAGGAATTACTGTGATTCCCAGAAACCCATGATGGAGAATCATCATTTTCAATCAATAGCACATTGGAAGGGGATCTCAAGAATCATCTGGTCCAGCCTTTCTTGACAAAATCACAGCCTAGACAAGATAGCCCAGCACCCTGTCCAGCTGCACCTTACAAGTCTGACACTGGGGAATCCACCACTTTTCCTGAGGAGATTTTTCACAAAAAAAACAATCAGCCATTGGAATAGTTTTCCTCATTTCCAACTGAAAGCTCCCCAGGAGTAACTTGCAGCCATTACCCCTCCTCTTTTCCACATGACTCCTTGTAAAAAGAGAATCTCCATCTTCTTAGTAGCCAGCCCTGGAACAGAGTGGTAAGGTCTCCCTTAAGCTTTCTTATCTCAAGGTTGAACAAACAGTTCTCTCAGCCTTTGCTCATAATAGTACAGTAATATCACAATACACTCAATTCATTTGAATGGCTGAGTGGACCAAAGAAAAGAATCAGTGATTTCTCCTTTATGGATAAATAGAGAAGATTCCTACTCCCATACTTGAGGATAGCTGTGGTTGATGAGCTGAGGAAGGAATGAAGTCCTCAAGCCCTGGCATATTTACTTAAAAATTTTCCTTTACTCTCATGATGGTATTATTCCTGTGTATATATGGAGCAAGAAAGCAAACTAGGACTTGCAAGGCAGACAGAGAAGGAAATACTATTCAAGTAATTGTAATAACAATTTAGTCTTGTCAAGAGTTCCAACACAAAATATGTTTAATATTCAAGGTGTCTCATGATCATTCTTCATTCTTAACAGGTGATAATGGAAGGGGAAATGGGGTGCAGGAGGGTTTGAATTTACAGGAAAATCTGAAGTCAGGTTAAAGCCCAAAAGGGCCAGATCAGTCCAGTGTCCATATCCTGTTTGCTTACCTTGCCTGGGGTGCCTGTGCGTCAAGGAGCAGACAAGGGCAGCAACTGAACTGTTTGACTGTTCACACAGGAGTGGTGCACCCACACTGCTACTTCGTGTGGAAAATTCTGCTTAGGCTATAGTATGTATCACTAAAAAAACAATGATCCTTTGTACAGAAGAGATCCTTTTTACGCAGAAAATGGGAGCTGCTTTAAGGAACGAGCCGTTTCATGAAATAGAGACAAATATTTTGTTCTGCATATGCAGCTACCGCCCCTCCCAGCAGACATGCCTCGAGGTTTCGCCTCGAGTCATCTTGTTTGTGTTGTGACAAGATCAAGGAATTTTTCATCATGCCACTCTCCTCTCCCTTTTCCTGAGGCTAGCAACATATCTAAACCACAATAATGATCTCGTCCCAGAGCAGAGTAGGTGCTAACTTAAGCATGGATAGGGGGTAGAGGTAGGGCAGGGAACTGTCAACAGGGGAAAAAAAAAAAAAAAAAAGCTGCCTTCATTCTTGGCTCAATAGGAAACTTTTTCCACATCTTTGTTCTGACTAAAGTCTTGTATACTACTGCAGGCTTCATTGTGAAATGGAGGATTTGCTACAGAAGAGATAATTATGTGCTGAGTTGCAGGTTACTGTGCTAAAGGCAGACCCATGATTTAGACACACGTATTTATCAGATTTTTCTTAGGATCTTACAGAAGCAACGTGTGCAAACCCACAAGTGGCTCCTGTGCCGTGCAGTGTGAGCTGAAACAGCAGAGCTTGCTTTGCCATAAGTCTTTTGAGACTTTCAAATTACAGAGGAGTACCCTTTCCAAAAGCTGTGTCAAACTACTTAGACAAGATTGCTGTTTGGAAGTGACTTTTCTCCTGCTTGTCCAACAGGATTAGGATGGCATCCTGCAGTCTACAGCGCTGATGTTTATCAGTTGTTGAACTTCATAATTAAATAAGGAATGAACAGCTTTAAGCTCTCCTGTGACATGCCTGACATCTGATAAAAGGAATAAAGGTCAAGGAGGCAGAGGTGAACCACTGACCTCATCATCTGACAGTGGCCACTCACGTAGAACAGATACATTTCACAGCACTTGCAGACTTTTCAAGTGTGTGTTATGTGCTCACTAGCTACATTTAAAGACTTCACCAGAACAATTGTGAGACACACAACCGAAAAGTCTTAACTAGTTTTCAACTGGCCTCTGGTGCCAGGTGGGAAGTCTTGCCAGGGATCTGAAAGCACGGAGATCTGCAACCAGACAGATGCGCCCATTTAGCACATGTTAATTGGCCACTGCTGGGGAGCAGACAGGTTCAACAGCCAAACAAGAATGCCAGAGGCAAGAGTTGTTTTGAAAGAGGAATATACCCACGCCTGTCCTGTGGGAAAACTAATGCCTAGTACAATCAGATTCCAGGATGCATAACTTATTCCACTTAAGCAACTTCAAATAATTGGGGGCAGGGAGTGTTAAAAGCCATGCAAGGAAGTTTATTCTGAAAACTGCAAGTTACTCTGAAAGCCCTGGAGGGATTCAGGGCTCTGCACAATTTAACTGCAGCTAAAATACTTGGATGACACTGAAAGTCCTAGCCGATTGCACATAAAGGAGATGTTTGCCAAACTGAGATGGCTTTAGTTACACAGAAAGGAACAAACCTTAACAATCAAGTAGAAACACCAAAGTCAACTCATTCCATCTGAATAGATTTAGAAAAAATTATAATTGCGTTAACTGTCAGGGTTCTTACTGCTCTTCGGGTTCAATTTGTTCTTCATTGGTTAGTCAAGGCTCCCTCCAATTTTCAGATAAAATGTTTCAAAATTATACTAACCTGTTTCTGCCATATATTTTATTTGTATTAATATTTATTTCCTTAAAAAACAATAACTAATGGTGTATGTATATTTTTTTAAAATGTTAGTATTTCTTAGTTCTGTGCCATGCCATTGGAGTAAACACCACATTTAAGTGGGACTGGATAAAGTTAGTTCTACATTTAGAATATATCAAACACATAAAGTAGCCCAGCTGTTCCTAATTACTTTCACTACTGGTTCAGAAATGCCTCTTAACTCTGGTTTTTAGGGATAAAACTATGCTGCAGTGTAGGTTAACTTTCACATGATCTGCTTTTGGCAAAATCCTTACTGTTGAAGTTGGATGCCGAGGCCTCTTGTGTATTACACAGGAATTACATGCCTAAGAACGGTATTTACCAATGCTTGCAAGAATTGGACCATTATTTAGATCCAAACTGAAGTCTCACTGGCTCAGATTAGCCTTATCCAGTAAGTGTTCTCCAACAGGTAGCCATTAGCAGATGTTTCAGAAAGATTCTGGCAGGCATAGGTATCTCCCTCAGAATTCCCCACTATTCTACACCTCTTGAAGTGAAAACCAGAGTATTTATAATTGGAGTTGGAAGGGAAGAGCATAGTCAGAACACCTTAAAGCAATTTTAAACAATGGACATGGCAGCTTCAGTCCTGATTAAAAGCAGGAATTTACACTTGCACTACCCAGTGGGGGGACAGAAAGGAGCATCAGTGAATCCACGATGTAGGTAACTAAGTAACTATAAAATTTTGTCTCTGAACTCTGGTTATCTCAAGTATTCATGTAGGATAGCTGAATTTCTTAACTTAAGCTCTTGGCCATAAAACTTTTTGGAGATACTTTCCATCCTTCATCCACCTATAAGTCATCAACATCAAAGGTAATTTAAGAAGAAAAGGGTGAAGGTAACTAAGTGGCTTGAAAAGAAACTGGTTTGCAACTTGTTAAGCCTATACAAGTATTTCAACCAAAGTCAGTTTTCCTGAGTAGAGAGGAAAGGCAGCAATTCTTAACAGTTCATCTATATCACCACTCAATAAACCAGGTCTTGAATCTGCTTTAAAAATACCAAATTTCTCTAAAGCTTAAGTCTTTCAGCATGAGGGGGCTAATCAATAATTCACCCAATATTACTTTAATCTTTGCTTTTTAATTACATGTAAAAATACTGGACAAAGTATATTTTGACATTACACTCTACCCTGAGCAATATGCTGGATAGCTCTCGTGTTCCTGGCATAAGGAAGTCACTTTGGAAGTGGTTGGCATACTTTCATTTCATTTCTATTGCTTAGCCACAGGTAAGGGCCCATGCTTTAACAAAACACACATTAAAGAACAGGACCACAATCAGATAGGGAGTAAGATGTACCAACACATTCTTTACAGGCACTCACCTTCTTCCAAAAAAAACAAAAAACCAAAAAACCTCTCAAAACCAAATGCCCTAAAAAACCCCCACAAAAATGCAGGAGTTGAAGGCATCTAAAATTAAGTTACTTGCAGCAGACCAGCAACTAAAGATTCCACCTTCTTCAGATTCCATCTTTCAGGTTAGTGAAGAACATTCCACAGAATGACCATTTGAGATTTAAGGGTGACTTGTAGCCACCTTTGACTGCTTAAAGCCATCATCAGTGCATTAGATGGTAGAAGGCAAATCTACTGTGCTGAGGTATGGAGAGATTCTTCAGTTTTCAGCAAGGCTATCCATTCTCTGTTCCCAATTAAAAACTTAAGCAGGAAATTTGATATCACCACCTCTCACCACACTTTAATATGTAAGAAAGCCAAGTATTTATGGAGGGTATTGTAGGTGTAGAGGGAAAAAAACCCAAAAGATTATTTAACAACACTTTTCTGTGTACATAAATTACTAATATGTTTAATAGGCAGAATTGCCAGTGGTTGTAGCAAGCCTTGTTTGCCAGAACAATATCTGTCTCAATCTATTCTGTTTTCCATGCAAGCCAGATTTCCAAATGAGTGTAAATATTTATGGCATTTAAAACCATAGTAACATAGTAATCTTTTTTCCTTGAAGATCAGAAAAAAACCTCAAACTGTAACCATTTTTCCAATGTGAAGACCCAAATCAGTTATTTTAACTTTCCTAAATGCTACCTGCTCACACTATATGCCAACATAAGCAGCTCAGGCAGTAGGTGGGACCACAGAGCAGCAATACCCTTGAATTCCCCACTTTTTTTTTTTTTTAAACAAAGAAGTCACAGAAGCCATCTTGAGGATATTGGTTTCATTCTGATAGATTGCTCCTTTAAGGTACTTTAAGTAGAAAAGGTAAAACTTTCAAGCAGTGCTTCAGATGACATATTTCATATTTAAACAAAAGCAGACTTAACATTTCTGTGCAAATTTAGCTCTTCCAACCATAAGTTTGGAAACATTTTCAACAGAAGGTTTAAGTTCACAAATTATGTTAGTTCAGAATTAACAGGTAAGTACAGCCTTTTAAAACTAGTCACCTAAATAGCATGTTGAGGGCAATATAGTACATTGAGAACTTTTAAAATATTATGAGTCAGACATATTTTATATAGATTTAACACCTACCAAAGTAAATTCTGTAACAAAGTGATTTTGCATTATGCATATAACACTGATCCTTAGGCAAACAGACACATTAAACCAACAAATCTGAGGACTGTGAGGAATGTTATAGCTGGTAGGAGTCTGCTACAAAGTCCTTGAGGATGCATTGCTATGTTGCTGTACATCTTAATTCAGGACACAGGTGAACAGCTTTAGCAAGAGACCTTTATACCAGCCACTTTAAGCAAGCAGACATTTCAGAGTTTTTTGGTTGCCAGAAGTTTAATCCTGCTTCACTTCACCCTTTAATTGCCTTTTCATGCGTGAATATGGGCTGATTGTGTCATCCATCACGAAGTCATATAGTACTTTTATCCAAGAGTTATATTGTGGCAGGTTGTCATAGTATTCAGCCGCTATTTTCTTCACCTGAAGAAGAGATATGAGGTTTATTTACCGGTTATATTAGCACAAATTGTGACAATTTTGCAAATTGTAACCTCAATGTGTAACCTAATGCACGGCACTCATTTCAGAGGTTAGATTGATTATACAGAAAGGGCCCCTAGTGCCACAGTGTGAACGCTTCTTGAAGGAAAAAGCAATTCCCTAGTTGTTACATAAACTTCATGTGCAGCTTTTGAAGATAACCAGAACAAACTCTGCTGGCACTCCGAAGTCCGTTCACTGTGCTACCCACATGATGATAAAGCTCTCAAAAGGCAAGTGGTTTGATTGCTATTGAAAGTGGGTGAGTGACTCACTTCAGTGCTGACTCATACAATACCAATAAAAAAGGATGTTACGAGTTCTGGGAAGAGATGTTTAACACAGCTATTTTTACATGTAGTTTCAAACCTCAGCATTCAGAAGGAAAAACCCAAACATTTTATTTCAGAGGAACACCTTTATGGAGACAGACTTTAAAGAATGAATATAAACTGCTTCCAAAGACTGTTCTCAGCTGTACATGCTGACTAGACCACTATTCTAAACTGAGAGCAGCAGATTCCGTGAGGTGTCCTTACTGATATTTAAGGCCAAGCACCTGAAGCCTTAAAAACCTGAACAGAACAAAAAGGGATTTCTCACAGAATTCCATAGCTTAAGTCAGAAAAATAATATTAATCTGTGTAAGCAACTAATGAGCCCAAGGTATTCACGTACCTAGTTTGAAGCCAAAGATCCTTTTGATCCATCATTGCACCTATAGAATAATGCATCTATACTTTTATTCAACACTAACAATCCTTGGTGCTGAGGAATCAAGTGTTCAGGACTTCAGGGACCTTAGCACACAGCATAGCAGAGTCCAGTCCAATCAGATTCACTACACTGTTCTAAAAGAAGGCTTTGTTTTCTTATCAGAGCTGTGGATTACAAGTCCTGCAGCAGAACTGGGTATTTACCCCTGGAATTAAATACTTGAAAAAATTCATGCCTATTTATAGGTGAAGTACCTCTGCAAGAAGTGGAATGCTAGTTCCTCAGCACAGACCTAGGTATAAAAGGTGACTTAAAGCAACTTTTGGTGTGTTTGAAAGACGAGATCTATGAATAAGAGCAATCATCTGTCATTAAAAACAGGAAACACACAAAGCCCCAACAAACCAATTACACGATCTAGCTACCCTGCTAAAAGTGCTGGCTTCTTTCACTTTACAGTTCCAGCACTGACAACAAAAATAACAAGTTCAGTCTCCACCAAAGGGGCAAGCTTATAAGGTCTTATTATTGCCAAGTGCAAAAACAAAGCCACAAGACCAACACCACAGCTGCTGTCCAATTGCAAATGTAATGTCCCCTGAAGCTTGTGCTCCAATTGGGAAACACTTATACAATGAGAATGAAACTCTTGCCTTCAGGAAGCAAAGGCTGAATTGAGAAGAAACTTCATCTCTGCTACTCATGCAGACATGACAGGTCTAAGTCCTGGCACAGAAGCCTTAATTCTGTCAATGATACCTTTTAGGGTTCAAAGGCTCTGGCCAGAGGAAACTGAGGTGCTTCAGACTGGAAAGTTTCTAAACATTTGTCAACAGTACAACAAACATTAACATCATCTCAAACCCTCTCTTGTCCCCCAACAGAGAATGTCACTGATACAAGAAACTGAAGCATAAGCACACCTCACAACACTGTCCTTAAGACTGCAGCAACAACAAATATCCCGAGTTATTTGCAACTTCTTAACTGGCTTTCTGCATACTTAAAAACTGAAGAAATCAGAAGACAGGTTGTAATTACAGGAAGCTAAAGTTAGTGCACAGCGTAAGACATGCTTTTCCTCCCCTCTCCTTTTATGGAATAGGCAGTCAGCACTCTGGAAGCTTGTTCAAGATACCACTAAAATGCTAAGTAACTACCTGCTTTATCACTCATGTCATCATTTTTGTTTGGTTATTTGTTGTTTGGGTTTTTTTTTGGTCTCCCATCTTCCATTCTTCTGTCAGTGTTCTACCTAATTTTCAAGTTAAAGTAGGGCTCGATTTAAGAAAAAGTAATAACCTTGGAAGGAAACTTACCAATGGAAGGCTCTTGCCAGGAATATTGGGGAAGTCATGATGTTCGTTGTGATAGCCAACATTAAAAGTGAGCAAGTTAAGTGGCCCATAGTAGGAATAGGTCTCATGTCCTTTTAAAAACATGTAATGTTCAGCTATGAAGTGTCCTGAAATTGGGTGCAACCCAAGTCCAAGTACTGAACCAGCCAGCATGTAAAAAATGGATTTCACTCCCCATAAATAATATATCACAACATCAAAGGAAAGCTGAGCCAACAAATTGATTACTTCAAGCCGAGTAATGGGTTTGGGATTGATGCAGAGAGGTCTAATCGCGTAGAAAAAAGGCTGAAGAACAATCCACATGAACTTCCTGAAAGGGGTGCAGAAAAACCAGCCTTCGAAGTTGGTAGGAATGTCCACATCAATTCCATCACCTCCCAAGTAACGATGATGATCCATGTGGTATCTCTTGAAGGATATGGAATACGGGAGACCAAGAGGGAGGTTGGCAAATATTCCAAACCATCGATTCCACATGGCTTTGCTGTTGCCAAAGGCACTATTGTGAGAGATCTCATGAATAGCCAGAGTCATGGAGTGGCTAATACAGCTTCCAAAAACGTATGCCCAGAAGACTACCCATTTCCAATCCAAGTCTTTAACTAGATAAAATGCAGTCAACTGCGCCAGAACCATCAGCACAACCACCCAGATCAGGTTGTAGTCTGGTTTCATCAATGCTTTTATCTCTGGATGTTTAGCTAGATGAGAAAGAATTACATGAAACAGGAGTTACTTCAAAGCTCTCCTCACAGCCAACCACCCCAGTTAGAGTACAACAGCAGATAGAGCCTTTCCTTCCCTTCTTCCCAATTAGGATTTGCCTTCAAACGAAAACGCATGACCTTTCCTCTTGTGATATTTGCTGCTATAATGAATCACCTGGAATCGAGTAATTTTAGCACTTTCACGTTGCTCAGCAACTAGGCACGTACGCGGCAAGCACCAGTGCCACCTCCAGCCTACGCGGGAAGGAAATGGCTCCGAACCGAGCAACCCACCCGCGATTCAGAAGGGCTGCAATGAGCTCGGCCCCGCATTGAGCGCGGCACCGGAGGACGCCGTTATCCCCTCGCCGTGAGCGCGGGGTGTCACCCCTGAGGTGACAGCGCCTGACCGCTCGCAGGGCTCCGCGGGGCGGCCCCTCGGCAGACAACCCCGGCCGCCGCCCTCCCCCTCCCTCCTTCCCCCCGCTCCTTCCCTTCCCCTCCCCCGACAGCGCCGCCAAGGCGGCAGCTCCCGCCTCCACGTACGCGGGCCCGGCCCGGCTCCGGCCGCTCCGCCCGCCCCGCCGGGAGCCCCCCGCGGGTCCCGCCGCCCCCCCCGGCGCGGGCGGCCATTTTGTGGGGTGCCCGTGTGTCGTGTGTGTGTCCCCCCCCCCCGCTCCGCCACGTAGCCGGCGGCAAGACGCGGCGGCACCGCGGCTCCTCACCCAGGATCTCCTTGCGGCGGTCGGCGTGGGGCTGGTCCGTGTAGACCCACTCGAAATCCTCTCTGGCCACGGTGTTCCCCATGGCGGCAGCGACTCACGCCCACCTTCGCAGCCGCCCGTCCCGCCGGCTCCGCGGCGCCCCCGGCCCCGCACTTTATAGCGCCGCGCAGGCGGCTCGCGGACACGCCCCCCGCCCCGCCCTCGCCGCCCATTGGCCGCCGCCCGCTGTCAGGCGCGCTCCCGGCGGGGAGGCGCCCCCTGCCGGCGCCGTGAGGGGCGGGGGGCGCTCCCTCACAGCGGCGGGAGCGGAGGGGTCGTGTGAGGAAGAGCCGTCATCTGTCCGAAAGCTGTACTGCTGTCGAGGTTTAACCCCGTCATTAGCGATAAAGACCCCTACCCGAAGGCATTCAACCACTACTCAAAACGCCCGTGCCAAGGTCTCTTTCTCTGGTAAGATATTCTAAGAATTTCACTGACAAACGTCCGTCCCTGCGTGTATTTCTTATATAATGCTGACTTCGGGAAGTTCAGTTACAAAGATTATTTAATACAGAAGTTGAATGACTACTTGATTGGGATTTTACTTGTCCACCCAAAACAATCTAAGTCAGTAGACAAAAAATCCACCCAAAATACTCTAAGTGAGTAAGAGCGACAAAAACAGCAGAGAAAGTTATCACAAATTAAATTATATCTCGTCTATTAATGTAATACTAGCATCTCAAGGTTTATGTTGCATCACTTAAACTTTATTTGTAATAATTAATAAAAGAGGCTAATGCATACTGGCCGCTAAAATCCCCATGTGCAGCTGGGCTCATTAAGGGGAAATACAATCCCTACTTGACAACGTTCGCAACCCAAATAATGCACAAAGTGCGGGATCCATAAAGCGTAACACCTGTGTGAATAGTTTTGTTTTGCATGCGTTTTTAACCTGTGCATATTAGGATGGGAATTAGAAGGGAAAAAGGGAGCAAGCAGATGAGACACGGGAAAGTTCCCGCACAGCTTTTCCCTCCTTAGCCGCACGATCTGAATTCTGCCGACTCCGTGGGCACCGGTGCAGCACAGGAGGCAAACCAGATGTTTAGATTTCATCCAGGCACTGTGACCTTGCAAGGTTTACTTCTCGGTCAGTGACCGTTTCACAACAAGCCGGGAAGCGCCTTTGAGCTGCCCGTGCAGCAGCCGAGCGCAGGATCGCCAGGGTCACAAATGTTCCACTCAGCTGCACTCCAAACACTGTGAGCAACGTTTCTGAAAGTGTTCCCTTCTCGTAGTTCAAATATTAGCACTGCTATCCATCACTGCGCTGAGGGCCTTCTCATCCCTGGGAAGGATCCTGCCAAGAGGAGGAATGTGTCAGGTGATGAGAGAGAGGGGTTGCAGCTCGGCCAACAGGAACACTGGGGGAGAGACAGAGTACCAAGAGTTCAGCACACAGAGGCAGGTTTACAGCATTGCAAATGCATATAGATTTGTGAACGGTCACAAATTTCAACTAAATAGAAGAGCCCAGATTTATAAACTACACATTCCAGAGCAGCTAAACAAGGCTTAAAAGACTAAGAAAAATATTAAATGGGAAAGTTTTGGAAAATTTAATTGCCCAAGTGTACTGGAGAGCAAAGTGCCTTTCCTATTTACTCACTGAGTCTTTCTGCTTTAAGCAGCCTGTGTAACAAATACAGATTTATTAGGTCTTCAGCAAGCTAACAGTTTTTCTATCTGACACTTTCCTTTTCAAAGACAGAGATCCAGTATCTAGTATTGCCTTCAGCTGGCACAAAGCTAGAACAAAAATTCTAGAATGTTCAGTTACATGTAAACTAAAGCCGGCAGTGCATACCTGTCTAATGAGGACAACTGCAAGAGCAGAGAGCACATGGACAAGTGAGCTGGTCCAGGTATGGTGCAAAGCAGCACAGGAATGCAACTGGAGAGTTATCAGAACAGTTGACACCTAGCAGACATGTTGCTGTAAAACAGTCCAAACTGAATTGACTTATGAATGAAATAACAATCGATCACTGTAATTTGCCAGTTACCTTCTCAATACCATCAGGAACACCAAGAAATCAGGTAGCCATCTCCTGTCTCGACACATTCAACTGCATCCTACATCATCCTGTTTCCAAGAAGCTCTTAATGCTGAAAATTCTTCAGGCAATCTTAGTGCTCCCCCTTAGATCTCAGTGAAAACAACTAAGTTTCTGTTCAATTCTGTCTTACCTTTTACATTAATAAATTATTCACAGGCATCCTTGTAACATTAATGAACTTCAGTGATTAATGTGCCATGCTGAGTAAATATCAGGAATTGAAGAAGTTCCATTTGTTTCTATCTGTTCTTTATTCTGTGAAATTTATCTTGTTAAGCAGGTAGTCTTTCTTCCTTTAGTGCTTCCATCTGTAACATCCACTGGCCCTTGTCTGGAAGGTGCTTGCATACTCCTTTCACATACAAGCTGTTCCACTTGGGAAGCAAGACCTGGTTGCAAACAGCTTTTCCCTCAAAAAAGCACCACTGCAGTATCTTCTGATCCCATTTCTACCATGTTCACTAGATACGTAAATTTGTAAAAAAAAATCTCCAACCCTACTATGAAAAAAAAGTTTTCAAGGCAAGCTGCTATTTTTAGAAAAGCAGGAAAACTGACCTCAGTAGTTTTAAGTTATTTTAAGAAACTAACTATAAAAAACACAATTGCTTTCCCTGTCAACCCTGAGCTGTTCAGTGTCAGCCCTTGATACAAGTACTAAAGCTGAGCAGTGGCTGCAAATAAAACAATTTTTCATGCAACTTTGTAAACTACGTCTCCCTTTAACAGATTACAGTCACTAATCACTACAAACACTGCACTTCTCCAGGCTGATGAACCAACTCATCTAAAGGTGCACAGACATTTAGAATGACAAGTGATTTAGTTTTTACTCCAGGCAATTTATCAGCTTGTTCCTATGTTGCAAATGCACTCTCTCTATTTAATAAGGGACAACATGGTGTCAGAAATTAACGCTGCAGCTCGTCTCCAAACTATTACTTCATTCTGTTTTCTCCATTCTGTCTGTGCCAGTGGGGTATATTCCAGAGGGAGCCTCCCTCCCTGAGAAGTGAAACACTGGTGTGCCTTTGCCATGGTGTTTCCAGATCTGCCTTGGAACCATCCGTTACATATCTGTAACGTTTCGCGGGCCTTGTCCCATTCTACTGTGCTCGTTAGCAGGCGGATAATCAGGATGCACCTGCAAACTTGGAGCACGTGACGCTTTCTTGAGCTGAAGGTTCCAAGTTGGCACTTGGCACATTCACAGAGAACATTTCATGTAACAATGGGCTGTTGTTGTTTCCAGCCCAGTTTACACAGAGCTAGAGGTTCCCCAAGACATAAATAAATTATACTCTTGAGTAACCTATTTGTATATTGTGAAGGGGGGGGGGAAAGTGCTTGCATATTTTAGAAATTAATAAAGAACCTAAGGTGAAAGATATTCAGAGATGTATGAATAAACCTTTTCAGTAAATGCAATTCACAGGTTTATACTTGTTTGGAAGTATTTCACCACAAATAGCTGGTAAGTAGTCCATTACAGGAATTTTTCATCATGAATAAACGTTAAATGAATTTGTATCACAGAGTAATTATAGTTATCATGCTGAGCCTTTGATTCAAAATTATTTTTTTAAGTATATGCCAGTATTTTTAATCTGAAGAGCAGGCATCTATCTTAAAGAGTTTCTTAATGGTAAAAAAGAATTCTGAGCTGTAGAAAACCAGTACCAGCAAATGCTCCTTTAACAGTTTAAGTCTTCCCTCAGATAACCTTTTATCATTTCCTTGATGCTTAAGGAAAAATGCCTATTTAAAAAAAAGACTCAAACTATTCAAGAAGTTTATTTGAGCGCTAAATGTCTGTGAAATATTAGGCATTTGCAACGCTACTCCTGGTATGAGCCAATACGTTTTAGAAGTAAAAACTGTAGCTGAAAATTCAGGAAAAACATCCATTTTCTGTGATTATGTAACATCTGATCAGACAATTTCTGATTTGTTTGTTTGGTGCTTTAAATACACCCACTGTGTTATGCTGACAGCTGTACAAAACGAAAGAGAAACTTGCACTTCAACCCATAGTATTGAGATTGTGAACAGCTACAAATGCAGCATTTGCATCTTCAGTGCCATCCCAAGTTGAATTCAGAACCACCTAAACCCAAAGCAGCAGCTGGTTAAAAAAAGAAAACATAAGTCAAATGATAAAGCTACATAGTTTAGTACATTAAAACAAATCCAAGGACAATGGTATTTGTATAAGGTTCCAAAAATATACAGATGGGGAGGGGAATAATCACTGTACACAACTCTGAGGTGGTTAAAGTGACCAGAGAGACTGAACAGTGCAAGACATGCTTTTCCAGTTACAAGCTCAAAACAGAAGTGCAAAAGAAATTAAAGCTTTGTCTGAAGTTATTTAACTTTCAGGATAAAGAAAGCTTAGAATATTGTCATCAGTGTTACAGAGAAATTTCCACCTCAACCCCAACACAGACACACAAAATAGTTTCAGTTTTCCCACAATACACCATTTCCCTCAAAGGATGTCCCCCAGGCTTGGTGAGCGTAGGGACGACTTGTCTGACACGGGTTAGATGTTGGCCCATGAACCAAGTGAAGGCTGTTCTCAGCTCTCCAGCTTTGGCCAACAACACTTGCCTTACAGGCAGGGTTCAAACTCTCCTGCCACTCACCTTCTAACACCACCTCACCGTAGAACAGCAGCTGTGCTGAAAGCAGATGCTAAGTTATGGCTGAGGAACAAGGAAATTGCTTTACAGGTCTCTGTGCTCTCTCCCAGAGTCTGGAACAATTTCAGGCAAGTGCTTTTGGCAGGCTGACTAAGCTGTACATGCATCTATCCATGCAAATGTAGAATATGGCTCCCAAGACCTAGAACCAGGGTGTGTGCATGTGAAGACTGGATAGAAGGCCCTCCCTTGTAAGTTTACAAAAATATATAGCCCATACTGTAGCTTAAGAAGTCAGTTTTACTCATTACAGAGAACCCCAAAAAGTATTAACTACTTTTCAGACATTCCAGACAAGGTCACTTGTAACAAAAAAGGTCAAGTTCTCAAAAACAAGATTTTAAAAGTGGATCTTCCCTTCAAGTGAACAGGACATCTGTTTTTACGCTTAACGTTTTAGTCAGTTAAGACAATTTATTTAAGATTTTTTGTGAACATATGCATAAACACAAATAACTTTAAACACGTTTGCACAGAAAAAAAAAAAAGGTTAACCCTTCAAAACATAACAGAGCAGGTCTGGTTAGTACGTAACTATTGCAAATATTAAAGATTCTGTGCATTAGGCCCACCCATACAGAAAGCAGGGGAAAAGTCAATGAAAGAAAATAACTGTTCAAGTCTAAGAGGTGTTTTGAAGAGCCAGCAGCTAAGTGACACCATGAAGCTGGTCACAGTGTCCAAACAAGCAGACCTGCTTGGGCTACTCGAGCAGTGTATCCTCCTGAAGGTGTCATTTACTCCCAAGTTATTTTCTGTTTCGAAGGCGCTTAGATTTCCTAGGACAGTCTGTGGAATCCACCGCCTTCCTCCGTTTTCGAGGAGATTGTTCATTTGAGCCAGAACCTGAGGAATTTCCTACTGTGCTCTCCATCACCTCTCGCAGCTTGCGCTCAAGCTCAGCCAACCGGGCATTCTGTTCACCTATGATTTGGGTTTGCTCAAGCAGTTTCTGATCTTGATCCTGGAGCTGTTTCTGTTGCTCCTGCACTTTGATGCGGAGCTCGGAGATCTCCCGCTTCAGCGCTGTCAAGCCTGTGCCGTTCGCTTTTACTTGCTGCTGGAGTTTGGTGACTTCCTGCCTGGAAGGGCTCTGCTTGGAGAACAGCTGCATTGTTGTCAGTGCTGCAGAAGGCCCTGGAACTTCAGAGAGAAGTATGATTAGTCCTCCAAAACTTCGTGGTAGAAACTGTGTCCCAGTTTTCACATTTCGCTTATCCCTAATCCCCAAACATGAATCTGAACACAAGAAGTTGCAAGTTATATGAGCATGTAAACAGATTTACAGTCATTTAAGTGTCGAAGAAGAATGTGTGGTAATCTCAGAGCAAAATTTAATTTAAAATGCTTATAGATTTTCAGTAGTCTGGAAAACAGCTCATAATTCATTTCCTGTATATAACCCCCCTTCTTTTGCTGTATCAAAAATTGCATAGAGATATTGTCATGTAGACTTAATGTCACAGATATTAAGTCAAAAACCCACAACACATCTACTTTATACAGAACAGTTAGAGTAAATAAATATCTTTCATTAGAGCAGCAAAAATCTGCTGTCTTAGTTGCAGACAGATAAAGTTCTAAAATTTTGTCATTTGGGGCTTAACAAGATATTTCAGATTAACTTACATTTTAGAAGAAAGGAATTTACTTCCCATGCTTCTTTAGAATCATTCTTCCTAAGTACTAAAGTCATACTGGAATCTGAGCTTGGAACTGTTGATTCTAATAAAGTTCCTGCAAATCAAGGAGACTAACAGCTACTGTATAATTTCTTTCACTTCTTCCACCATAAAAGATATCTATCACTTTTTCTGGTATTTTACTCTTCAAGCAATGCTGTGCAAGCAAAATGCAACTTTTAAGTGCTATGCAGACGGAACAGTCAGGAACAGCTGGGAACAGTCATCCTCCTTTTCCTCCTGTTTTTTGTCAGCTAGGATGCCAGCACAGCTACCATTATATGGCAACTAAGGGGTTGCCTCTGCAGAAATTATGCTCCTCTCTCAACATGAGACAGGCATTTTTATGCACCATAAAGCCTTGGCCTCGAAAAGCCAATTGACCTCAACTATGGTTTTGGGCAATACTTCCTCAATCGAGAGCCTCAGTACACATTAACATATATAATAAAAAAAAAATCAAACCATATATAATTAAAAAAATGAAAGTATAATTAAGAGGATATAATTAACAGCTGGTATACACAACAGCTAAAAGGGTGGACAGGATACACAAGAAACAGCAAGCATCTCCTGCAGTTAGGCCTATCAGGTTTTTTAAGATGTAATTTTTTTTCTTCAATTTTTATTAAGTTACCCTTTTAGGGAACTAATGCACACTTTATGAAGTGTGAAGACGTCCTGTACAGGGAAAATGCTACATTTTTACCAGCCCTTTTGCCTTTTGCCACCCAGGCCAAAGATCTAGTTCTAGCCAAAGTTAAACTTTGGCTGACAAAAGTTCTGGAAAGTCTGAAAAGAGTATACAAAGGACCAGTTTAATTGCTTATTTATAGACTTATTTTAATTATTGTCTTTTCACTATTACCTGTAAGTATTTTGCTTGTTAGTGTATACAACAGTGCCCCAGGAAAGTAAAAAAGCACATGCAAGTATGTTCTAGCTCTCTATGTACTACAACAGCTTAGGCAAATTCATTTGCTGATTGTCCTAAAAATAAAAGGCATCAGGTTGTTGTTTCCTGTGCCAAATTTCAACCAAATGCAATGATAAAGTCTCATTCACTGGTGGCACAAAAGCGTTTGTTTAAGGAATACACACTATGCATAATTCTAACACACATTCAAGTGATGTTCTTTCAGTAGTACAAAGGCTCTTTAAATTTCAAAGCAAATGGATTTCAATTAGCATTCTTAAGAAACAAGTATCATCAATATTTATGTAATAAAGCTCATATTTAAGGGAGGTAGCCTTAAAAACATACAGTGCTGTGAATTTTTACAGAAAAACTAAATAAAACTTAACTATATGTTGGAATTAATACCTGGGGCAGTTCCTATCAGACGTCCCGATACATCTGACCCAGGCATCTTTCTTTTCAGTATTGGAACAATCTTCTCATCAAAATATTCCATAGCCATGGAGGAAATGTCCCTTAGTTCTTGAAGAACTTCATGAGCTCTCTGAGGAGCTCTTGTAGAGTTTACATATCTTAGCACTCGATAAATTTCATCTATTACCTAAAACATTTAAGAATAATTAGGATTTTCTGATAAAGGCAAGATTATTTCAGTTCAATCTACAAATTTTGGCATATTCAGGGGCTTTTACCACGTAACAGTTGCATACCACTGTGTGCTTTAGTTCTAGATCACCTTTTTGAAATGAAGTGTTCATGATATATCAGAGAAGCTATTCACTTGATCTATCACAACAGCTCTCTTCAAATTCATGAAATAAGGCTCATTATGCAAAATTTTGTTTTATACAGCCATACTTGACTTCTAAGTTATATAATCTATACTCAGCAGAACACGATAATTTCCTTATAGAGAATCTGAAGCAAGATACTCTGAGCTCCAATGCAGAGCAGTCACTACCCCAGCTACTTCTGAAACACATAATTGAAGTAGCAAAAATTAGCATTATGTCAGTCTGAAGAGCTGTAAATATTTACTTGAATCCACTTGCATACACCCAAAATAGTGCAAATTCAGATTAAGTCCAAAAGACGTTAATTTAGTGAACATCAATCCACTACTGACAGAAAACATAACTCTTAACAGGTTTGGCAAACAAGCCCTTTGGTTAGGAGAGATACAGAGAGATGAAAGGTGTGTCACTAATCTATGAATTATAGTCTGAGGCACACCAAGATAGGAGTGCTGGTCTCTCAGCCAAAAATACACAGGTATTTCTCAGAGGATTATGAATGGCTAAAGAGTTTCCTGAAGAACACAGATCATAAAGAGTTGTGTTTTGTTCAGCTAAAAAGTTGCAAAAGCTAGACAAGACTTAAAAATTTCTCACCAAGCAACAAACTTACAAAAGACTTCCCTAATTTCACCCACATTATATCCTGTTAGCAACAACATCCTCAATATCCAGCAGGACTCTGCTGTCATCAGGAACACTCACAGAATGCCAAACCTCAAGTCAGGGTTTACATATTCTAACACAAATTCAATTCCTGGCAGTTCTGTGGCAAAACTTTTTGAGGGAAGCAATGCAGGTGCAAGGGACAGTAAGTGAACACTGACAGACTGTAAGTGAACACTAAGCCTTGAATCTGACTGACCAAAATATTATTCTCTGGTAAACTGGTAAGAGTGCATAGAGAGCAGCAGCTTTAGCAAACTCATACACCAAGTAAATAATTAAAAAAAAAAAAACAAACAACTTTTTAGCAGTAATATCAAAATACAGTCAAGGTCCTTACTAGTCAGTGCCCATAAGGAAAATGGCTGGCAAGCTCACTTGCCCAACTCCTGCACACCCCAGGTCTAGACTGAGTAATGCCTTTCCATCTACCCTTCAAAATAGTATGGCAACATTTCTTATAAGTATTTAATTTACTAGGTGAGTATCAAGGACTTAAGTTCATTTGACTCTGTTATAATAATTTTTTTCAAAATACATGGTACATATAAAAATACAATGCAAAGTCAAACAAGAATATATTACACTACAGTTATTTAATTTAGAATTAATTAAATATCAAGTCAACAATGGTGTACAGAAACAGTTACCTCTTCAAGATAAAAATATATTACATGCTCACAGCCTATCCTACCACACTGAGAGCACAAATGCCTGCATGCTGCCCCCAAATCCAAAAGATAACTTTTCCATTCATCCCAGGGCAATTATCCACTCATGAAAAAGCAGTACCAACATATCCAAACCTTACATGGAAAGATCGATGAACAAAGCATCAGGCTAATGTTCACTGATCTCGTTTCATCCCTGAGCTGTACCAGTCTTCCTCTGACCAGGATTTTGTCAATTGCCCCATGCCCTGTTGTTTCACAGCTTAATAAACAGTGGGATCTCCAATGTACATCTCTCTTGCATAATTCATATTTAATGCTGGGGTCGTGTACACCAGATGATGCATATTTAATGCTGGGGTACCGAACACCAGAATTGTTCAGTAATATTCACATTTAACACACTTTGCATTTAAAGCTAATGCCACCTACTGTACAAAAATACACCATCCACTGTAACACTGAACAGTGTTTCCAGACATTAAATACCTTTAATAAATTAATCTGAAGTCCTCAAACCCTTAAAAAAGGTGCATAAAATCTTCCTGATTGAGTGCTTAGTGCCATACACAGTCTAAATTACTACATCTCCTGATAGCCTGGATCATGTGATTTTCCTAAAAGGTTGTAGAGGATGTATATGCCATAAGTCAAGCATCAGAATTAAGAGAGAATCTAAGGGCAAACAGAGATCAAATTTAAAATAATTAATATTTAAATATAGTCTGGTTCATTCATTTCAGACTGCCTGGTAAAACAGAGTATTGGCTTGTATGTTTGTTTGCAAATATCTGAAATACAGTTTTTACATATATATATATATATATATATACACATATACAATATATCAAGTTGCCTCAGCTGTGCCAGGTTAGGAAACACAAATCTAATTTTTTTAAACACAGAGACACATTCACATAATATAGTCTATATTTTACCTTTCCAGGTATGAAGCAACAGAGATTGGAATCCACATACTTCATGAAAGTCATATTCAACAGGGAGAGCCTCGTTTCCACAGCAGCGAGGATGTCTGCATGGCGAGCTAATGAGTGATTTCTTCTTTCCGACTCCCGTCTAGAAGACAGACCATAAGGTGACACTGATTTAACAAGGAGTCAATGGAAGTCCAACTGTAACATTACTCAAGTTAATTTCACTCTTAAACCCCTCTGAAGTTAGAAATTGTAACCACTAACATTTGTCTTCCTGGAAGTAAGAGATACAGATTGAGAACCAGCCAGTAATAGCATACTTCACTTTCTTAGACAAAATTTGTTCTCTAAATGATTACTACATCTTATGTGATCCATAAACTCTATGTAATTTAGGACTATTTTAAGAACAAGCTTTCAGTACTAACTAGCAGTAGATACTGGATCAGAGTGAATATATTTATCCCCCCCCTATTCCTATGGCCAGCACTTCAATGCAATTGACATAATAAATGCAATATATTAGTAGTGCTTGCTACAAAGTTTAGGTTGAGATATAAGCTCTTTTGACAAAGGATCTCTAGGGTAAGTAGCATTTAGTTTCTTCACTCTGACTGGGAAATCTGATAGGACACAGCAGCAGCTGCACTTATTCACTGGAAAGAGGAAGAAATACATTGCTTCAGTGAGAAACTAGCTCCCAGTAATGCTCACATGTTGAAGCCCTCTTCCTTCCCTCTGTTTAATCCTTGTTACTGCTTTCCTTTAAAGCAGTCTTTGATAAATCATGAGTGAAGGCAGTTGGTCATGAAAAGGAATGACATTTATTCATTCCTAGGAGTCCTTGCTTGACTTGCCAGAAGAGCTGAGTAATACAGAACACACTCTTCTCTACTTGAAATGTCAGAGACACTTTCCACACCATTATTCTGTAATTAAATCTTAGGTTCAAGGTGCTTTTGGAGAAAAAATGAATTAAAACCAAATGACTAAAATTTTCAAGAGATATAAATGGAATTAGCCATCAAGAAATTTCTTTTCAACAATCTGCTTAAAAGAATCTAACACAATTAAATTGAATTACAATTTTAACTCATACATACCTTGGAAGTTGAGCTTTAACTTGCTTTTGACACAAGTTGTGGTATCTTTCCACTTTCAGAAATCCCTGATTTAGCATTCTCTGGCAAACCAGGTCCATTCGCTTACAAACCTGTATTTAAGTAAAGAGAAATCATAAGGCTCAATTAAGGCCACAAGTCACTTTTACTATTACCTTATCCCTACGTGCTGGGTAGTAAAAGACCTTCTCATTGTTTTTTGTTCCATTTCAGTGAGCAAAAACTGCAGCTGAGAGTAAGGCCTCACCATCTCCAACAATGATCATGATATTCCAAAAAGGAGCAGCTATGTTCACAAATTAATCTCCTGATATTGCCTAACAAGAGAGCAGGCTGAATGCCTCCCATATATAAGCAGATACAATTTCCTCTTGGTTTTAATGGAAGTTTGCAAATGCCTGTGTCTGGCTTTTAGCTTAGTCTCCAGAGGGATTCTGCTAGATCAAGTTAGTATTTTGTAGTTTCAAAAAAGAAGCCTTTAAAGCGAAGAAATCGTGAGAGTTTTCTGCCAGTGTTTAAAGCTTATGTTTTGAAGTCAGCCACAATTATGTGTAAAAACATATGCAACACGGTGCACATGAAACAAGATTCCTTTTTCTAGAAAAAAAGTATTTTCTTCTCCGTTTAACAGACCAATAGTCTCTTTCCCCTGACTCCCCCAGAGATTTAGGGAGAAAGGACATTAACAGCTGCAGAAGATATAATAAACAGCTACAGTTAAACCTTCACAAAGTTACCAGTTACAGGACAAAGCCAACTCGTACAAAAGTTTAAAGCCATTGCAATTCAGTTCTGCAGATGCAAGAGCTAACTGTTTTAGAAACTGTTTGGTTTTTTTTTTTTTAAGTACTGACCTGCACAATTTCCACTTTGACCCCACATTCCAATGAATTAGCTTCTTAAAAAAAACCTGAAACATTCCTTTCGTCCATACACTTTATCTCATAACTTTTAAGTCTATGTAAGTTTATACCCTGAGGAAGAAGATTCTCACTTCTTCCAGCAAAGCCTGCCATTACTTTAGAAAGCACTATACAAAGAAGTTCTGCTTTCTGAGAGTATTCCTCTAGTCCACAGCTAGTTTAAGCTCTGTGAGAACTGACTATTTTCAAACAGATCTGTACTAACAAACCATTAAGCAAATACTGGATATGTCTGTGCTCCTTGTTATTAGATCTTCTTTGATAACAGTCAAAGGAGAAGGATCAGACAAGCAAACTACAGAGCTACAGTCTCAGCACACTCTGCCCCACATTCACTGATCCAGTTAAGTCATCTCCTGTGTATAAGGAATAATGTTGGCCCTTCAACTACAGGAAGGAGAAAACTGTCAGTTTTCTTCCTGAGCTAATAGCTGTATTAGGAGTGCATAGATCTGATACTGTTTTCCACTACAAGGCTTTACAGCTTTCTTGTAGTTCTAATGCTACCAAACCCCTGAACTAGGCGCTAGTACCTGCACTAGGGCTACGTCAGCTCTGCAGTTACTCGGCACAGGAGAAAAACAACCCTGGAGACACGATCGGCTACGGATTCGGAGGAAGCAGAGAGCGATTTCAATCACGTGCACACTGACATCTGGTGGCAGAAAGGATCTTCCAGTGCGCTGACCAAGACACTCGCAATGGGTAACATGAACCGTGCTGGCTTTTTTTAATCTTACTCATTTGATGACGCTACACACCATGAAGAACCATTTGCTCCAGTTTCTCAACGTCACCTGTATTTATGCCAATAACCACTCTAGAACCCAAACGCCAAACAGGTAACAGGTACCACCAGAATCAAAAAGTGTTTGGTTGCAACTTATTTTACTAATCATCTCTTAATTCTCAGCTGGTTCACCATGTAAACAGTACGGCACCTGTATTTATAGGAATAATATACCTCTTCTAGACTGCACAATCAGCAGTCATATGCAAAGCAGCACCATTACACTTTTAAATGTCCACATTAGTCCAAGACAATTTGATACTCACTATTCAATGGACTGTAAGAAAGTAAAATGTTAAATTTCCTCATACTTGTATTTACAAATTTTGGTGAATATTTTTTTATTCAAGTCATAGAGCTGAAAAAGCCCGAGTTTCCTCAAAAGTCCAGTCCAACCAGCCCCTATGTTCAAATTTCAGGGTTAGAAAGATATTCTAAGTCCATGTGAAAAGAAGGATGAGAGACTGCTTCTTCACATGCTGACTTATATCCAATAACAGCTTTCCATAAGCCTATGAACTAATTTTCCAATTCGTTTGTAAACAAACTAATACAATCTACTAGCTCCTGATTCCTCAAGCATGGCTTATTTCTTCCAAGCTCCACTACCAGACAACCAAGTCCAAAACAGATATAAAACATCCTAAACTATTTAGAGTCACTATATGTTCTCTTTCCTAGGAACTATACAGACACCACACTTCATAACATGCCTTTCTAGGGTAAAGTAAGTGGCAAAACGTTGATGACTTCAGCAAGAATCTTTAAAATAGAAATGCCTGTAAATACCGACGGACTCAAACTAGGAATACTAAAGCTATGCTTTCCAAAGGCTATCAGTCTTTATTCTGCTGTGCAGAAAACAAACACCAGTTTTCTGCAGAATCTAAGTCACTTCTGACACGTGTCGGTATCCAAGATAACCTTCTCCTCAGAGTGTGTGTGGAAGGAGGCTGTGGATTGCTTGGTTTTAATCATGACTGCTATAGTCATAACGTGAACGGAAGTGCCTTTCCAAGCTCAGACATGTGACTGAGAAAGAAACTGGAATATAAGAATTTCATTATTACACTGAGGTAAACATTTCAAAGCTTCTGTAAGTCAGTAAAAATATCCCCGTAGAAGGAGCCTTCAAAAGCTGGAAGATAGCTAGTTTCCATATCAGCATGCACACTAGGCTGCAGCTTGTCCAGAACATTACAGCTTCAGACACAAGGATCTTTTGGGTTTTCTGTCATGATGACTATCAGAGAAACCAGATGAAATACTCAAAAGGGCTGAAAGCAAAATAGTGCTGCTTTTCCTCACATTCACTGTATCTGAACAAAATTTTTAGAACTCAAGATTTACATAATTTCAGACAAGGCTGCACTCTGAATGCCTGTTGTTTAGTCTCTGTTACTTTAGATCTACTTCACTGCTTAACCAGTAGGTGCTTCAATTATGCTTTCAAATGCAGTAACACCAGGAACAGCAAAAAGCATTATGCTCAGGAGAGCAAATGCTTCTTTGCACAATGAGGGGCCCAGGGTCCTGCCTTGCCTGGTGGCAATCATCACAAGCAGGAGATGTTCTTTACCTCATCCTTCGCTGACAGAAAAAGACTTCTGGATCTTAAGCCTGAGACTATGCTCTGTATAAACAATGCATGTTCCTATCTCCATTTTAATCTGAAAACGTGCTGGTGTTCCACACAGCCAACTCCTTGGTCTGTCATCTTGTACACGCTCTAGATCCAACACCAGTTCAACTCAAGGAATTTATTTTTGTTTATGGATCAGTGAGCTAAGGTGATCCAAAGTAAGAAAGATATTAGGACATCCATTTGCTTCAATGCTGCGTTCCAGAGAACGCATCAGAGCGACTGGTTTAGGGAATCCACATTTTGTTTGAGTCAACTGATGCCCTAGATCATATCTTCCTGCCTTCCTCAAGATGTTTTATCCCATGGAATGCCACATTCTAAGGGATTAATGAAGCTGCTTTCAGGTACATTTTTATGCTTAGGCATGAGACCTAAGCAATTTAATCCCTGTCATTCAAGTAACGTGGTCCTGTGATGTATCTTTAGCACAATACTACTTACTATAATATACACTCATTCATCTTTGATATGCAACTCAAGTCAGTTCTCATAGAAAAGAAAAGTTTACTGTTTAAGACATCTTAGAGCAGGACTATACAAGTCTTTTCCAAGCCTACTCATTGCCTTTAAAAATCAGAAAGTGATGAAACATCACTATGAATTTATGCCTAGGCATTATTATTTTTAAAAGCTACTTTAATTCTCTGTCCAACAGCACCTGGAGTTGCATAAAACATCCAGTGTCTGCCTCTCAGTGAACTGCCAAAAGAAGACCTTCAGTTCTGAACAGCCACCTGAAAGACCCCGCTTATGAAGCTTACAGGGTCAAAGCAGAAGGGCTTTGATTCTTTACTGCTGGTTAAGAGGTGCTTTCTTCTCAGAAGAATGCTCATAGTGAATGCTTTCTGATGTGCTTAAGGGATCAATAAGGTATTTGATGCAGATAAATTTTCTTGGCTGTCACTGACTCAAAACTAAAAATAGGGAAAGACCAACTTAATAGTTCCCTTCATTTAACGCCCAGCATTGTTCTGTGTATGTTTGAGTTGATATCTATCCAGTCTGATTTTGTGTATTTCTGAAAGGGGCAGCCATCTTCTGGAAAAGCAAGCTTGGAGGTGCTACACAAGGAAAGGTGAAAGTGTTACATTTTACTTCTCAGGTACCACTGAGAGTTAAACACCTGGTTTAGTCCTTACACCATCACCTTTCCTGTTCTCAGCTTCAGTGTCAACACAGCATTGCCTACAAACACTGACTTGGTGCTAGAGAAAGCCTTCTACTGACCGGTGAGAGCTGCCACAGGTACAACCACTCATAAAATGAATGGGAGAGGTGCAGCCAAGGGCTGCGTCTGGCACTGCAATACAGACCATGAAACACTAAGTATACCAGAAGGTATCTGATGTACTTCCCTTAATTCAAACTGTAAGCACCACCCGAGATCCTTGGGGCTGTCCTGTGTAGGGCCAGCAGTTGGACTCTGACGATCCTTGTGGGTCCCTTCCAACTCAGGATATTCTACGGTACTCAAAGTACTACATCTCTTTTACAGACCCACCACCTACTCTCACAGAAGAAGCAAAGTCTTCAGTGGACTGACAGCATGCTCTAGAAATATTTAGAAACCGGTGTACTTGGTGCAGTATGAATAAGAACAGATTTTCTGCTTGAAGAGCTTTTGGTTTAAAGTTACAGTCAGGATGCAACACTTGAGGTTGCTGATCCAGGACACAAGCAGTTTAATTTTCTGCAGAAATATGCTTGAAATATTAGCTAGTTTAGGCTAATCAAGTTCTTAAAATAGAAATAGTACAGTACATGCACGTTTACTGAGGGTTACGTAAGCTGTGCATTAATTCCCTCACTATTATTCCATTTACAACCTCACAGGAGATCCAGCTTATCATAACGTGACATAGTTTACATCAAGTTCCTTATGTGGGCAGTTAAATATTGACATACATTGATCTCATCACTGACAGCTGCACTTATCATTATCGTTGTCATTGTCAAGATCAAAGGTAGAGATAATGTATTTTATTAGATTCACCACAATGACTGCAAGAAGCAGGCAGCTTTTCAAACAGACGAGGGTTGGGGGTTTTTTTTACATCTTCTTTTCTTGCCCTACATTTATTTCTAGATAGGTTTGGCTCTTGGAGCAGCAGGCTCATCATCTCCTACACTTCTTGGCTTAAGCTCTATACGTAAAAATAAACACACCCATGAGACACAATAGACTACCCACCCCAGGCAGTCACTAGCAGAAATAAGCCTCCAGCAGCTCAGTGTCTTCTCCCAGCGGAAGAAAGGAATGAAAGAAGTAAGAGACGGTAACAGCCCTTTTGGAATGCGTGTATGGAGGCGCCCACGGAGACTGGAGAAGGGATCAAGCCCCATCCCATTCCACCCCACCCCACGCCATCTCATCCAGCCCCTTCCCGGGGGGGGGGGGTCGGCCGGTGCCGCCGACCCCTCGGCACCTGCCGCCGCCCCGGCGGGCGGCCCGACCCCGGCCCCGCAGGGCGCTCCCCGCCCCCCGCCGCCCCTACCAGGCGCAGCTGGCTCGTCTCATCGTAGGACAGGAAGCTGAGGATGCTCTCGATGGCCACGATGGGCAGCCCCATGAGCGTGTTGCTCTGCGGCGGCGGCTCCATGGGCGCCAGGGCCTCGGCGGACTCCGGGAGCGGGGCCGGGGAGAGCCGCGCCGAGCCCGGGGCGCCGCCTTCGCCCTCCGACACGAGCCGCTCCTCCGGCGCCGCCATCTTGCAGCCCGTCCTTCCTCCGCGGGGGAGCGCGGGCCGCCCTCCTGTGACGTCCCTTCCGCGGCCGCCGCCAACCGCCCCGCCCGGCATTCCAGCCGGGAATCCTGGTGCGCGTGTGGGTGCCGGCGGCCGCTCGGCGCCAACCGGCCGGCGCGCGGCACTCGTTCCACGGAAAGGCCGTTCCCCGGAAAGGCCGTTCCCAGGCGCGCGCCGAGAGCACGGTGCCAGGCTCTCTTCGGTTGTTCCCGGCCGCGGGGCGAAGAGCAGTGGGCATAAGCTAAAGCACAGCGAGGTCCACCTCAACCCGAGGAAGAGCTTCCTTACGTTGAGGGTGGCGGAGCAGTGGAACAGGCTGCCCAGGGAGGCTGTGGAGTCTCCCTCTCTGGAAACATTAAGAACACACCTGGACGCGCTCCTGTGTCACCCGCTCTAGGTCACGCTGCCTTGGCAGGAGGGTTGGACTGGATGATCTCCAGTTGTCCCTTCCAACCCTAGTTATTTTGTGATTCTCCTCCTGGATCGCCCTCTCCATGAGTAGATACCCAACCCAGACTTCCCCTGAGATGGCTTTACAGCATCCCATCGTGTCCAGTGGCTGGAGAATGGAGAGGAGAGATCATCATCTCCCTCTCCATGCTTCCTCCTGAGGAAACCCTGAGAAGGGCCTCCCAAAACTCCTTCACTGCTGCTGCCCAGGAGTCTGTCACTGCTCCCTCCACTCTCTGGAAACAGCTCTGGCTGCACAGGCACAGCGGCCTCCCAGGAGAATGTGGGTGAATTACGGTGAGGCAGCTACAAGGTGGAAAAATACCTCTATAGCGCCTACATGAGGTGCAACTTCGTCTTTATCACAAATGTAATCCAGGCTTTTGTATTTTACCTTTAGATGGGTAAGCACCCTGTTGTGTTTTGAGTCCAGCCTGGCCCTACCCTCCTTTCAGGAGAAGCCCCAGCAGCTGGGGTGGATGGTGGGGTTGCAGATCTGCTGACAGCTTTTGGGGGTCGTAGCCAGCTGGGAAAAAACTCGGCAGCCCGGAAAACACTGCTTGAAATCAAACATTATTGAGCAAGCAGAACACCCATAATAAAGCAAACTCTGCTCCACTATTTGACCTTTATCCTGCATATTAGGGAGCTTTCTTGGATCCCATTGCTGGGACAGCAAAGGGATGGGACCAAGGGCTGTTAATAGAGCATTCCCTGGTGCTTCTGAGCACAGGCACACCGTAGTTTCGCAACCATCTTAGCCTGACAGAACTTGTGGCAGCCACTGAAAAGGATGGTGGCACCCTCCTCTCTGCCTTCAGCTGCCGCTGCTGCTTTGTCTCACATCAGCAACGTTGGGCGTGTGCTTGACTGGGGAACTGGTGCTGCTGAAGACTGACTTGCCGAAGAAAATCAGTAGATGAATACCAGAGGTGATGGTAGCAAAGTGTGTGGGGAAAGGCCGTAAAATGTTTGGGGAGAATGGGGCCACTTGTAGTACCTGCACCGAGGTAGTACAGCTTAAAATAATACAGGATTAAAGGATTATCTGCCTGCTGCATTCCCGTACTTTTTTTTTTTTTTCAGCCACGCTTCTCGTCTTTGAAGTTTAATCTTAACCCATTTCTTTCATGTGCAACTCCCCCCTTTCCTCGGAAACCTATCTGCAACCTCTTTCTTAAAAGAAGAAGAAGAAGAAAAAAAAAGGGGCAACGGGAAAAGAATTAGCTTGGGAGCAGGGCAAATGCAAGGGTAAGCCTTTATGTGTGTCATTCGAATGGCACGCCAAAAATGTGCACTGAAATTAATATTTCCTTTTTGGGAGCAGAACACTGCGTGCCTTGTACGGATCTGGAAGTGTTTTGCTCCCCGACCCCGCCCCTGAGCTCATCGATGCCGCTGTAAGATGATCCGGCTATCTTGCAACAAGGGTTTTATTCTTGCGCATGTTTTTCAGACCTGATCTCCTTTCACATGCACAGTCAGCGGTTTAAAACACACTCAGGAGAATCCTTTATGAACTTGTGACTTGGCACATGAAGTTTGGTCTGGCAGTCCATTAATGCTTTAAAAGCAAGTGGGTTTTTTTGTCCTACCTAAGCATTCATAATTTAAGGTTATTTCAAAAATGCTTTTTTGTTTTTCATATAATTTGAACAGTTCAAGTTTTTAAGATACTTAAGGTGCTTTAAGCTTTATATTTAATAAATATAAGCTCTATGTTCTGTATGTTTATTATATCACCAAGCAGAACAAATTGATACAATGAACGATATATATTTTATACCAAGTACAATTATATACATAGCTTAATAGTTAATAAGTCTACTTTAGTAAGTAGGCTAATTCTGCTGCCTCCCAGATTCTGGTTCATGTCTTTCCCCAGTGTATCCTCTGTCATTTTTCTGAGCATGCATCACTTTGCATTCATTTGCAAAAACACAGCCTACACGCACTTTTACAAAATCCCATCACAGACACTCCAGTGGATGCACTTTTCAGGTATTTTGGGATAGTGTGAAGCCAGACAACTTGATAATGCTTCCTGAAAGGAATGAAATCAAGTTATTTACAGTTTATTGTATGTCATGTAACACGCAAACATTTTGTCAATATTTTAGAGGTCAGGCAGGGTACATGCCTCACCTGCCTTATTTGGGTTACCACTCCTTTAGATTTCTGCAATGCTTGTAAGACCTTAAAAATCTTTAAATAACCTTAGTTTTGAATTTACCATGTTAGAATTACAAGTATAGCTGGACTGAAATTTTTTTAAAATGTCTCAATGACTCACAAGATGGATGTTAAAAGAAAAGTATTGTTTTGCTTCTTTTATGCAAAAATTCTCATAATATTATTTATATTTTAGGGAATGAAATTTGGATGTCTCTGTACTTTGGACTGCTTATATGAGGTTTAAAAGGAAGGTCGAGTGGACCAAGGACATCTGGTTTGCATTCTTTGTGGTAATATGCCAAAAAATTTTTATGTCACAAGTCTTTGTAAAATCTGTGTAAAATTATTTGGCTTAAAATTTGTCAGTGAAATTCTTAGGTGTATCTACACTGAAAGATTCAACCTCTCAGCTTACTACAAGCTTATAAGACCGTATATATTTCGTGCTCCAAACTGATTCAAGTCTGGTCTGTTGAGGTCAGCAGGGCCAGTGAAATTTTATTGTAAGCATGTAGAACATTTTGTTTGGGCTTTGTGTCAACAACTCAAGAACCACGATGAAGAGGAAGGAGCCTGGCTCAAGTACAAGTAAAGTTGTAACTATCAAATATGAGAAAGGAGAAGAAACTCGGGGAAGGGGAGAAAGAGAGAGTGAGAGGCAGGAGCTTGCAAGCATAAATCTGGGAAAAGAGGGTTGCAGGAAGAAATCTAGCAGCAGGGGTTGGAGGTGAGGGAGAGTGTGTAACTAGGTCAAGAACTGTCACTTTAATGAGGAATATTGGAGCAAAGAGGAGTAATGTGCTTAAAAAACTGAGGGTAAGAGCAGAAGTTGGGTGGGAGGAGAACAGATTTGTTTTATTTATTAGTTAGTGTAATCAATAGAAAACCAGAAAAGGCAGTGGCAGCAGCAGCAGTTTGCTCACTTTATGGATATTTGGGATTTTTTTGAAAGAAGTCTGGTTTGTTCAAACAGCTATATATTCATTCAGGCTACTGCGCACTGAGGCAGAGTAAAGTCTTTCATGCTTAAAGGTTTTTTTTGACAGGCATTAAAAAATAAATGGAAAAAAGCCATATTTAAATTTCCCTTTTGAATGTTTTTAATAAATGTAGACAGGAGTGTAAATTTGAACAGATTAATCTTTTGCAGCTGAAACTTTTAATCCATTAATCGGTAAATTAATAAATATTGT
>JAYRBT010000114.1:7110418-7173304 GCA_036023395.1 Myiotriccus ornatus | reverse complement strand
GGAGTGTAAATTTGAACAGATTAATCTTTTGCAGCTGAAACTTTTAATCCATTAATCGGTAAATTAATAAATATTGTTATGTGGAGTCAGCTTCAGATATCAGCGTAATCCCAGTTTAATTAAATCAATATATGTATTTAACTGGATCCTTTGCAGTTTAATCAGTTTTGGACCCAGAGTGCTACCTGTTAAATAAAAAACTGATTGAGAAACTGACTAAAATCTACAGCTACCTCTTCATTTACTTGTAATACTGTACATTAGGCTTCTGATAGGAATCATAAGCTGAAGCTGGGAGGCAGAAGAACATGATGGTCCACAAGAAATGAGAGGTAGAAGCAAAAGGAAAACACGTGGAAGACAGGGTGAAAGAAATTACAACCTCTGTAGATTTTTCTGAAATAAAAGTGTGGGGACCAGACTAATCTTGAGCAGCTTTCGTACGCCAGGCATGTTGCACATGTTTTTCTCTTCAATTTCAAGAAAATATTTAGCTAAAAGTATTTTCAACTCCACAAGAAAATTTGGGTTTGTAGATGTGTATTTATTACTTCTATTGATGAGGTAAACTGATGTACTTGGAGGATAAAAAGGGTAAGGGTTCAGACAACTCCCCTTTCTATTTTCTAGGAGTAAAAATACCTTTCCTGAAAGACGACTGCAGAATCAGGTAGTGGATAGCATGTTGTCTTGGTCAGGTTTACACATCCTCACACAGAGGTACTCAAAAGGAAGTGTGGTGAACAAGCTTATATATAAAAAAAGAGGTTTTAATTAATTAAAATTTAATGACATGACTTTTGCTAATTCTCTGTATTATTATCTTGCAGGATGTTTGCAAGCTCTGGGACAGAGAATCACTTTCCGCCACTTAAGAAGGGCTCAGTTTTGATGTAAGTTCCAAGGAATTCCCTTAATTTTTATGTATTACCATGTATTTACTCTACCATAGAGAGAATTCAGTGAAGACACCAGTAATGTCTCTGTTCCTCTCGGTGAAACATCACTGACATGACAAACTGCACCAATATTGTCGATGTATAAGACAAAGACAGCTCCCAAAGTGTCCATTGTTGCTCATAGACCATGTACCCATGTCTGCCAGGGTTATCTAAAGCAGAGTTTCTTCTGCTGAGGCTCAGCACTACAGCTCTGTGTGAGAAGGTGCAAAGAAAATAGATAAATTAACCAGGAGAACATGTTTACACAAATGTGGTGTGCTCAGTCCTACAGTCACTTTACAAAAAAGAAATCGTGGGGGGCCTGATATTGAAATAATGTTGTTTTTTTTCTGAAATTCTTCCAGTTTCATTTTGTCTTGACTCCAGAAGGACTGCTAGCATAAGCTGTCTGGCTTCTTGGCAACTGAGCAATAGGGACAAGGCAACAGTAAAATGGCAGTGTTAATTTAACTCTCCATATTCCCTAAACATCCATCTGGGACGGAGGTTCAGTGTCACTCTGTGGCCAACCAGTGTCCTAAAGGTTCTGGTAAGGAATGGAATTTTGATCACAGTATTCCTGTTTGCAACAGCTGAATATATTTGTGCTTAATAAGCATATTTTTCAGTTCCTTCCCTGTTCTTGCTCACTGACCAGCTCTCTGATGGGGCTGGATGAGTGGCTGTGGGCAGATACAGCTTTCTCACATTGCTTAATTGCCTAAAACAGACATTTTGTTACAGAGGGTCTTCTGTCAGGATCTGTGCTGAGATAAATTGACAGGAATCCAGAGTGTGTCTAGTGAATATAATTTAGTTATTGAGAAGAATGGCGGCTGTGTGTGATGCATACAAAACACTAATTTGTGCCAGTCTACATTTTGTTCGAAGATGCTGGGGACTAATGGAAGAGGAAGTTCATTTCTCCTCTTTTTCAGACACAATGCAGACTTGCTTTAACTGGCTAGCTGTTAAATTACCTGTGAGGGAAAAAAGCCACACTGAATTTAAATTGCATAGAAAAGAATTTTGAGTGAGGAAATTAGAATTTTCTTTGAGCAAGTAACTCGAGAAGTTGGAGACGCTTTAGTTTACTGAATTTAAATAATTTCTGGCTGATCTGGAATAAACAGAAGACTTTCGTTTACTGTGAGTGATGTTTGTGTAGAGTGATATTAGTGACACTTTCTGCTTTTATAGAATCATCCTTTGAAACTCTTTTTAAAGATCTGCATGAGAGCTGAATGTGTTGCAGCAAAATTGGTGCAAATTTCTAAAGTATTTTCTCAGTGCTGCTGCTTTCCGGGTGCTGTTGGCTCTGTGCAATTAATTTACTGAGTGACATGATTATGTACTTTGTGCTGTGGGTGCACGTGAGATTCTTACAACTTAGGTAATGGGATTAGTTTACAGAGAGGATGCAAGTTAAGCAATAAATAATTTTTAACTAACTTTAAAGTTACAGAATCAGAACTTCTTGTCTCATGTAGTTGCTTAGATGTGTTACCAGTTTATATATAGAGTGACCCATGAAGTTCATGTTCACTTTGTGTAGTAGTAAGTGCTTTCACAAGGCAAGAGAGTGGCTCTCATGCCTCTGAGTGAGATAAACGTAACTCAGCTGTTCCTTCTGTTGTGAAAGTCTAGTTTGGTTTTGAGCTGTGGCATAGGAATGTGACAGAATATGATTATTTGTTTAGATTTTAATCAATATCATCTCTGTGTGAATAAGGAAGTATATGTCACGACCAAAATGGACTTTGTCTGACAACAAAACAGACTTTTCAACAAAACACAAACCATCCAAGTAGGGGCCTGATGATGTTGTGCATTAAGTATGCACTGATGTGATAAGCTCCCTAAAGGGGATTACAGCTGAAGAGACTCATTTCAGTTGCCAGACACAGATGTTTTAGAGAGAAGTACCTTGTCACCAGGAGGAAGGTGTGTCCACTATATCACTCCTCAGTGTCCAAGAAAAGCTTGACACTTAGAGAATTGGGCTGATGTGAGTTGTGGCAAGCCACTGTGTCTTAATTTAAAATTTACACCTGCTAAATCCTTTGAACATGGTGTAGACCAAAGACTTTTGCTTTGCAAGCAGCCACTGGGATAACGTGGGATGTCCTAGCTGATGGTGATAGCAGATTTCTTTAAAGAATTAATAAATCTTATCTGTAGACTTTGGAACTTGGTCAAGCATGGAATGGGCTGCCCAGGGAAGTGGTGGAATCACCATCCCTGGGAGTGTTCAGGAATCGTGTAGAGGGGGTGCTTAGGAACATGATTTAGAGGTGGATTTGGGTTAATGGTTGAACTTGACGGTATCAGAGGGTTTTTTCAGCCTTAATGATTCTATGAACTAGTGAACTTCTTTTTTTTTTTTTTTCTTCCAGCTGGGCGATACATCAGTTGTTGCTGCATATTTTCCCCAAAACTGTTTCTACTGTGAGGTCTGTTATCTGATGTTTTTAAAACAAGTTCAATAGTAAAAATGTGACATTAAATAGTGAAAATTAATCTAACAACAACTAGAGAGCACCTGGTGGATTAGCAGAATGGAATGAAAGTTCTGAAGGTGTAAATCCATCAGTTTTCTTTTCTATAGGTACTTTTTCTCTTTGTGAGGAAGTTTGACATCATGGACTAGTCAAGGCCTTTGCTTTGAATCACTGTCTGGAAAAACCTTATCTTGAGCTGGAGACTAGCTATATAAATTAGGTGCCAGGAGTTCAACATTGCTGGAAAGAATCCAAACTTGTGAGGCTGCTGTGCCCCAGCCCGAAGAGTTTAGGTGAGTTATTCTCTTGGCATGTTCCTTTTTTTTTTTTTTCCTTCACAGCAACCTCAATTCCAAAGCTTTCCCTTCCTTCTGAGCTCTTATATCCCTCACGAATTAGAGCTCAAAAGCCTGACTTGGTGGAGTTTTAACAGTAGGTGGCAGCGGACAGCAAAGCTAAACCAGCTGCCCTCCTGCTCCTCTTACATTGATGCTGTTCTGTTGATTTCTGACAAACCTCTGAAATTACTGACTTAGAAACAGTCTAAAAATCATATTCACAATGTTTTTTTCTAAAGAATTAAAGAGTTTATTAAAAAGAGCAAGCAGGGTCGGCTTTTTTTTTTTTTTTTTTATTCTTACATGTTATTGCAAAAGAGATGTTACCTGATAATACTCCTAATTATCTCAGTACTATAAAAAGGGACTTGACTGGTCTAGAGGCAGTTTCAAGCAGTCTGGTAGAGCAGAGGATGAGAAGTTACTGTTACAATTGCTTAGATACAGCACTGAGGGAATTAAGTGGAGTTTTTGGGTTGAGTAGTGTGCTGAGGGCATGAACTACTGCTGTGTTTCTGCTACTTCAAGTTTCTGTGGTTCAGATCAAGTAGAGCTCTCCTGGAAAGAAGAATGATTCTGCTACATTTTTGTTTAGTGGTTTGGTGGTGTTTCTTCTCCTTTTCTTGGATACTTTTCAAGCCATTCCATGACTATTAACTTCCCCTGAACCCTTGCTGTGACAGGTTCTAGGGAACTGCATATGGTCTTAGCCAACTGCAGCAAGCTCTGCTCAGGCCACCAAAAGTAGTGGGAACCAGGGAAGAGGTGCAGAGCTTCAGCTGTGCCCTTGGCTCCAGATCCTGTAGATCTCCTCTTCTCTTCCTTTTCGTGACAGCTCCATATATGCAGGACTGGGAACTGCTGCCCCTTGCCAATTCTCCTGTGCGTGACCCAGTTATCTCCAACTGTTGACACGCTGGAGGTTGAACCCGCGGTCAGAAACCCTCACATATTTCTGCCCACTGAGGGGAAACCACTGACTCCCTGCTCATAAACCCCAAAACCTTTCCTGTAATTAATAACCCATTGTGGGAAATTCATGTCATGCTTACCTAGTGAAATCACGTCTGAATTGCTGTGAGAGGCAGAGATGTGACGTGTTGTAGGGAAGGCGAGCAGTGCAGCTGAGATGGGCACGGGTGGTTTTGACCCGGCTTTACCTGCAAACCTGGCAAGCACTGTCCCCTCTGCTGGAGAGGAGCTGGGATCTAAAGGGAGAGACCAGATGGCACTGTGAGCTTTCATCACAGTGTATGAGTCACAGAGCCTGGACAAAAACTGGAAATAAATAGGTGCACCCCTTGGAGCTTCATTTCCGTAGCGGGCATGGGGTTGTAGTTCTGTGTGGAAGATGTCAAAACTAGAACTTGAGCCAGAAGAAACTTCTGTGGATTAATCTGAAAAAGGCATGCAGTAGCAAGATGTAGCACGTAATCTGAAACATCTTTTCTAGTTGATTTTTGCCTGTTCCCAGGTTTATTTTACAGGCCTAGAAGTTGATATTTCAATATTCTAACTATTATTAGAAATTATTTGTGTCTGTACTTAAGGGGTACGTTGAAAGATCATACTCTCTAGTTTATCCCTTACCAGCTAGATGCTTCTAAAAATTCAGCAGAGGTTTGCAGAATCGTTGGCTGGGCTGTGTCCACAGGAGGGCAATGAAGCTGGTGAAAGGTCTGAAGCACAAGTCTTATGAGGAGCAGCTGAGAGAGCTGGGGGTGTTCACCCTGGAAAAGAGGATGATCAGAGGGACGTTATCACCCTCTATAATTACCTGAAACGAGGGTGTAGCGAGGTGTGGGTTGGTTTTTTCTCCCAGGTAACAAACAATAGGACAAAAGGTAACAGCCTCAGATTGCACCAGCGGAGGTTTAGATTGGATATGAGGCAAAATTTCTTCACTGAAAGAGTGTCCAAGCATTGGAATAGGCTAGCCGGGGAAGTGGTGGAGTCACCACCCCTGGAGGTGTTCAGGAAATGTGTAGGTGTGGTGCTTGGGGACATGGTTTAGTGGGAGACGTGGCTGTGTTGAGTTAATGGCTGAAAACTCTTAGAGGTCTTTTTCAACCTTAATGATTCTACGATTCTAAGAATTTTGGTTCTCCATTGCAACGTACTTTGGCATGTAACATTTTTATCTTGTAAAATAAATTTAAAGTGTGAGTTTAAAAAAAAACCACATCCAAACTACCAAATGAAAACTGGGTTTGTAAACCTTCTGTGGGTAGGTTGGCCCATGTGTGCGGGGAAGTGAATTGTAACAGCTGCAAATCGCGGCCAGGGGAAAGAGCTGGAATTCAGAGACGGGCTCTGCCGGGGGATATCCGCGGGGTTTAGGAGCGCAGCGCGGCGGGAGCAGCAATGCGGGGCTTTGCTCGCGGTTCGGGCTGGGTGACTGCAGTCCTTGGGTCAAACAACCGCGTGGAGACCAGGCAGCGGCGGGTTATCCCCCTGGAAAACAGGGATCGGCCGCTCGGGACGCGAAGGGTGACGGGGCGGGGCCGTGACGTCACGGCGTTGCCGGGAGACACGGCGCTGTGTTCGCCGGATGGCCAATGGGCGCCGGGGGAGGTGACGTCATGCCGGCGGCCTCGCCTTCCCATTGGTCAGCGTTGGCGCGGGGGCGAAGAGGGAAGGAGGGTCCCGGTCGCGGTCCCGGGACGCGGCCGGGAGGGCCGGGCCGGGTTTTTGCCCCGTTCCCCCCCCAGCTGCAGCAGCATTGCATTAAACTGTGCTTGGTTATCGCCCAGGAGCCCCTGGGGGGTTTGTCAGAGCTCTCAAAGTTTCTTTACTGCTCTAGAAAAAGAGATGTTTTTACACAAATTAGGTCCTAGTTTTGTTCTTCCTTCATCTGGGAACTTCTAATCCTTTCCGCTTTTATCCTTTCTAATTACTGCCAAGATTCTAATGCGAATGGGAAAAGCAGATGGAGCTGGTTTTCCTGCCGAGAGAGCCCTGTAACGGTGCTGATTGAACATACTTTTCTTCCAAGGCTTTCCTGAGCTTTCGAAGTGGTGTAGCAAAGTGCCTGAGTCTGAAAAGGGTGTCCTGCACACTGGTCCAGGGAAGGGAAAACTTTCTTTCCCCCACTCTTAAGTGGGTGTAAAAGATTTGCGGGGTTATCTTTTTTGGACATGCCAAACTTGATACGGGTCTCTTAAAGGCTGTTTTGGCATCTCAGCGAGGTCTGACTTGACCACCGTAGTTCGACTGCCGGGTCCAAGCAGAAAAGCAATAAAATAAAACGTGGCTTGGGCAGGGATGCTCCGCTGGCTGCGTACACGAGGAGCTAAAAGGGATTATCGGTAGGTTCGTCCATTTGAGGCAGCAGGGAAGGCAGGGACTCGCAAATCAGACTAGGGGAGGCTCTGTTCTTGAAGCCCGACGCTGGCCGATGGCTTCCCACCCTCGCTTCTCCGCTGCCGGTCCAGAGAAGAGTGGTGCTGTGTGTACCCGTGCCCCGCGTGGGGCCCTGAAACCGGCGCGTTTCGGCGGCATGTGCAGGAGGGGGTGACCCGCGGGGACTCTCCCGTATCTTGTGCTGCCCCGAGCCCCGGGAGGTCCGACCCCCATCGCGGAGCTGCGGCCCGGCGGGCGCGGGGGGCGGGCCGGCCCCTCCCGGGGGTGGGCGGCGGGCGGGGCGCGGCGGCTCCTCCTCGCCGGGCCGGGGTTAGTTTCGGAGCGGCGCCGGGGGCGGCGGGAGAGCGGCTCCCGGTGGGAACAAAGCGGAGGGTGGGTGGTGCGGCCGGGCCGGGCACGGCACGGCGCCGCGCCTCCCGCAACAGGTCGTGCCGGCGCAGCCCTTCGCTCCCCCGCGCCGCCGGACTGCCGCGCCGGGCGGCGGGGCCGGGCCGGCCGCCCCCATGCGCTTCGGCTCCAAGATGATGCCGGTGAGTCCCGGGGCGCGGGGAGGGGGCTGCCCGCCGCGCGGAAAGTTGGAGCGGGGCGGCGGGAGGGAAAATGGATCCTGCCGACGTGGAGGGGGGCGGGAGGCGACCCTCCTTCCCTCCGGCGTTCCCTGCCCGCCTCCCTCCCACCGGACCGGGCTCCGCGGCCGCGCAGGGGCGTCCCCTCCCCCCTCCCGTTTTGTGTGTGTTTTTTTTTTTTTTTGTCTTTTTTTTCCCCGCAGCTTTTCCTTTTCTTCCTCTTTCACGCCGGGATCAACTTGTTAGACGGGCCCGCTGGAGCCGGGCCAGGGCAGGGGAGGCGGCGGGGCCTCGGCGGTCAGGGGGGCTTTTCCCTTCGCCCCGCTCCCGGCGGAATAAGGCTTCCCGCCCGGAGGGCTAAGCGGGCACCGAGTCTGGATCCTGCTTGCTTGCTTTTTTTTTTTTTTTTTTTAAATGGGACGAAGTTCTTAAAGTTGGTTTGAGCCGCCTGTGCTGCTCCTGTGGGCTGGGGGTGGTTTTGTTTCGGAGTGCCCGCACTCCCAGAGGAAGATGGTGTCCATGTTGTTTACGGTGCAAAGTGATTAGGAGCTCTCCGGGGCAGGTATTCCCAGCCTCGGCCGGGAGAGTTTCGGGAGCTGTTGGCGGCTGTGTGTGTTAAACCTGCCCTGCTCTGGGAGGCGTCTCTTGCTTTAACACTTTCAAAAGGCGTAGGGAGCACCACCTCCTCTAAGGGTTTTTAAATGAATTTTAAACCTACACCGTTTTTGTTAGCTGAGGTTGGATGAAAGCAAAGTGTAGGAACTTTGCTTAGTTTCCAGCACAATATATGTGAAAGTGGTGGCATAAAATAGTTTCCTTTGAAAGTACACCTGCCACTGAATACCTGGTTTTACCAGCAGGGATGCCCCATGAAAATACGTAGTCTGTTCTGAGAACCTGGAGTATGTACAGAAAATTCCAACAAGCTTAATACCTATTTAGTCCGAGTTGAGAGTGCTTTAAAGTCTTCTCTGTGCCATCCTCCCCTGGGCGATACGGCCTGTCTTACCGAGCTCGCTACCGAGTAGCTCTGCACGCATAGGTAGTTCTTTCAACAGCACTCTTCTGTTGAAGACAATTTCCAGTTTAACTCTTCAGGAACGGGGTGAATCAAGCGAGGAAGGAACTGTACTGAAAGGTGAAACCGGGAATCCATGCTGAAAGGCTTTGGGTGTTTCAGGGAAGCTTGTTTTGCTATAGGTGTGAGGTTCTTCCCCTGCAATTAGGAGGAAATAATGGGCGATAATTTGATCTCGCGGAACACTAGAGAAGGGTGACTATTGCTGTAGCTAATGAGAGAGGAACAGACAGAATATGAGCCCAACTACAGATAAATAGCTGATGTGTTGTGCAACAGTGTGGTGTCTGTCTGTAAAAACTTGGAAAAACAAGCGGTAAATATAATAAGGTGTTAATTCAATCCCTGTCAAAACTGAGCTAGGTAAGCGCCCTCATATAACAGTGAAATCTCCTGTTGTTGGTGAGTTCCTTGTCACTGAGTTCAAATAATGGAGAAAACAAGCAGGAGCAGTCTTACCCCATCAGCATTTGCAAGTGACAAGTTCCAGAATATGCATTGCCCTGGTGGCTCAGACTTCTCTTTGGCTCATGACTCAACTCATTAGTGATTCTGTTTTTTAACACATAAATAAAGGGATGAATGCAGCCTTTTCACTTTGTGTTTATTGTGAATAATGAAAGATACGTGAAGATTGAAAGTGGCTTAAGGAATTAAAAATATAGCTATTATGAGTATTAAAACTTTAATTCAGCTAAAAAAAAAAAAAACCAAACACAACAACAAAAACCACCAAACCAACAACAGCCCAAACAAAAAAAAAAAAATCTCAGTTTTGTTATAGTCTTCAGGGGGATAAGATTTCCAAAAGTGCGTAAAGATGTTATGGAAGTGCTCTGGTTCCTTGACTGTGGGACACATAAACAGCCACTTGCCACTTTGAAAGCATTTTATCAGATTTATATCGAATATTCTCGCATGAACGTGAATATGAAATTGTGAAAAATGCCCTGTCGGAAGTCATTACTTTTTTTGGGTTTTTTTTTGTAAATATTTGTGCAGATTTCCTCATCGTCTTTAACAGTAATAAAACCTCATTCCTCTTTTAACAAAGAAATCAAAAGAGTTTCGGGTGGGAGGGAATGTGGGTTAGAAGAAAGTCAGAAGGGAACTGGACTTAAGTCCTCTTGTATTTGTGTGATAATGAGGTGTTCATGGACTTGAGTATCTTTATCTGCATTGTTTGAATGAGTAGTAGGCTGGCCTTAAACCAGCGTCTTTCTTAATGTTTCTGAAGATGTCTCTTTTCCCACCTGCAAATAAAATCGTCTGTGTAAGATTTTTTAACTCTCAGCTCCAGGTCCACCTCCTATGGTCCAGAAGAACAGCGTGGGCGAGGGATTAAACAACAGTTTGTGACCCCAGCTGGGAAATACAGGCAATGTGAGCCCAGCCAGGAATTCACCTCTGAGTAGCTGCCAGGGCAAAGCTGGGAAACTGCTGTAGCAGCATAACTACTTGTGCTCTTGGGAGACTACCCTGAAATGGGAATGTTTTCCTTGTGGTAGTGACAGATAGGAGCTCAACTGCTGCTGTAACCATATGTCAGGACAGCGATTGAAAGTCTGCATGAGGGTGTACTATGAAGTAATTTGTGTGTAGCTGTACTGATGAAGGTAATAACAGGGTTAATGCTGGCAAGCTGTGTGAAGTTGTCTCACCTTTCATCTGTGAAGGCTTGTGGGAGTGTGACTGGTACTGTTAAGCGGCGAAAAGGAGCTGGAAACACTTTCTAAAATAGCATATTTTTCTGCAGCATAATTGGTCTCTCTGCCTTATTTTACATTATTACCCTAAAATGAACGTGTATTGAGAAATAATTTTTGTCATAATGCATGCTGGATAAATGTTTGGGGCTTTTTTTTGAGTTTTTTTTTTGTCAGATAGTGGGAGGTAAAACAGATTGATCTACCCTTTAAAGCCCAGAGAAGTTTTTGGATCAAACCCCCTTGATGTAGATAGCAGTCCATTTTGCAATTTGAATTATGTGCAGTAGTTACTGGGGGGCCTTCTTGAGATCAGGGTGGATCCAGGCGCACAGCTGTATTGTTACAGGCTAACTTGGCAGGCTTTAGAGCACTTAAATTCCTTAAGTTTTGCCTTCTGTCATCAGAAATGACTGAAATTTCTGAACCTGGAGTTTCCTGATAACCATATGTTCTTTTCTTAAAAGGTTAAGCTGCGCTTTTAAGTGTAATATTGCAACTCTGATACCAGGAGTTGTTATGCTTTCCTTCTGAGGTCTGTTGAATGTCTTGTCCCAAGTGGTCTTAGAGTTGCCATGTTGAGTGAGCACTGCACTTAGAGTACATATTTTCATTGCAGAATGCTCACTACTTGGTGGATATGTCTATTTTTTACCTTTAAAAAAACCCACTACAATTGAAGTTGTTTTGCTCATTCCATTAGGCTGTTAACTGGAACTGCTGTATGGATTCTGAATTACTGAAATAGTATACTTACTGGTCGCCCATCTTTGGCAGTTTTCTTAGGAAACACTTTTCAGGCAGTTTAACTAAAGGACTTTAAGCAGAAATGAATCTCTTGTGCTTTGTAAGGTGAGCAGCTGTAAGTTTATAAACAAACTGACCCCTGGCAGAGTTTGTTATGATAACAGTAAGTGAACTGTAGGATCTCAGCCCTGTTTCCTGTGGTCTTTTAATTACTTTAGCTCTGATCAGGTTTATCAGTCTTTAAGACTGTTTTTCTTGTCCCTTTTCATAGATTTCAGTGCATGACTGGGATTTCAGACTGTGAGCTGTTCTGAGAATATGCCTCATATCTTCATCTGATTGGAGGATTTAGCTTGTTGTCTGTTGTTTTAACTGAATTTCCCTTAATAATTTAAAAGCTTTAATACTGTATTAAAACAGTTTAATGTGGTACTTAATGCTTAAGTATCATGTCTATAATGCTAAATAAAGCTTAGGTGATTGTTTTGTTGAGCTTTCTTAGCTGTAAACTTACCAAACCTCTTGCACTTTCCTTACAGACTGTGACCTGTGGTGATGCTCAATAGAGAACACTGCCTTGAGGTTCCCAGAGTGCTCTTTTTCTTTCTCCCCTCTCCTCTCTTCATGTTGTTAAAAGATCTTTCTTACTTTTTTTTCCCCCCATCCAGTTAAAAATATCTTCAGGGATAGTTTTAAATGCATTTAATTTCTCAGATGACTTTTTTAAGACCTTAGCCCTCCATCTGCAGTTTGTGTTATGTTATGCAACAGTATGTTAAATATCTTTGTTTCTTTGTGTGGCTTTTATCAGAACTGGGGGAAGGGCAATATTACAAATTCATACCAGATCAAGCTGTGGAGGCCATGGGAATAGCTAATCATGCTGCTTCTGATCTGTTCAACAGTTCGGGGTGTGAGTGCCTCGTGGGGCTCTTGCATTTACAGTTTCAAGGGCTAGTATGCAGTCATGAGGTTTGGGATGGGTGGATAATCCACGGCATTTTGTTTTGTTTTCTTCTTCCTACTGCTGTCAGATGGGATCTCTGGTTTGTGGGATTAATTTACATGCAAGTCAGTTGGACTTTAAAAGGGGCAGGTATAAAGGTTATTTCAGCAAAATAAACTAGTGGCAATATGCCTGGCATTCCTTTCAAATTATTGATTAAGAAGCAGTGCTAAAAGTGCTCCGTTTGTCTAGCCTGCGTCCTTGTTAGTAGTCTGCCTTGGGGACTCTCCTTTCTCTCCCACTGTGCGTGTTATTGAGCTTGTTTAATTATGGGTAAAGCCGTGCCTCGCTGCCGTACAGCCTCTCTGAAGAAGGAGTCGGATAACCCCGAGGAAGCTGACTCCAGCTGCCTCCTGTGGCTTGGTGGCACAGTTGGAGAAGGACTTCTTGCTTCCTTTTGCATGTGCTCACTGATAACAAAGGAACTACCAGATCCTTTTAATCTGTGGGTTTTCACCGTCCTCTGAAGTGTAAAAACTTACTCAATGCTCTGGAAACTGGAGGATGCTCCTATTCATGAGGTAAAGAGCAGATAAAACTGTGAGCCAAGGGAACACTTTTATTATCTTCAGGCCTGGTTTCTCTCAGCTTACTCACTTGTGAGTCAGTCAAAGTCTTTTTGATCTTCAGTTCCCAAACAGCCGGATGATACTGTGTATAAAGGTCGCTAGAAATCCTGGACATCATGTGAAGTAGACTTAATTACCTTAGTCACTACTGCTTAACTGTTTTAGAGGTTTCAGACTTTTCTGTGAAACATGAAAGATCTGAAATGTTGTTTAAAACAGAGTAAGATAACTTGCTGTAGTTTGTGATGAGTGTTTCTGGGAGAGGGAACAGGGAGCGAATTAGGGACAGAACAGCAACTGTGACTCTGGCATGTTACGGGGCAGAAACTAGTCTTCGCATTTGCTGTTTGCGTTTTGTTAATCATTAATATTCAGGATCTTGCTGCTGCTGTTTAGAGTTAGTCATGCGTGTGTCCTCATCAGTTGTTTCACCAGAGCGGTGGTATTGTGTGGATGTTGAACCCGGGGCTGTCTAAGGATGAACCTTTTGGGTTTTGTTGCTGTGGTGGTAATACCAAGGATTTTTTTTTTTTTTTTAACTGAGCTGGTTATATTGTTTCTGTACTGATTTCTTCTCTGTTACTGTGGTGCTTCCATATCATCTGATAGGGTCCTTTTGATAGGTGACTGTGTGCAGTGCCCTAGCTTTTATTGGTGTATGTTTTAAAAAGGAGGATTAGGGGCAAACTTTGCTCTTTTTCTAGTTTGTTTTTTTCTTTTTTTAAAGCCTACCCTTATGTCTTTATTTCTTCCTTTTGCAAGGTAAAGTATAGATATTTTAAAATCAAGCATGTACTGCGTTTATCTCTTGTTCTATGTTGTTCTCTTTATTATAAAATTGCTTCTTAAAAGCCTTTATCTGCAGTATATCTTGGTTTTAATACCCAAACTTGTGCAAAATCAAGGGCACATTTACATGGAATTGACTGAAAGCTGACTTGAAAGCTCCTGACATTGAGTTATTCCGTATCAAACACTTGGTCTGTAAAATACTGACTGCTGTGATTATAACATTTAATAAACTGAGCAGAAGCTGCAGGGAGCTCAAGCCCCTTGTTAAAGGTCATGTGGTGAGTTCAGCCTGGGATTTGGGAGACCCATTGAGTCAAACCCAACTGGTGCATTGTGGTGCAGCTGGAATACAAGTCTGTTGTGTCCAGTGTAAGTTTTAAAATGATCTTACAGTAACTGTGTCCCCTGCCCTCTGCTTCTATAGGGTTGATCACAAATAGTGAGAGAACCTTGGTGGTAGTTTATGTCCCACATTTGAGAATAGTCCTAAAAAGAGGTGCTTGTTCATAAATCCTTGACTTCACGCACATGTAAATGTTCCCATTTCATTGTTTAAGGCATATCTTGGATATAAGAGGCAGCTTGAGGGTTTTGGTTTGGGGTTTTTTTTGTTGTTGTTGAGTAAGTTAGATTTCCCTTGTCTTCTGATACTTTTATTTTGTGAGGCTTAACTGCTTAAGGAGTAATTTAGATCTAAGCTTAGATTACGAGTTTTCCTCTATTACATTAAGAGTGTTAAATCCCATTGTTTCTTTAAATTGAAAGCTGAGGAAGAGTCTCTGGAACTGTGTATTTTTCTTACCTTCATTTTCCTTCTGTCATTTAGGAGAGAAAAAAAACCCATTTTTTTCATCTTCTTCAGTGGCTTCTTTTTTAATGCTGTAATTTTCACCCCATTTGAGCTCTACTCTGCACCAAACCACCAGTGTGCTCAATAACTCCAGTGTAGCAGCAACCTGTGAGAGTGTGAACAGGCTGCAGACACGCTGTGTGTGAACAAGGAGCTGGAAGACTATGCATAAGCACGGGTGTAGAGTATCCCTCTTGCATTCTCAGGAGTGTGGAGGCTTGAACTTCTGCGATATGGTTGTCCCCTTCTTGGCTTTCATTAGCCACAAGACTCTTTAGCGAGACACACAGGGTTCTCAACCCCTATTCAACCCTCTTCAACCCCTGTTTTGCTGGACAAAGATGAAGTTGTGGAAGTGGGCTGGGCTAATGAATCATGCAGAAATCACACTGGAAGGCTCTTAGTCCCTGTAGCTGTTTCTGTCATACCTGTGCCCAGTTGTAACTTGCTATTTTCCTTGCTGCCTGAGAGTGGTGGCTTATCTGGTGTGCTTTTTCCTTTTTTTGGGTGTGTGCAAAGACTTCTTTACCCTGCTCTCCATCCTATATAAGTGTGTGCTGCCCTGAATGCAGAATCTTGCCCAGATCAGTATCTGAGCCATGCAGAGTAGTGACTGATAGCTCCTGCCAGACTTCTCTAGGAAAGTGAAACCCATTCTTGCCATCCTTGGGTATCCTGGGGCAGGGTAGACCCTCTAAAGGTTGGTATTCCTAGATTTTGTTAGAGCTTCTTGATCTCAGCTCTAGTAAAACTGTGTGTCTCTCAGCATAATCAAGTGTTCAGGAAAAGCTGACATAGCAGGGAATGATGGATTTCTGGCTGTAATGGAGGGAAGGGAGGGAGGTGTTGCTGAGTTGTGAAAGGCAGAATGTGTAGGGGCCAGGCAAAATGCTCCAGACCTCCTCAGAGAATGCCATGAAGCTTCCCTGTGAAATACCAGAAGCTGCAAAGGTCATATGAGCTGTCTTCCTGAAGAAGGTTTCTTGCTTGTCATGCTGCCCCACAGCCACTTTGCCAGCGTTAGCCATGCTGGATCTCTCAGCCTTTTGAGAAGATGCTTTACTGCAAGTAAAGGTTTGTGCAGGGAAGCTATGGAAACAGCACTCCATGCTTCTTGCCTCTGCATTGTTATTCCTCTGCTATTGTGTGTAGGACTTGCCCAAGAGACCCTTCCGCAGAGTGGTTTACCTGTGTTGCACAAAACCCATTGTTATTTAGAGTGCCTGTCTTGCAAATAGTATTTAGTGATGCTGGGTTAGAGAAGTTTTCTACCTCCAGGGAAGCTGAACGAGCAGCCACATAGTGACAGGCTGAGAGGGACAATTTCTGAAGTTCTTCGGGCAAGAGGAGCCTGGCATAATGTAAATGTTATTTGACTAAACTCTGTTTAATTCATTTAAAATAGGTGTGACTCCACCTAAGCAACCACCATCTCATGCAAGTCCATCTGCAAAGCTCATTTTGTCTGACTTTGGTGTGACAACATGTAAAGCCAAAAGCCATCCAGGCTGCCTTGCCCTGATGAGCTGCTCTCCCTTCGCTTCTCATCCGGCATGTCCGTGTAGAGCCTGGTATTGCCTGGAAAGAGCTCTGGGGAGTGAGTGGCACTTAAATAAAACCTGTCAGACAGTGATCAGCTCTACAGTCTGCCACCCTTCTGCAGCTTCTGTTACAGTAGCTGAATGTTTTTATAGAAGTTTAAGTATGTAGAGCTCCACATTACAGGAGCAAAGGTCAGATCAAGCAGGGTGCCTGAGCTAATGTGCTGGTTGAAGGGGCAAGATTTCTCCTTCCCAGTTCTGCTGTGGTTTTACATATCCTATTGTAGCGTGGTCGACTTAAGACCATCGGACAACCTGTCATTTTCAGGGCTGGAATAGTCCCACCATTCTCTTTTAACTTGCAAAATAATGAAAAGAATTGGTCTGTTGTGGTGCCAAAGCTTGATGTGTCCCCTGTGCCAGCTGAACATGTGCTGTTTCGGTCACCAATGGCTTCCTGTGTGTTTGCAGCCCAGAAGTGGTAGGTCAAAACCCCTTTCTGGCTTTGGATAATAACGTCAGCTGTTGTCAAATAGATATGATCACCAGGCATAGGCATTTCATGCTGGTTGTCTGTGGCATGGCTGGTGGCTGTGTTGGTTGCCTGCAGTGCCGTGTGTGCTGGCAGTCATTTGGATCTGACAAGTGAAGGTCATTCTTCAAGGTGCAACAGGAGTGTACCCACCCAGAGCTGGTGGTGTGCTGGAAAAAGCTGCCCTTCTGTGAAGGTGTGGTGTGACATTACACCTAATTAATTTAATGGTAGGATGCTGCCGAAATGAATGGTCTTGTTCCTTTGGTTTCCATCCACACCCAAAGCCACGTGTCTTGTAGCTTCCCCTTGAATTAAAGTAAGGAGTTGGGTGGAAATGCTGCCTACACTAAAGGCAACAAGGAACTAAAAGACTTGTACAGTGGAAGCCATTTGCTGTGTGGCTGTGTAATCATACATAAGGGGGCAGATTTGAGAAGACCGTGGTGTGCCTCTCTCAGCTCACCATTTAGGTTGGCTGAACTGTAGCAGTCAAGTGGTACCTTATGCTTTCCTTAATCTCCATGTTGTCCTGAGAGCTGGTAATGGAGGGGAATTTCTCTACCGTCTCTGTGTAGTCTCTCATTGCAGGGGTTAAGTTGGACTAACATTATGTATACATATAATTTATTCTGGCAAGGCTCATGTAACAGGAAGCCTCTCCGTCGTAGCAGCAAATATATAGGAAGTCAGACCTGATTTTGGAAGCAGTAAAACATCCACACTGTTGTGCTGTGTGGTCTGAAATTTCTGGTTTGCATTGGTTTGGTTTTTGTTTGTCCTGAAGGTGGGTGGCTGAATAGCATGTTCTGGGGTTGCAGCGTAAAGGAGGTGTCAACCTGTGGTGTGTTAAAATGCCTCTGAATTTCATGTTATAGTAATGCACTTCAGGATACCAGACTGATCAGGCTGTATCACAGAACAGCCCAAACAGTGTGTCCTGTGACTCTTTCCACACTGGAATTACCTGTGTGGTTGAATGTGTCATTGTTTCAGGTGCCTGAAATGGTGTGTCTTCTGAGCAACCTGTGCGCGTCATGAGTGTTTTGGTTTGGTCACAGATCTGTTTCATGGAGGTGGGACACAGGTTTTGGCAGCTGTTTTCCCGGGGAAGTGACTGACATGATGTGTTTTCAAAAGTGTTTGGCATTGAGCTCTATGAAGTTACTGGATTTGGAGTAAATGAGTATTCTATGCTTGTTTTTTTTTATTGACTCTCTACATGATTTGTTTTGTGTTGCAGTTATATTGCACACCATCTGCGTTCTTGTTCTTTTTTTTTTTTTTTTTAACTGTTTTAGATAGACCTACACTCGCAAAAAAAAAAAAAAAAAAAATCCTCTTTTCTGCTTCCTTACCCCACCTCCCCCATGGGTGCTCCCACCAGCACAGCACCCCGGTACCAGTAAATAGAAGGTAATAAATTTGCCTGATGTATGGGTAGGCACTTGTATGACAGATTTGTGTTAGCCTTGCGCGTACTGATGGGCTGAGGCTGGAGTGCTTCCTGGTGTGAATGCTGATCGTCTTTTTGTTGGTGAGATTATTGTGTGTTGGCTGGAAAAGCAGAAAATGAGTATTTTTAAACCCAGGAAGAGTTGGTGTCTCAGGCAGTAGGCGGTGTGGTGTGGGTGGCACAGGTGCCAGAATTACTGTGCTAGCCTGTGTTGTTTGTGTAGGTTGTGTTAAATATGCTTTCATCCCTGACGTGGATCTGTGAAGGGTCTTGTCTCGTACAAAATCTTTATTTATTACCAGGAAAAACTCTAGGCTTTCTTTTCACTGTGAGAATGTCCATGTGTTTTAAGGGACTGTTTTGAGAGGTGTAATTCTCATTGAGTCCCAACAGGGCACACTTCTTGTACCCCTGAATTGGCCTCTGGCCATCTAGGAGGCCAAGAGAACCTAATGCTTATTCCCAACAGGGGAGGGATGCAAAGCTCTAGAGCAGTGAGAGCAGCTTAGTTTCTTTTTTATTTTCCTTTTTTTAGTTGCCTTTTTTTTTTTTTTTTTTTTTAGTTCAAAGACTGCCTCTGGGTTTGACGCAAGTACAGAAAATTGGGATGATTCAGGCTTAAGCCTGAGTTCATAACCCCACTCATTATGCTTGGATGTTGCCTTGGCTTTAGGCTCTTGTTGGGCACAACGCGTGTTGCGATACTGAAGAATGGGAGGAGGAGCAACTGTAACCCCCTGTGGTTATCTTGAATGAGTTGGACTGTTTTCCACACCGCAGTATCTCTTGTAAGAATTGCATGGTATTGGGTTTTTATCTGCCTGAAAATAATATTTATTTCTTTCTCCTTGTGTACCGAATGTCTGGAACTTGTTGCTGAATGCAGAGGAGGAGGCAGAGTCTGCCTGAAGGGGCAGGCCTCCAAAGATCCAATTCTCCTTTGCTGACTCCAGGAGGAGGAGGAGCAGGCTCCAAGTAGGACACCAACAGTACAAACCCAAATACCCATGTGTAGGCTTGCTTTTCTGACAGTCAGCTTGCAGCAGGGAAGTGTACAACAGTGCAAAAGTAGCGTCTGTAAAGAACCACGAGGAAGGATTTGGGGAGAAAGGGAAAGAGTACGGTGGGGTAGGAGGGAATTTTATTGTAGGAAAGGAACTTCACAGATGGCAGTGGTAAGGGATCTGTCAACATGCTGCCATGTGGTGCAATAAGAATATATTCAGGGTTTGTTTACCCTGAATTCCTGCAGTTGTTTAACTACATTGGTGCAAATCCAAGTGTGGATTCAGGTCTGAGCAGAATGAGCTATATGTGACGTGTTGGCAAATGTGGGTGCTCAGTAAAAGGCTGTGGTTTTCTACATGTGTTACTGAAACCAGCTTAGTTTATATTTATATATCTTACAGGCTGGTTTGTTTGGTTTATATCTTCTAGATAATGTTTTTCTCCTGCTAAATGCTGATGTTGCAAAAGATACCTGCTAAAGTATAGGTGGCTTTAAAAGCCGAGTTTGCTTGAACCATTCTTACCTTGTGTGCTATGTGGCGTCTCAACCAAGGAGCAAGAAGTTATGTTGCTGCTGTGCTCAGTGTTCATCCAAAATAGTGAGCTTCGTTTGCATAGACTCTTCTGGTGTCTGGCTTAGGGGAGGACTTTTGCTTTCCTGTGTGTGAAAATGCCTGAAGAAAAATGTCAAGCTGAAAAACAGAACTTGGGTTCAAAGTAAGTCTTTGTTAGGAAAGCTCTCTTAATGACCTCGTGCGTAATAATCTACTGAAAGAGGGGGGGTATGTAGGTCAGGAGTCCTGTATTTACCAGTCCTGAGCTGTGCCTGATAGATTTCACAAAATCAAAATGGCTTAACTAAGATGACGATTTTCTACAAGGTCTGGGATGAAGATTGTAGCTGCATATTCCTCGTTAGTAAGTCTGAACTGGAGCACTGAGCTCTGTCTTTGAGGCTGAAGTCCATGAAGTAGGAGGATTGCAAACCTACATCCATTAATTTCAGGCAGTAACAATACTTGGCCAGAACTCAGGCTGTTTTCCTTGCAGCTCTTCAGATTCCCCTAATGATGATTCAGATGCATGCCTGATAGTGAGATGTAATGTGGCATTTGTGCTGTAGTGTTTTCCCAGTTTAACTAGCCTATACCAAAAGCAGATGGCTTTGGTTCTGTTCTCTCTACGTCAAGGATAAGAGGGAGCAATAAAAGGAAGCTTCCTCTTTGCTGTCTCCAGCTTATTTTCCCCATCCCCCCCAAAGTGCGCATAGATGTATGTTGTATTTTAAGTCCTGGAAAAAATTGACATTTATACCAAAGATAGAATACAAATGCACGATAAACTTATCTTTAAAATAATCTATGCAAGCAGAAACTACCGTGCCATTGAGAGTAAAGGCTCAATCTTGTTTTCTGCTGTGATACAATTGAAAGGGAAAAGGGCTGTGCTTTATATAGACTGGGAATAATCTGAACAATCCCATGGTGCTTCCTACTGTACTCCACCTACCTTGCATCATAACTTCCTTTCTCGTATTTATGGCCGAAAGCCAGTGCAATATAAACGGGGTAGTGTATGCGGCGGGTGAGATGGCAAGGACTGAACTCCAAGCGTTTGGGTGTGGCCGTAGGCAAATATTAAACTTTGCTCTGCATTTCTCTTGAACCTCTGTTGAACAGCTGAATATGAAAAGGATCAGGGATAGCAGTCATCCTGTGTGCCTGTCTTCTAGTAAGTCTATTATCTTTTGCTTACCTTAATCTTTTGCTTACCTTAATCTTTAGGCACAATAAGTGAGTCCTGAAGGACTGTTTTCAGGTTCTGAGGAACTTCGTGCAGAAGAGTTGCTGGATTACTTTATTATGGTAGTATATTTTGCACTGAATGGAGAACAGTAACTGCACTAGCTCTGAATGCTGCTTATCAGATCAGGAAAATGTGCTGTTGTGCAGGCTGTCTTCTGTTGTTTAGAAAGTTGCATCAAGTCAGCAAAAATATGTATTTTAGCTGCTGATTTCTTTGTGGCCATCTGGGAAGGTGCAGCATCAGTGTTCCCACTAGGTAAGATGCAAGACTTCCATTTAATACTCTTTATTTGAGGGGGTTTTCTGTTTATCAGGGAAGACACATTTATGGTCGAAACTGTGGGTGAAAGCAGTTATTCCTCATTTGTGTCACCTACTTGAAATATGCTAGTTATTCTATTAATTATAAAATTTCTTTGTTGCTCGTTTTTCAGCTAACTAAAACTAACTTCTGAAATACATTTTAGTTCACGATGCAAATTCATAGAATCTTAGAATTGTTTAGGTTTGAAAATACCTGAAGAGTGACTTTTAATGCCTCCTTAAAAATGAAAGCTAAGAAAATTTGTTATGCAAGCTAAGGCCATTATTTAGCTGTGCTATGGAAATATAAAAACCTTGAACACTAGTAATGAGTGGTTCAAGGGTATTGGGTTTCAGTCTAAAATGCAGCTCTTATGGAATGTGGCACAGAATTATGTTATTAGCTCTAATGCAAGGTAATGAAATGAATCATGGTTTCCATAGTTGGTATGCTTGTTTGGCTATCAAATAATGTGATTGTCTCTGATTTTGCCTTCTTGTACACCTCAGTTTCCCTGCCTGTAAAGTAGGAAACTGCTTTCTTGTGTCATGACTTCCTGGCCACAAGATGCTTTGAAGATGAAGAATACTATGTGAATAGATGCCACAGTTTGTATTGTATATTACATGCTGTGCAGGAAGACTGCATAAAGATAGAAATTCAGCAAATACTGAAAAACAGGGTTAAGATGTTGTGGGGGTTTTCTTAATATATTCTCTACTTGGTTATAATATTTTACAAGGGACTGAGTTTTGCTGATTGTTGTCCATTGCTGAAATGTTATGATCTGAGTTAGATCTTTCAGTAGAAATCTGGGGGAGGGGGCAAGTGCGTGCCTTTAAGCTCAGGTAGCTTCAGGAATTAATGAAGTGCTTGTATTTTAATTTGGACCATGCACCCTAATAGTGTTCCCCTGAATACTTGCATCCCAGGTAATTGAATGTTATTAGTATTTTCATTAGAAAATGTCCAATCTAACATCCTTTAATACCCAAAATGTGTGACATCAGCTTTATAATAACTAAGGAGTAAGAGAAGTCTTATCCTTACAGAAACACCATCAAAGCTAAAAAGTAAATTGCGTTTCTGTTTTTCCCCCTTTAATCAATAATTGAGACCTTCTGATCTGAGGAGAAGAGGGATGTGAGGCCTTTGATATGAAATGATATCTCATTGGGTGGTTGTAAATTATATGGCATATGTTTGCTCAGGTTAGTATTCCAGATGTGTTTGGAAGCAATTTCTTCTGTTTTTGGCTTTTTTGTGTACTGCAACAAAGCAGGAGCCAAAATATGGTGTGTTCATATTTCTACTTTCAGTTGAAAATGTATTTGCAGATGTTGAGAGCTGTTATATTTAATACTGGTATAATTCCTGTTGATGAGCTTAGCAATGAATAGGTCAGATTTGCAGGCAAATGTAAGGCTGTTTGGGACTGAGATGCAGAAGAGAGATGGAGGATTATAAAATGGGGTATGACTTGCTTGATCGGATGCCCTCTTCTGTCCTCCTGTTTGGTTGTTTTCTTGTTATATTCTGTTCCTGGGTGTGTTGCAATCCAGACTTGGAGGCTGCAGTTGGAGGGAATGCATGAGTACTATGAGCTGAAACAAAATGATATGTTTCCTGCTGAGGGGACTCCAAGTTGCAATTCATACCGATTTTGGATTTTATTACATTTGTGTCTTAAGTGGCAGGCTTTCTTCTGAGACATGAAGTCCTCCTTTATGTTCAATACTCTACTTTGCCATCCAGTTGTTTGTAAGTCATACACTGCAGTCATTCTGTGCAAAAGCTGTCTCTTGCTTTAGCTCATGTGACCTTGGTCATCTCTTTGCCCTTGGTGCAGCCGATCGAAACTGCCTCATTTGGTGGCTCCATAACTGCAAACTTTTATTTTCTAAGCTGTAGCAGAGTCAGCTGAAATCTGCAATGTGATTTTTAAAAGGAAGTGCTTCAGTAGGTACACAACACATCCTCGGTTTCTCCCAAGTATGCCACGGTACTGCAGTGCTTTCACATTTTAAAGCTTTCCAGTACCTATAAATAATGAGTTTGTCTTCGAGGTGGGAAATGAGGGGGCATTTAGAACTTACTTACGGACCTGGGTCTGGTTTAAAAATGCGCAGTCTGTATGCTGGGCATTCCTAAAGCTCATTCTTTAAAAGTCTGTAAAGGAAAAAAGCCCTGATCCAAGGTTATATAAAATTGTCAGGTATTTCAGTTTTTGCTGTAATGCTGTCTTTAAGAGAAATCCATGGTCTGACTGTGATTTTGTCTTCGTCTCATTTCTTTTATCAAGTCCTTAATTTATGCTAGCTTGAAACTGAACTTTTGGGTTTTTTTTTTTGTTTGTTTGTTTGTTTTTCTTGTTTTCCCCTGAATTCTTGGGTGCCTGACTTGGATACAACTGTCTTAACAACTTTGATTTCAGGGAGGAGCAAGAGACTGCCTTGTGCTCTAGCTTGGTGAAGTCTACAGGATTCCAACTTCTGAACAAGGTGTCATGAGGGTATTCTTCTTTCCTTTGTTTTTCTTTGTCACACAGTAATAAAAGTGCAGTACAGTCTGGTAGGATGGTTAATGGATGTCACAGCAGAACCATTCCCAGGAGGAGGATGAGTTCTTGGGATCCTGGTGCGAGGTGGTGCGAACCACAGCAGCCACCAAGGGTGATGAGGAGCACCCAGAAGCCACAGTAGGCTTTGGGGTCACATCAGTTTCTTTACCTTTTCTGCTCCTCTCTGAGGAGAGACATCTCTGTGATGGACACTCCCTGGTCAGAGCTCCGGTGTGGCAGGGTGGGGAGCAGGGTTCCCCAGGAGACCTCACAGATGTGCAGGCAGTGGTGATAAATGTGACCATTGCTTTGATGTGAGAGGAGGAACACAACTACTTAGATAACTTAGTCATCTCAGCATTGTCCCTGGAGCTAAGGGGAAGCAGAACAAGGTAGCACCAATATCATAACCTTTTAGTTGCTTTAGACTCTAAGGACTTTGAGGTAAGTTTTAGGGAATTTGCAGGATTTGGTTGCCTTTTTTTTCCTCTTAGTTCCTAGAATATGTGGGATAGAGGTAATGCAGACACTACAAAGTCCCAGAAATGGCCCCCACACAGCAGGTTTGAGTGCTCTTGGCTTAATGTATTAGTAATTATCCTGAGCATTGTGGATAGAAATGGCAACTCATGATCCTTCCTGTGTAGTTGTCTGTATTGCTAAATCCTAAGGATTAACAACTGGATATAGACAGGCACACTGAAGAGTGAACAGCCGTGCTAGGGTCAAATTAGGTCTGCTTTGTGTATAATGCCATGGTTTTTATAATTTTCTCTTAATTCCCATCTGTGAGCTCACCTTTTAAAACTAACCAATGTTATTGCAGATATGCAGCCTGCAGTGTTCTGAATGTGAGGTTGTACAGCATTAAATGTGAAGGGCTGACGTGCTTTACACACCTATATAACCCTCCTCTAAAGCCATTTTGGAGCCTCTTGTTTTTATTTTTATACTCTTCTGCCCCAGTTCTTGTGGTTAGGAGAGATATCCTTACCTGGCTGCACCTGGCATCCTTCCCTGCCAGCCTCCTCTAGAAACACTGCATCTAGAAGGTAGCGTGTTCAGGGACAGAAGATTAAAGCCAGGTGTCAGAGTTCCTGCTCAGAAAGCTTTGTCTTAATTTAGGTCAGTCCCTCATTGTGCTGTAAACAGCAGAATGGTTGTGGCTGCCTCTACTATATAGTGAGTGCGTGTGGTAGACTGATCCTGCCTGCCTGCCACGGCTCTGGCCCATACAGAGCATCCCGGAGAAGGGAGCAGTGCTAAAACAAATTCCCTGCTGCCCGTGGGTAGCAGCTGTGACCCTGGCTGGCAGGCAGGATGCTCACCTCCAAGAGCAGGACTGTGGAGGGAGCAGCAGCCCTGGTTCAAGCAAAAAATCCTCAAGCACTGGGTGTCCTGCTCCATCCGCCTGCCTGCTCTCCACAGGGTTCAAGGGTTCATTGGCTTCTGTCGTCGGGCAGTAACCAGAATTTTGTTGCTGCCTTTGCATTTTCCACATCCTCTCTCCTAATTTCCCTCCTTACAACCTCCAAGTTTGTTTTTTTCTTTGCTTGTTTTTTGTTTGTTTGTTTGTTCCCCCCCCATATTGTGACAAGGAAAGGAATTGGGGGAATGTAGCTCTTTTCCTAAGGATTACGGGCAGTTTTGAGCTCTCTCTCTGCAGGCTTTTTCCTTTTGGAAGAAAGGTGTTTAGGAATTTATCAGAAACCCTTGTCTGGGGGAGCTGGGCAAAACCAGAGGTCAGAAATTCTGCGTGCTAAGTCTGGTGCAGTGCCAGGGCCCGAAGCACTGTTTGCAAGTGTTTATACTGCCACGAGTGGGCCAAATCCTTGCACTCTGTGTAACAAGACATGCTGAGTGTGGAGTGTTTTCACAGACGTTTTTAAGAGTAAAGGCAGCTTCTCTCCTGGTGGGGTTGGCTGGCTCTCGGCACTCAAAAGGACCTTGGAAAGGCTTTGGAGACATCAGGAATGTGTGTGTGCATGCTTGTATTCCAGAAGAATTTCCCAGAGTGGGTTCTTAAAACTGTGAAGAAGATGGGGCTAAATGTCACTTGGCAGTGGCATAAAGAGTACTCCAGTGTATTTACCCAAAATCACAGAAATAATGCTTCTGGTTTTGTTGTGGGACTTTTCATTATTTAAATTTATTTAGATGGATATTTATACCTGTCTTGCCTTGTTTGAGTCTGATTCCTTTTTTTCCCCTCTTTTTGACCTTTGGACTTTTGTTTGTAATGATATGTACCCCTTTCACCCTCTAAAAATGAGGACAGGCAAGGATTTCTTTCGCTGAGAACACCTTTCCCAGCTGTGTGAAAAGGACTGAATTGTGTAGGTTTCTTTTGCTTGTAATGCTTAGTGGAGCAGTTGCTTTCTGGAGATATTTGACTGAGTTTTGTGTTGCTGGAAGTTGTGCGACTAGCAGCCAGTTGATACAGAAGTTGAGAACAGGTCTCAGAAGAGAAATGATGTGAATTTTTAGCTAGCAGCTCAACTTTGATAGCAGTTTAATATTAATAGTGTATAGCAAGATGGTGTTCAGCCGCAGTAATCCTCTATATTTTCTATCAAACACAGCAACAAATACTTTAGAGTGGTCGTTTTGTAGTTGTGGCAGGAAAGACACCAGCAAGAATGTGTGGTATGTTTAAACAACAGAATAACCAAAAATCAAGGATCCTTCTGCAGCTGTGAAGAGTAAGCCAAGTGAAATATCCTTGCTTTCTTGGGAATGGCCTTTGGGGGGGACCTTGTATTAAGACTGAGACCTAGGGAATAGCAAGTTGACTTGTGTTCCTAAGAAACCTTCTGATGAAATGTGCTACAGAAATGCAAGTTATGTTTCCCACTTCACTGCCTATGTAGTGGGCTCTGTTTTTGTTTTGGGTTTTGTTTGTTTATTTTGGGTTTTGTTGGTTTGATTTGGTTTTTTGTTTTGTTTTTGGGTTTTTTTTGTGTGTGTTTTTTGTTTTTTGGTTTTTTTTTGTATACCAGACCTAATTACCATTGTTTTTCACTATAAAGAGTACTTCTGAACTCTAGATGACTGTTTCTCTTGCTGCTGTGTCAAATGGGTGCAGTATATACACATAGTGAGGTGGAGCTCTGACACATCACCTTGAGAAGAAGCAAGGAGCCGTAGGTCCAGATTTAGAACCAAACAATCCTCCAGCAATGTAATTTTGTTGAGCAGGGGATTACTTCTGTAGTGTCTCTTGCTTCTACCTTAAAAAGAAATCTGGTTTTGTTTTGAAATCTGTACACACAGTAGTTGATAACAAATTACATAATTGTGTTGGAAAGAACTCACTTAATGAGAGGGTTGTGATCCAAGGTGCAGTCTGCCCTTTGTGTTATAAAGTAACCGTGTGCTATTGCCTTTGTCTCTTCCAGATGTTTCTGACCGTATACCTCAGTAACAACGAGCAGCACTTCACCGAGGTGCCAGTCACCCCCGAAACAACCTGCAGAGATGTGGTGGAGCTGTGCAAGGAGCCTGGTGAGAGCGAGTGCCACCTGGCTGAAGTGTGGTGTGGCTCAGGTAGGTCAGCTCAGTGAACTGCCCGCCATTCGCTGCTTCTGATAAGGTGGCACGCAGAGACCTGACAGAAGTGATTCTGTCCCAGAGGGTTTCTGCGTTACCCTGTTGTTAGTTTGTCCATCAGACCGGCTGTATGACCGTGCACCCGCAGAAAAGCACAGTCTGCAAAAATGAGTTCAAAGCGAAAGGAGGCGACTCAAGCGTGCAGATGTTTTTGTCCATGCAACCCTTCTCTGACTTAAATGAGTCTCTGAAGGGATTGAGGAAGTTGTTTTCTCTTCCTTCTTCTCCCCATAGTGGGGTCCCAGTGGCCAGTGTGGGGGTTTTGAAGGACTAAGTATTAGTAGTTCTGTGAGCAGTTCAGAATCACTTCTTTAACCTCACAGTCATTTTCACTTGTAGTGGCAAAAGAAAACTTCCTTTTTTAGATGACACCTTCATTGTTACCAGCTGTGTTAATTGAGTTTGGATGGGAAGGAGTGTGTTAGCTGAATTAGTAGGAGTAACCTGATGTTGAAGTGCTCTAAAGAAAGTGGGTGGCAGGGAGGACAGAGAAGCTACTTTTGATGGACCCGTGTTCTTTTAAGCCTGTGGAAAAGTGAGTTGTGTTTGGTCTGGTTTTTTTTTATTTTTCTGTGTTCTTGCTGATTTTTGTCTTGGAAGTTCAAATCTCCCTAGCTTGCAGTGCTCCACTGGAACTGGAGAACATGTCAACAAAGAAATGAAAAGCTAAAGTATGGCTAAAGTCTCATGGCTTAAATGGGAAAGGACTCTGGACTATCTCCTGTCTCCATGGAACTAATTAGATTCTGGTAGCCATCCAAAGGCATAAGGTAGATGAATCCTGGACAGGGTTTTAAGTCATGGAAAATAACTATGCTTGGGTCAACTTTGAGATACTTCAAGATTGTAAAAGAATCAGATAATAAGGGCTTATATTCCTTTCTTCCTCTGCTGTTGGCTCAGGCTCACATCTGTTCAAAGAAGGCTTTGGTGAGATAGATATTTAACAGCATGAGATACCAGAGTTGTCTCTTGATATTTATCTGCTTCTGACAGAGATATTTCTGATATTTCTAAGTCAAAAAAATGGAACAGAATTTTTCTTTTTCTTAGAAAATAGAGTATCTTTTTTTTATAAATAATAGTAAAGTAAAATTGTCAATTCAGCATGGAAAGAGTTCTTCTAGCAATGTGTTTTTATCGTACATCTTTGTCTAAATCAACACAATACCAAAGCCTACAGTGAAAGAAAAGTAAAATAAAGGTTTAGGTAAAGCTACTGAATTTATAGTTAGCCTTAGTGCCCATGCCTTGTTAAAGAGTACAGGTGGTTGTGATGAGGGACGGGGTTCTCCTGTCACTACTAAAGTTGGAGCCCTGCTAGAGTGGGCACCTCCTCTCCTTGTGTTTCTTGAACCTGGATTCTTGATTGGCTTTGAAGATGTTGATGTAGAGTATGCTAGAAAGGGCTGCAAGATGGTCCTAAAATCAAAGGATAGCATCTATAGTAAAACAAAAATGAAGTCTGCCAGTACTCAGTGTCCAGATGGTCTTGGTAAGCTGAAAAGTAAACTTCTAGGTGAGTGGGACCTTATAATAGTGGAGGTTTATTCATATGATGAAGTTATCAGCTTTTCTGCTAGTCAGGGACATGTAAGAAAATAATCTGGATACAGAAACATAAAGGGAACCAAAGAATTTTTTTCTGAGATGAGTCTTTGCAAAGATGTCATGAGGTACATGAGAAGAGGTATCTAAATTTTACTTGCACAGCTGTTGTCATAAGACAAAGTTCCATCCATTTCTACAGTGAAAACATTGGCAATTGTTTTAGAAATCAAGTTATTCTAGTTCCCTCCACTGATCCAGTCACATTTGTTAGTTATTTACTTCTGTATACAAACACTGTGGGGGTGTGTGTGTTAAACTGAATATAGAGTTACTAAGATTGGAAAAGACCTCCAAGTTCATAAAGGTCAATGTTTGACTGAACATCACCATGTCAACTAGACCATGTCCAGTCATTTTTTGAACACTTTCAGGGATGGTGACTCTACACCTCCCTGGGCAGCCCATTCCAGTGCCTAAGCAGCCTTTCAGTGAGGAAGTGTTTCCTGATGTCCAACTTGAACCTCCCCTGGTAAAGTTTGAGGCTATGTCCTCTTTTCCTGTTGCTGGTTGCCTGGAAGAGGAGGCTGACCCCCACCTGGCTACAGCCTCCTTTCAGGTAGTTGTAGAGGGTGATAAGGTCAGCCTTGAGCCTTCTCTTCTCTGGGCTAAACACCCCCAACTCCCTCAGCTGCTCGTCATAGGACTTATCCTCTAGACCCTCCAGGGTCCGTTGCCCTTCTCTGGACCCGCTCCAGCACCTCAGTGTCTTTCTTGTAGTGAGGGGCCTGGAACTGGATACAGGATTTGGGGTGTGGCCTCACCAGTGCTGAGTATAGGGGGACAGGCACTGCCCTGCTCCTGCTGGCCACGCTATTGCTGATACGAGCCAGGATGCCATTGGCCTTCTTGGCCACCTGGGCACACTGCTGGCTCAAGTTCCGCCGCTGTCAACCACAGCACCCCAAGGTCCTTTCCTGCTGGGCCACTTTCCAGCCACTGCCCTGGCCTGTAGCGCTGTGTGTGATTGTCGTGACTGAAACGCAGGACGTGGCCTTTTATTGAAGCTTCAAATACAGTTTCAAGTTGTACTTGTTAAGGAAAACTGCAGTAGTCGCAAATCAGTAACATTGAAATACTTAAGTACTGGATACATCCGTGTTGTTTTGGATAAAATATATCTTTTCTTAAGTGTGTCTATAGCATCCAGGAACAACCATTTGCAAGATATGTTTCCATGTATGTCCTGGATTTTTTTGGTGGAGAGGAGACAGCAAGGAAGAGAAATACTTCTAGTTTTTTGCTAATCTCATTTTAGATGTCAGCAAAGTTTGCTGTTATCTTTTGCCAAGATAAGCCATGACTTCTGTTTTGTTTGCATATTACACTGAACAAATTAAACCTGCTTTAAAACAAACATGGTGCAGGACAGTTTACCTTTTGGAGTAGAAACAAAAGATTTATGTTGGAAAATGACTTCTCAGACTTCAGATTACTGGGATCCTTCTTCCATCGTTCCTCTCTTTTTCTGACGCTTGCTGAGGAATTTTAGCTTCTGTTGTCAGACTTCATTAAGAATACTTTGAAAGACTGCTGCAAGTGTGCTTGAGGCACTCTGCTCCCTGAAGGGGCAAGTTTACTACTCTCCCTGTCCTCCCAATTTTGCTTGAAATTTGAAGAATATCAGGGCAAAATTTCTTGACCTTCCTATTTTTGTCAGAATTCCGTTAGGCGACTACCTTGGCCACTGTGGAAAGCAGTCAAAAGGTGTGTGAGTGTCTAAAAATTTTTTGCTTTATGAGACAGATAGGGAATTTAAAAAGAAAACTGATTGTTCTTTCTTCTTGAGCTTTCCAAATGTACATTTGTTTGCTATTTGACAATCTCTCTGACCTTCCTCTGAAGTCAGTGAGTGGTATTGACAGAATCCTTGTGTAAAGGGCATCTCCCTTGATTATAGAGTTTCAGTTGAGGTATTGCCGAGCTGCTAGAAATCTGTCTCATAAGCCTGCTCTGTATCCTTTAAGTCGGAAATCTGACAGTGGTACTGTTGATTTTTTGTTTGTTTTGTTTTTGCTTTTTTTTTTTCTTGAATTAAGGTTTAGCAGATGAGGAGCTTTTTTAGCTGTCTAGACAAGTAACCGCCAAGAGACTGCTTTTTCTGTAACAGTGACCTACTTGCTTATTCTGTAAAGCTAATCTCTTTTGACAGTGACTCCAGAAATTTTCCTTCCTAGATTGCTTGAGCACAGCTGCAGCATTTTCATTTAAAGAAACACTTTTATGTTGAAAAGAGCTTTTCACATGCCGAAAACATGTTAGTAGCTCCTTTTTTTATGAAACTGAAAACATTTATACTTAATGCCAACAATTTCTCCTGCTAAAATGATTATTTCATATTAAGATAGTGACTTTGAAAGACTCCATTGAACGTGAATGAACTACTCTCTGATTTCCTTTTTTTTTTTTTTCCCCCCTCCCCTTGCATAAATAATGAAAGGAAACTTGCAATAAAAGCCATGTCAGGAAAAATGAAACTAGTGCAGAAATGGTGGTATTTAATTTCATTCTTTGTCTCATTTCTCAGGCCGGGAACAATGTCTTCTGTTTGTCTGACATCCAGCACAAATGGGTTCAACCTGATGATGAGCCCCCAATGCTGTTAGAAGATATTATGACAGTATCTTGACTATGTAAAGTTCACTACTATGATATATTGGCCACACCATCGCCATCACATTTAAAATAGGCAGAAAAAATTATGGTAAATTGTCTAGAATAGCAAAAGAAATTGCTTTTATGTGAAGATTGAGGCCAATAAGTAATTCTAATTATATCCTGTCTGTGAATGTCCAGCTATGAAGTATGTAAATTTTGAAAGAATGGTAATACAAAAAGATAGGAATACTGCTAAATGGAGTTGGTAGATGTAGACTCATGCTGGATTTTCGTGTTATCAAAAGACAATGAATAAGGCTTAAAAATAGGATATATGACTGAATCCTGGATGTGGGGATAAGAGCAGGAAAGGATATTCAGTGGAACTTGTACATGTAGCTTTTTCATCTCAGTTGTCTGAAAGAAAGTGGCAAGTTCTTATTGGACTTACTTTTCACTGTCTGATCACTTTTTTACTTTGAGCTTTGAATCCAAAGTAGTTCAGCTTTTCAAGGTTTATCAGAAATAGGGCTTTCAAATTGCATCTGATCTGAACTTCATGAAATTTGCTGTCCAAGAGAATGAGCCAGATCTGTGTCTGACAGGAGCTGTAGGAGAACACTTGAAGTGACAGGAGCTGTGCTGGCACGCTGAGTTCAGGCCTGCTGGGAACTGCCTACGAGCCTATTCGGGGTACTGAGTGCTGCTGCCTGAGCTTGAGCGCAAGGGCTGCCATCCAGCGTTGGATTGCAATCCTTAGGAAGTTAAAGGAAGAATTCCCTCTTCCCTGAGAGTTTGTCTTTGCATCTCTCCTAATTCTTGTTGGAATTAGAAAGTAAATGAGTCCCTGTAGGAATCAAAGCAGCAGTGCCTTGAGGAGGGGGAGGGAATGACTGAGGAATAAGTTTGTCTGAGGTACCAAAGAAGTGGAGCAAAAGGTGCACCAGCACATTTCCTGCGGTGGGGAGCGGGCAAGATGATTTGCAAATACAAAAGAAAGGCACTAGAGCTGAAAGGTCTAAATTCCCTGTTTGTTTTCCCTCGGGCTGTGACAGTTCCTCAGCTTTTCCCTTCGGGGTGGACTTCTAAAGGTCTGCTATTCATAGGTGCTGGTTTAGTTTCAGAAGCAAGGAGTGATACCATGGCTTCTTGAGGGAAAAGAAGAAATTCCTTGGGTGAGGGCAAGAATTATGTGCACCCACTGCACCTGTGTAGTAACAGGTGTTCAAGTGAAAGATGAGGGATGGATATTTTTGGTTTGGTATGTGCCCAAGCTATGATGGGATGTAGTAGTCAGCTGATATTTTTTTTTTTTTACCTTTTCAGAGCGTCCCGTAGGCGATAATGAGCGGATGCTGGATATCCTGCAGCGCTTTGGGATGCAGAGAAGTGAGGTTCGCTTCTTTCTTCGGCATGAACGCTCTCCCTGCCGGGAAGCAGGTATGTGTTGATCTCACTTGGTTCATTTGGTCAAGTCTCATTTCATTCCTCAAGGTTAAGGAAACAGCTTGCATACGTTATTCAACAATGTTCATAATCAGTACAGTGTTGCAATCCTGTATGACCATTATTTTCCTATGAAGCAAGAGAGCTTGCAACAGAAAACTGGCTAATCTTGTAAAGATTTCATCCTCCCTTGCTAGATCTGGGAATATGAAGTCCAAATTGAAATTTTTGCAGGTTCTCTAGAGCAGGTTATCACTGAATTGTCCGAGGGCATCCTGTGTTAAATATACTTTCTGCAGCAAAATATCTGGAGATGTGTGATGGTCTCTTCTTTTAAATCTAGTAACTAAAATGTTGTCTAGTGATGCAATCTATAATTTGGGCTCAGGATGTTTCACCTGGATAATGCTTTACCAGGGTGATAAACTTAGCATACTTGGTAAAAGATATAGTTCTTCAAAGTTTCTCTTACAATCTGCACACTTATATTAGTTTCAGGAATACCATTAAATGAATGGCCTGGGCAGTTTGTCCGAGAACATAATATCTGTGCATTGTAAATTTAAATATGAAACCTAAAAACTTACTCTCTGCTTTTTTCAAGGGTTTTCTGTGCATCCTACATTTATCTTTTCATTAGAATCTAAGACCTTTATTTTTAAAACAGTCTACTGGATTCTTCTTCCTCCTCTGTTCCTGTTTTCATCCTTAGTAATCTTCCTCAATGTTGGAAATACTGCATTTGTGTTAAGTGGCTTTGTATCCAGCATATTTTAAATGACTAAACATATCTTGATATTTGAAATGTGTACCGCTGATAGAATGAGTGCATGGAAAGCTAAAGCTGTGCCATTTCTACCAACTAAGGATCTTACAGAGCAGTTTAGTTGTCAAGATATATTCTTTCAAGTTCAGGGTACTTGTAACATTAGGATTATTGTAATTTCATCAGCCATAGCATTGCTAAGCAATATGTTTGAGCTCTGCAGTTAGTCTTACGGAAATATGGTCTTTAAAGAGGTATCAAATGGGCAAGAAGGCAGCAGTCATGCCTTTATCCTGTAGGACATGTATGTCCTACAGGGAAATGAATGAGCTTGGTATTTGGTATCTGAACACTGTATGTAATTTGATAGAAGCGTTAAAGCAGGAGTCTAAGTAGCATCTTTACTGACACAAGAAGGGGAAAAAAAATTGTGCTTTTAAACTATGTATCTATAATACACACTTACTGTTCACCCTAGGATAAATACTAAAATAGCCTGCTTGTTGGTTAAGCTGGGGGTTTTTGTCTGTTTTTTTGAACAGAACTGTAGTTTAAAATAAAAGCTGTCATCAAACAGCGACCTTTTCAAAAAACGCTTTGTGTCATCCGTTAAGTTTATCTTAGTGGTAAACACACGAGAAGAACAGGTGTTCAGTTTCTAAGCCATGATGACTGTACTCGTTCTCCTTTTGCATTGAATGCTGTGTCTAAAAGGATAAGAAAAATCTTAAAATACCTTACTATCTTTGACTATTTCTATCTAGGGACTGGGCAAAGGCCTCAAGATCCAGCCTTCAAAAGAAATGGTGTGAAAGTGCCTGGTGATCGAAGACTAGAGAATGGAGTAAGTGCTTGATGCAGTGGCCAGTGTAGTGACACTGGAGGCTTCCCCTCTTTGGAGATAATGGTGCAAGTCCTACCATGGAAACTAAGAGACAGTTTTGGAGAGGTTGCTAATGACTGCTCTAAAATAGACACAAAGCCTCTAGCAATTATCCTGGCTTCCTACGATGTCACTGAGATCTTTAGGCTGCCGTATCTCTGCTGGTACAGATGATCCCAGAGCAGCAAATTAAGCATACTTTCCCTCCTCTACTCCCATCAAAAATTTTCTCTCACATTACTTGAGTTTAATGTTTCTGTCTCTGTTTTGTGTCAGAACTTCCTAGTTCCAGACTTCAAGATGAGACCAGTGAGTGTTTTGGAATTGAATTCCTTCTCTGACATTTATTCTCACTCTGAAAGATATAATTATGGATATGAGATTGAGTCTTGATTTGAAAAACATGTGAACAGATAACTAATAATAGCTCTGTCTTAGAGTGGTGTTTCCCCCCGTCCAACTATATTTAAACTTTCCATTTTCTTTGACTTACGTTGAATTGCAGTGATCCACCTACGACCACAGATCTATCCTGCCATGTGCTGAGCATTCTGGGCTCAGTCAGTCAGAGCTGATTCATGCTGAGCTTAATTATAAAGGGCTCTGAAATGCCTCTTTAAAATGCTGCTGGGATTTTGCTAGAAATATTAATGTTCTAAGAGATGTCATCCTTTGTGAGTTGCTGAATTGGGCTACACACGCATAAGGGCTTACAACTATTTATTCTTTTACTATTGAAAGATGACTCTTCTAATTATTTTATTGGATATTTGGTGGCTGTTATTTTTGAAGACTTTTATCTTAGTTTTGTGCAGTAGCTCTATTGAGTTATATACCAGCCAAATTAAAAATTCTAGACTTAACATGCTTTGGGTTTTCTTTGACAGGTGAGTGCTCCAAGGATGGACATGACACTGGCTGAACTTCAGGAAATGGCATCCCGCCAGCAGCAACAAATTGAGGCTCAACAGCAAATGCTGGCTAACAAGGTGAGTTTGGAATTAGATTGTTTACAGCCCGGAACAAAGGTTGTGAGAGTCACGTGAGGTGGAGAGAGGATTGGGAATGTGTGTCTTTTCAGCTGTTATAAACAGAGCCCTTTCTTTGGCTGCTTGTTTTTAAATTTGAAAGTCAGTCTATGCAAATACCTGGTAGTAAAACATTAAAATAATGCTAGTGGTAGAAGTGACCATATAGCTTCCTGAAAGGGTAGAGCACATAACATTAATGTGTTGTCATTTGTCTTGGTGGCTCTGTCAGCTTTATTTGTGCTCCATGTGGTGACCAGCAATTCACCAGTTTGATCATTGAACAAGGCTTTTGTCTCAGGATACAGTGCTGTCCTGCAATGATATCTTGCCTTCTCCTGATAGAGTTCAATGTGCCTGGTTTCCTGGGGCAGCTGTCTGGAAAAGATGGCACGTATGTGATAGAAGTAACTAGGACACTGATTTATAGAATGCTTGCAGGACAATAGCAGAAAAGCTAATGAAAGCACTCAGAGTGCTCCTGAACTGTTTAGAGAGAAAAATACTCTGAATGCATCTGCAGAATAGTGGCATAGAGTTCATATTTGACTTAAGTGTTGTTGGTACACACTAGACTTGAAAATATAACAGCAAATGCTGCTTTTGGCAGAGAATCATTAAATGTGAGTCTGTCCTGAAGAGGACTCACCTGTCTGGGTGGATGAGTTCTCATGCATTTCAGAACGGGCTTTACTGGGGAAGAAGGCTGCTTTGAGGATCTGGTCTCACTCCTCTTCCTCTGTCACATGCTCCGTCTCCCTCTCCTTTGACATCAGCTGTGTGTGTGTCCTAATCTTTAGCATCTTGTTCCCTTGGGCTTCAATAATTTTATCTCAGGAAAATGCTTCAAACCGTGGCTTTCTAATGATTCTGCAGCACCTGCTAGGTGGTATTATGGCCTGTCAAAATAGCCAATAAAACTTTATTTCTGCTTTATGGTAAGAACAGGTATGAAGAAGGTGCAGCTATAATGTAAGAAAGTGGTCAATCAACCAAGTGATTAGAGTTTTCACACGAAATTCAGCAGCAATTAAACAATTCTGTCTTCTTTAATTTGCCAAGGCAGAATAGTTGCCCTCTTCTCAGTTCCAGCTGAGATTTATTAAATATAGAAAAAGCCTAGACTTTCACAACTATCTGTTTCACTCAAAGGCGATGGCAATATACTTTGGTCTTATAAATAACACTTATAGTCACTATGTATATGAGACAAGAAATAGGAACGTGATACGTATTTACTGTAAAGGGAGTTGTTGTACGAGATTTAAAAAAAAAGTAGTTTTGAGTCTGGATAGCTACCCATCAGGTAGGTGACTGCTGCCTGTGGTTTGAAGAAGAGTAGCCTTGTGGGTGTCCCAGTGGTAGAGTTTTTCCTTTAATGTCACTCTCTGGAATAAACCTGCTTTCCTGGACGCCTCTTCACAGAGACTTTCCACTGCCTCTTTCCTGCCTTCTGAAATCAGATGCAATATTAAAAATAGATCTGGAGGGAGGAAAAATACACTTTGTTTTTAGACATGAGCTGTAATATCCTTTTTTTTGACATTTTCCTGCGTGGGAGTAACTCTAAAGTGGTACATACACTGTAGGTGCTGCCTAGTTCTCTCTGGAAGACGAGCTCACTTTTTGCTCTTCTTTTTTATTCAAAATGCACTGTTTTTGTTTGAAGTCCCTGTTTTCTAAATATGACTACTGACTTTTTTTGTCTTTGTCTTTTTTTTTTTTTTTTAAGAATCATGGAGTTCTAATATTAGTAAGCAGTGGTAGTCTTGGCTGTTAGTGGATGCTTAAAAGTCTTAATAGTTCTGCTATTTTGGAACAGCATATCTCTAGAACTGGAAACCATGAATAATGGCCAGTGATTCAAAGGATATCTCTATAGGTGATCTGGTGGTCTAATGGTTTCTTTTAGGTCTAAATTAGACACATGTATATATATAAACTGTGATAACACACATTTTACTCTTATACTCTTGGAGAGGCAAAAGGATCCTCTCCACTGAGATGATATCTATTGTACAAATGGGGGCCTGGTCACTGTGAAGGTTTTCCCATGTCCTGAATTAACTGTGTTGTGATAGTGGTGATCATGATCAGGAGATAGTATATTTTCAGAGCTTTGGTGTGCAGTCATTCCCCATCTCACAGAGGTTTTAGCAGAGCTAGTGAAATGATGAATAGTGATGAAAAATACCAATAATTTATGGTATAATGGTCTAATATTCTCCAACATGGCTTAGTTTTTGAAATGTGACATATTCTAGAGATCTATAAAGAACAAGTAGCATGGAGAAGGTAGAGAGGAAATAGTCACTGGCTCTTGCAACTCAAGAGCCAAGTAGTGATTAAATGAAATTGGCAAATGTCATGGAATGTGAATGCTAAAATTTTTTCCTAAGCCTCAAAGGGTTTTGAGCAATTTGATGGATGAAAAAATTCCTGGGGGCTATTAGACATGGATGCCACCTCTGTTTTCAGTAGGTTCTTGTACTACAGAGTGCAGTTCTCCAGTTATAACCATTAGGACATATTTGTGTTCAGTACGTGAATAGGTCCATGTTTGCTCTGTTCTCTGACTTCCCTTGACATTTTGGGAAGTTGGGATACTGGGCTGAAGCTGATCTGAACTGCTCTGGTGACTGTTTGTTGTGTTTGGTTTTTTTTTGTCAGTACCTTACCGTAAGTTCATCTAAAAAAAAATAATTAAAAAATCCTTGTCTTGACTGCAGGAACAACGTCTGAAATTCCTGAAGCAGCAAGATCAGCGACAGCAACAGCAAGCTGCTGAACAGGAAAAACTGAAGCGATTAAAGGAAATTGCTGAGAATCAAGAAGCCAAACTTAAGAAAGTGAGAGCACTGAAAGGCCACGTGGAGCAGAAAAGACTCAGCAATGGGAAATTAGGTGAGTTGCTGCTTGGGGACAGTAGCCTATTATTTTTCAGGAAATGCAGTTCTGGTGATTTCAGTGACTCAGATGAGTTATTTACAGCATTCCAGGAAGTTGTTGATCTTAACAATTTCACATCTTATGTTTACCAAGAAAACTCATGAATGATGGAGAATAAAACTTATTTTCTTACTGTATTTTAAAATATTCCATAAGAGCACCCTATATTTTCAAGCCTAGCATGTCTGCTCTTTAATTACAGTGTATGTTTTTTCCTTAGTTGAATACCTTTGTGTACCACAGTAACTTTTTCCATCCTTGATGTCAAGCCCTACACATTTAGAGTGTTATTTTCTTACCCTATAACAAAATTTAGCCTGATACCTCGCCTTTTATGTGAGAAGTAATTTAATGGCCAAATTGGCAGCGTATTTCCTTTTTAATTATGTGAATCTGACCACAGTCTGGCTTGCTACAGTACTAGTTGAATGCTTGTAGTTCAGCATGTTGATGCAACATTAAATATTTATTTCAGGCTTAATATTGACACATATTCTTCTGCCTGCCTTTTCATCCTCTCTATATACATATTGTGCAGAACTTGTTATTTCCAGCCTGACTCAAATGAAAATATATTGGTTAGTTAAGGCAAAATATATATATGTTGTTTTAGGAGGAGGTGTTGTGGTTTACAGATGAAGCAAAAGTGGTGTTCTGTGGGGAGAATCCACTTTCTGTTGGGTTCTGTTGCACGAAATAAAACATCAGTCTAAAGGCATAGAAGGATGGTAGAGTAATACAAGATATTGGAGCATGTGAATCTGTTTTTCTGCACTATCCCCTACAGATCTGGTCTTGGTGGTACTTTGAATTCTTACTGATTTTTTTAAACTTTGTTCTATAATAGAACAGTTTTGGCAGTGGGAGCAGCTGATGACAGATATTTGTAATAGACCCTAAAAAGCCCTCTGAGTCTTTGTTTAATGAAACAGCTTGAATGTTTTGTCACTGACTTCTTACGACTTCAATTCAGAGTTTTAAATACCATAAATATGCCTTGTGGTTGAGTGAGTGTCTTCATATGCCTTATGGCTGAGTGTCTTCCTGCTGAATTCAGCATTCAGTGAATTCAGGCTTCTACAGATGAATTCAGTCTGGGATTGTGGTTTTGTTTGTTTCCATACTTCAGAAAGCAAAAAGAAGTGTTCTTTTTCCCTCCTCATCAGTGCTCTAAGTAGACCTAATTTACATAATCGTGCTAGTGAGTTTTCTTTTGCAAGTGCTGGGAGGAAGAGCTGGTTTGGCTCTGTGCAGCCCTGCTCTGGAGGCCGGCAGGGCGCTCTCTGTCCCCTTAACCGCTGCCTTGGAAGCAGCCCACGCTCGGCTGTTTCTCAGGGCAGCTATTGTGCTCCCTCGTTCTTTCCAGTGGAGGAGATTGAACAGATGAACAGCCTGTTCCAGCAAAAGCAGCGCGAGCTGGTGCTGGCCGTGTCAAAAGTGGAGGAGCTCACCAGGCAACTGGAGATGCTGAAGAACGGCCGAATTGATGGTTACCACGACAACCAGTCGGCTGTAGCTGAGCTCGATCGCCTGTACAAGGAGCTGCAGGTAATGGAAAGCCAGCGTGTGACCCACAATTCTTAAGGGCTTAAAAGTTGGTTGGGTTGTTTCTTACCTTATTGGAAAGAAATCCCATTGCTCCTGTTCCGGACAGACCTACATTTGGCTGAGTGCTGAGGATGAAGGATTAGCTGTGCTGAGTTCAATGTAAAGAGAGGAAGGAGCACACTGTGTATATACCTTTCATTTCTGCAGTTTTGGAAACTAACCTTTTTCTCTGGAGAGAAAACATGACTTTTTAAAAGGCTTTTCTCTTTGAAACCGATTCCTGTCCCCTATCCTGAAAGTTAATATGTTTTTATTTTTGTTGTTTTCCCCTCCTCCCCCCACTGCTTTGTGAATTTATTCAGTTGAGGAACAAACTGAACCAGGAGCAGAATGCCAAGCTGCAGCAACAGAGGGAGTGTTTGAACAAGCGCAACTTGGAGGTGGCAGTCATGGATAAGCGTGTTAATGAGCTGCGAGAGCGTCTGTGGAAGAAAAAGGCAGCTCTGCAACAGAAAGAGAATGTACCAGTAAGTGTGGGATATGTAATAACAAAAACATTGATTTTTATTTGTTGCCTGTACAGTCTGAAGTAAAAACTTGCTTGTGGGGAAGGCTGTTCAGACGCTAGACTTGTTGTCTTTATCCATATGTAGAGGAAGTCTTGTATTATTAAAGTCCTTTTCATGGTACATTAGTGTTAACCTACTTACTCTTTACAGACAAGAAATCTTATGCTGTCATAGAATTTTTTTTTTAGTTTGTTTTTTTTTTGCTATTACTACCTCAGGTTTATAGTTCTTAAAGCTTTTTCAAAAAAGCGTTTTTAATATTGGAGTATCATTTGCTACTTGTTTTATCCTTTTTGACTTTTGTTTCAAGCTCTTATGTATGGATACTGCAGCATAAAATTCTTTACATTTTTTCTTTTGTTTTCCCAAAGGTTTCTTCAGATGGGAATTTGCCACAGCCAGTGTCTTCTGCTCCAAGTCGAGTGGCAGCAGTAGGTCCTTATATCCAGTCCTCTACTATGCCACGTATTGCTTCCAGACCTGAACTTTTGGTGAAACCAGCATTTTCAGATGGCACACAAGCTTTGCAGGTACCTGATGGTCCGCTGAAAACACAAACTCTGCCCAACATGAGAGCTGGGAACAGTTCACAAGCTAAAGCTCCTGCAGGTAATGGCTTATGATTAACAGTTCTTATCCAGACACGTTTTGTTTTACCTAACAGCTCTGTTTTGGTGTTTGTTTTTTGTGAAGCAAAGTGTTACTTCAGATGTCAGTCTTACTATTTGCAATTTCTTTTTTGTACCAGTGAATACATTTCGTAAGCCCTGAGGATATACAATTCAGTGTTATAAATGAAGTAATTCTCTTAGTGAGGAATTTGAGTTGTTATACACTGTGGAATGTAGGAGGATTTCTCTGTAAACTTATTACTTTTTTATTTATTTGGAAGTTCTGCTAAAAAATATACACTAGTCTGTGTTTGAGTTTCTAGAGGCAGTTTTAGGACATACCTGTAACAACCTGGTGCTTGGATTTAAAAACTAGTGAAGCCAGGTTTTTGATCACGCATTTTGGAAATAACACATGTAAAGGATTAAAGAGCATTACAAGAAATATTACAAAGGAGGCAGTTGATTGTTGCACAGAAATAGCAATAAAGTTATTGACTTGCTGATGAGGTGAGGCTTGGCCTCCCCTACTTGGAGAGTTAATGGAGATTTGCTTGGCTTCTCTCTGTGGGTTTTTCCTATGAGAGACAGTTCAGCTCAATGAGAGAAGTGTGGAGAAACTAGATTTGCAAATCTCTTCTGTGCTATCTTGAGAGAAGACTTCCTTTTCACCTGGGAGAGAAGAGAAACTCTAATTTTTCCTAAAAGGAAAAAATAGAAACTGCTTTTAAAATAGTTCTGTTTTCTCCCTCCCTCCATCTGCAGTTCTGGCAGGTATTATTAAAGTAACCACTGCACAAAAGCAGTACGAGTGTCTCTTGCTGAACTGGAGAATGGAGAATTGTTTAATTTTGTCTGGTTTGCTGATCCTAGAACAACTGGAGTGGAATTTCAGCTCTAGATCATACAGATTTTTTTTTTCTAGAGGAATGTGGAGTAGTGAGCTATTTGAACTAAAACATCACTTCTTATTTTTTAGCATTTAGACAAAATGATGGCATTCTTAAGAGTTTTTGGTACTTTGTCAGAATGGAACTTTTATGCTGCTGCTTATCATTATTGTTTGAATTTAACATTACTTATTGTATTACATTATTTAGAATTTAGTAGAGAGAATTTGGAATATTTAATAGCAAGTTGAAACATTTCCTTGGTGATTTTTGCAGATACGTATGTCTACTCCAGTGAATGTAAAGATCAGCTTTATTGCAGTACCTCTGCAATAAACACACAGATGAATTTTCTACTGTTTTGGATGTCACTGGCAGGGCCTGTCTGTGCTTTAAAGAATCATGTTTTTCTTTGCACCGTATATGTTCTTCATACTTCCTTAACCATCGTGTCCCTTTTAACTTACTGCAAATATTCAAAGAAAGTTTTCTACCAACTGGAAGGAAGGCAATCTAGAGAAGCTTCTTTTTTGAATGCTCTAGGTGCAGGTGTGTTCTAGGACCAATAGTTCTGCTGCTTTGATAGTTGTTTCTGAACTTGGTTTGTGTTCTTTTTTTAAAACAAACAGATGAAAATCTGTAGTGACAGGATTTATAGCAGTTAACCTGTATGGGATACTTGCATGCTGTCTAGACCTGACTCTTAAAAAAGCCCACCTACCTATAATAAATGAGTCAATAAAAACTACTATTTTAGCTCAATCTGTTCATCTTGTTCTCTCCTAGGTTCTGTGGTCCCCAATGCAAAAGCTTCCCTGTCTGCCCCTGACTGGAGTAGTTCAAGTGCAGACAATCATATTAGCCAAGGATCAGCCTTGACTTCAGGAAAAGGAATTGTGACTAGTGAAGGACAAGGTATGTTCTTATGAACTTGGCTAATCTTAAAATATGGAGAATCTAGTTGATGATATCTGTCTCTTCTAAATGCTTCAGTAAATACTGAGAATCCATTTGAAAGCACAAAACCCCCCATATTGCCATACAGTCCTTAATATGGTGTTGCAGGGATTTTAAAAAGAAACCAAACCCACCACTCACTTGAGATGAAGTAGATAATAATGCCTTCTCTACATGCTCCTGTTCGATTTGCATGACATAGAAACTGGCAGGCCGAGAGGTTCTTAGTGCAGGGGAAAGATGGATGCAAAAAAGCATCCCTTGAGTACATTGTGGTGAATATTGCACAGAACAGGACTCTTATTCCTACAATCGTGCCATCCCTTTTGAAAGTCATCTGCTCTCTAACAACAGCTGAAGGAGAAACCTTTTTACGAGACAAAGAGAAGAAAGTGCGTCCGTTCTCAATGTTTGATTCCGTGGACCAGCCTGCTGGGCTCGGCACCCTGAGGAAGAACCAGAGCAGCGAAGATCTCCTGCGAGAAGCACAGGTATGCAGGAAACTCAGGCATTCTGTCCAACAGCTTTTCAAATGTTACTGTCAGAAAGCTCTCTCAAAAGTACCCAGGTCATCTTTTAAAAGACTGATTCTAAGGAAAAAAGTTTCTTAGGGTTTTAATGGCAGTTGGTAACTCAAAATCATTCTCTACAGTCACGTTTTGGCTTAATACATAAAAATGGCTGTATTACTTGTAGTAGGGTGTATGTGTGTATATGTTTTCCCCAAAGAATGTATGTGCAGAGGCATTTGCATGTGGTTTTTTTTTTGAATCATTTACACTCTTGTTTCACTGTTCAGTGCAACAGTGTCCTTCAAATGTTTGATTACAACAAGACTTCCCACTTAAATTTTGTCACAAGGGCGCAATTTGATCAGGTAGAGGAGAAGTAACATAGAACTGGGGGATGACAAGTACTGTGGAAAACAAGCTCTTGCCTACAGATGCTACTAAATGTCTCTGATATCTCTAGGGAGAAATTACGGTGCCCTGCCATTGCTTGGTGTTTTAAACATAGCTGTTACAGAAAGAATTAAAGAGAATGGGTTCAAACTATTACATAAACAACAATGATGAGAAAATGTTTCAAGCAGTCTCTTCGTGTTTCCAGTGATGTTGTAAACAGTGTTACAGCAACAGTAGAAACACTAGATACTGTGTTGTTCTTTGAGGCTCTTTAATCCTTCACAGCAGAATTGTAAACCGTGTTTTACTGTTTTATCTTAATGACATTTTTTTGTCTTTCAGACAACCAATAAAAATGTAACAAAGGTGCCACCACCTGTCCCCACTAAACCAAAACAGATAAACTTGCCTTACTTCGGTCAAACCAGTCATTTGCAACCGTCTGATACAAAGGTGGATGGAAACCTGCAGAAGCTGCCCTTGGCTATTGTAGCTATAGGGAACAAGCAAAAACCAGTGGCACAGCAGTCTTCCCATCCTTCTCAGCAGATACAGCAAAGAATTTCAGTACCTCCTGCGAGTTCTTCCTCTAGCCAGGATCAAATGCTTCCTTCCTCCAAACAGGAGAGTCCCCCAGCAGCAGCTGTGAGGCCTTTTACTCCTCAGCCGGCCAAAGAGACTTCACAGCCACCATTTCGAAAGCCTCAAACTGTGGCTGCAAGTTCAATTTATAGCATGTACACACAACAGCAGACTCCTGGGAAGAACTTCCAGCAGGCAGTGCAGAGTGCTCTGACGAGGGCACACACCAGAGGACCACACTTCCCAAGTGGTAAGCATGTGGCTCTCTACCTCTCTTCTGTCTGATAAACCTCAGATACATGTGCTTTCCACCTGGTCTGTGGGTGTAAAGCTGTTCCTCAGGGAAATTGAGCGGGTGAGCGCCACTGTAAGAATCTTAAGTGGATTTTCCATGCTGTATGTGAGTGTTAACGAAAAGTGTAAATTGTCTGCCTTGCGTTTGCAAGATAACTAATGGTAAACCTTGTTGCCAGATTAGTTCTGTTCAGTTGATTGTATTATTCTGCTTCCTTGCCCTACATAAAGAGTATACAACCTGATTCACCTTTTTTCTTTGTTGTTCTTGCTGATAAGATATTCAAACTCGTTTTTTTTTTCTTCCCCCCCCACCCCTCTCTGAACTGCTATGCAGTGTATGGCAAGCCTGTGATGGCAGGAGCTGGTGTACAGAATCAGCTGCTGCAGACGGAGAACGTCTACTCAAATCTCCAAGGCAAACCAGGCAGCCCAGAGCCTGAGATGGAAACAACAGCCTCTGCTCATGAGAATCACGAACCAGAGCGAATTCCCCGTCCTCTTAGCCCGACCAAACTGCTGCCTTTCTTATCCAATCCATACCGCAACCAGAGCGATGCCGATCTGGAAGCACTACGGAAAAAGCTGTCCAATGCACCCAGACCGCTGAAGAAGCGTAGCTCTATTACTGAGCCAGAGGGGCCTAATGGCCCCAACATTCAGAAGCTGTTGTATCAGAGGACCACTCTGGCTGCAATGGAGACTATCTCAGCTCCATCGCATCCCTCCAAACAGACGGCATCAGCTGCCAGTCCTGAAAGCCCAGCAGAAATCCCAAATCCTTATCTAAGCACAGAATCAGAAAAAGAAACAGCTGCTTCCATGCCAGAACCAGCTATTGCTGAGGAAACAGAAAACACACCATCAGACCAGAGTGAAGCTGTTCTTCCCTCCGTACCTTTGGACCCTGTACCTGAGGCTGTATCAGATAGTGATGAACTCACGCAGCCGAAAACAGAAGAACCAAGCCTAGAAGCTCCACTGCCACTGGAGGTATACATGGAAGAGTATCCTCCATACCCACCACCTCCCTATCCATCAGGGGAACCAGAGAGTTTGGGAGAGGACTCATTCAATATGAGGCCTCCTGAAGTTACTGGACAGTTTTCCTTGCCTCCTGTAAGTATTATTAGTTAGCTTAGAACTTGGGTGCCCTGTCAATAAATCATTTCAAGCTCTGCCATAAACTCTGTGCATTGTGTTGTAGAGCTTAAGCAGATGTGGGAGAACAGTCACATGAATGGTCTAGAAGTCTCTCTGTGGGTATCTGTTCTATTTGTGTGATGGTCTTATCTCCAGACTGAATTACAGTAATGAAAAGCCTCTGTTGTCTCTAGAATTAATGACATAATGAAAAGTTTCAAATGGAATCCGATATACAAGTAGTAAAATTCTTCAGAGCTCTAAAGAATATTCCTTATAGAAATCTGCCTCCTACATCCAATTTTTACTTCATTTTTAAGAGAAATTAAAGTTGATTTTTAACTTGATGTACAGATACAGATTTCACAAGCGTTTCCTGCTATTGCTAAGAGCTGGAAACTAATTATCTTAATCCTAGATTGCATTTGTTTATCTGAAAAGTGCCTTGCTTGAAAAATATAGAGAAATCAACTTCTTTTGTTTCTGCTTTAAAAACTCATTTGTAGACATCAGCTGTTTGCATTTCTTCTACTGAATGCTTTCTGAATTTCTTTGGACCCTGATTTAACATCAGTCTTTTCTCAAGTTGCATCAAAATAGAGTCTCTTGGGGCTAAGGATGGGCAGAATTTTTACTCTTGTTTATTTTGGAAATTTCTTTCTCTGTGTGTGGTGTGATGTTATCTCAGTGCTGTATAACAGAAATGCTTTATGTTTTTGGTTTTTCAAAAACTTTCTTTGAAAACCTATCATGAATACAATTTTTTTAATAACTTGATGCATGGAAGTGGTTTTTTCCACTATATCTTCAGTGCAGGGCAGTTAAAAGCTTTAAATATGCTTTTTAATCTTGTAACTTCTGCATAGAATAGCCACAGCATGTTTCTGTGCTTTAAAGCTTTTGTTCTTGTTCCCTTTTACAAGGAAACTTGAGTGGTAGGATTTCCTAAATTGTAAGAACTCATTTCTGGTTGGCTTTATAATAATTCTGCAGTGATGAGAAGAAACCGGCCCAACTTCTTGATTTCATATTTAAATACTTGGGTTGTGCTGACAGGCTCTTTCTTTAAAAAGCCCATTCTTTTGATATTATGTAGAAATCAACAGGCAGAAGAGTATTTTCTGGGAATCTCTTCTTATATCTCTTATCTTCACGTGTTTGCTCTTGCAAAATGTGAGTAATTTCTATTCATCTTTGCCTGGACATCTGTCAGAAATTTACATACCCCCATGAATAGTGTTTATTGCTGCTGCACAGCCAGCTGGGGCGAGCGCTGAGCTAATGCTGGGTGCGTGTTCTCTTAAGGAAAAAGCACAAACTCAGCTATAGAAATGCTTGGTTTCCAGTATCAACAGGAGCATCTAAAGCATTTCTGCACTTGATTCTCTATTCTTTGCAAAACCATTTTCCGTAACTGTTTTCTCCTGCTAACCTCTGCTAAACTTAGAAAAAATGTTAGGAACTTAACATCAGCACCTAAAGTAGTGTCTTTTGTGGAGTGTGCTGCGTGGTTTGTGTAATGGCTGTGAGAGTTAATGCTAAAATCGTCCAAACAACAACAACAAAAAAGGGCATTTTCCCCTGATCTTCAGGAACTTGGGAGTTTTCTTATTTTGTTGATGTTTGATCAAGAGACAAAGGCAGAGGCCTTTCATAGCATGCCTAACCTAATATATTCATAATGTAACAGAGAATTGGTAGAAAATAGTATAGATTTCATATTAAACAGTGCTTTAGTTGATCATTTCTGCTGTCATTCCCAAATAAGCAGTTTTTTGTGTTCTTGTGGTTCTCAGGGAAAAAAATGTCCATAACTTGTTACTTTTTCACAGGGGAAGAGGACGAACTTGCGGAAGACTGGCTCTGAGAGAATTGGGCATGGAATGAGAGTGAAATTCAATCCCCTTGCATTGCTTCTGGACTCATCTTTGGAGGGGGAGTTTGACCTTGTGCAGAGAATAATTTATGAGGTACAAATACTAACTTGCAAGACAAGGAATAACAGTCCTGGTTCAAAACTAGGAAGTTGCAGCTTTCCTGGACTGGGGAAGCTCAAAGAATAGTGCACAACCTAGATCTGTCCTTGAGGAAATAATTGGTCATAAGTGATTGTACCTGGAGGCTGACTCTGTGTTAAATCCACAGTAGGCATTTAGCATCAGGACTATAAATTTGCAGGACAACTTTTCTCTCATTTCTTATGTAGTGTTTCATCCCCATGTGGTGTGTTATCAGATAATTGATAAGCAAAATCCATGTGAACTTTGCTCACAGTTAAAAAGGTAAATACCAGAAATTTGTTAAAAGTACTTTTTCTAACATATCAAAATACTGTTTCTCTGAACCGCTCTAGGTTTTCACTGTTAAAAGGACACTGCAAACCTACGTATGAGTCTAGTTGCAAAAGTGGCAGTTGTTGCAGTCTTCTGCCTACTGCTTGTGTCCTTCCTAGAAATGTCTCAAATTTGTATTTCAGAATAGGACAACTCATTTTTATGTGTGAGGAGCTGTTTATCCTAGAGAGTTTCACTAGAATGTGACGGGTTCCCTTCTGTCTGAGCAGGTTGAAGATCCTAGCATGCCCAATGATGAAGGGATTACTGCGCTGCACAACGCTGTGTGTGCTGGGCACACGGAAATCGTGAAGTTCCTGGTGCAGTTTGGGGTGAACGTGAATGCTGCAGATAGCGATGGATGGTAATGAGTTCTTTAAGCGGCTCCTTGAAGATGCTCCCCACAAGAGAGCCATGGCTTGGGGGCTGCTGCAGCTCCCTCAGAATGTCCCTCATTTTGCTCCTGTGGAGCTGGCAATGACTCCTCCACAGAGGAGCAACAGCAATTCTCTGTGGGGCATCACATGAGACTGTGCAGAGGGGAAAATAGGGAAATTTCTACTAATATTCCCTATATGAAAAAAAACGTGTATGACGCCCAGTAGGGTGGATACAGTTGTTAGGAAACTGCTGTGTTTGAGATATTTAAGACAAGTTTACGCATAACAAGCCTTATATACTTATATATGCTCTGGACAGTATCTTTTCAGTTCGATGTCCAATACTCAGACAACTTAAAGTGGAAAACCACAGCCTGCAAACTAGGCTTGCAACTCATAATGGGCTACAAATCCTTCTCACAGGTAGCTGAGAAGATTATTTACAAAAGGCTGCTGCAGGAGGTAGTGATTTTACTATTATTTCTGCATATAACAAGAGTGTCTGAGGCCTAAGACTGAGGGACATCTTTATTTGACCTTAGTGGTTATCCCAATTACCTGCACGAAGTCAGATCTTGAAATAATTGTCTAGATTGCAAGAGACACGATGTCAGGAAGATTTCTGAGTGGGTTTTTTAATATTGATTAATTTTTTAATTGTTATTGCCCTAATGAATGTTCTTAGAATGTTAATGGATTATAAAAGGTAGCATAACTAGAGATCTGTGTGGAAACCTAGCTTTAGGGCCCAAGCAGCTCTCGATGGCTCCTGTTATCTGTGAGAAGCAACTGCTCTTGACATCCTGGGTTAAGTGCTTTGGTGGGAAGCCCCCGGTGCTGCAGTTCTGATTGCTGGAGGTCACCCATGAAAGTGGTTTGCTCCCAGGGGTCTCTGAGCGCTGCCACGAGCACTATAAGCAGAGTGTCCTCTTTCCTTCTTGCCTTGCAGGACCCCGTTACACTGTGCAGCCTCCTGCAATAACGTGCAGGTGTGCAAGTTCCTGGTGGAGTCGGGTGCGGCCGTGTTTGCCATGACCTACAGCGACATGCAGACGGCTGCAGACAAGTGTGAGGAGATGGAGGAAGGCTACACACAGTGCTCCCAGTTCTTATATGGTAAGTGCCATCACTGAGTTCTGGCAAGTGCAAGGGGCTCACCTGGCACTTCTCAGTACATTTTTGTTGAGGAGGGGTAAGCTGCACACTTGGGTTGTGTGCCTGTGCTTTGGGTTCATCTTGGAAAGAGAGAGGTTTTAGCCGGCTTCCTGTCACAGAACAAGTTCTATCGAGACTAACTTCCTAACATACAACCTGTGGAGGAGATCTGAGTAACAGAAGGTTTCCCTACATCAAAAACTTTGAGTTAAGCATGTGCATTGACAGATACACTGCTGCGAGGTGGCAGTCAGGTGAATCTTGCCACGTAAGTACTTGTTTTACATAAAAACAAAAGTGGTACAGATATCTCAGTAGCAGTTTCATACCTGCTACCTAGTGTCTCTAAGTGAGGAGTATTTCCTTATGTGCACTTTAGAACCAGGAAAGGTTCTGCCAAGTTTCTACCTTGATGGAGGTTAGTGAGCACTGAATTTGACTTCACCTTTCTGGCTTATTTTCTTCACTCGCATTTAAAAAGAAATCCCATAATAAATTTAGATTTTATTCAAATAATAAGACTACAGAGATACTATCTTTTAGTGGAGAGAATGAGTTCCCCCTAGGGTGTGATGAGTATTAGTGAATGAGGTTTTAAATTACTGCATGTTTTGTGTGTAATGGGGTTTTAAATTACTTTTCTCTGTTTTGTATGTAGTTCTTGTCCCGTAGGCACCTACCAGCTGGTGTGTCATCTCTCTGTAAGATGTCAGTGTAACAGCAGTGTAACACAGCGTAAAAAGCTGTAATACTGCCTCTCCGGTTTTGTGGAACAGGCGAGGTTTGAGTTTCTGTAAGCTGCTCAGCCAGCATATTTCAAAACAGTCTGTCCAGCTGTCCTCACTAAGCTTGAAAACTGTATCTCTCAGTGCCAAAAATATAGTTTTCACTATGAAGGGAGGAAGCCTTTTTAACTAGCATCAAAGTCTGTGGGTGAAGCAAAATTCCCTTCAGTTTTGTAGTCAGACTCTCTAAGGGTGATCATAACAAATATCCAAGAAAGATTGTAGGACTAGATAAAAAAATAATACTTGTCCAATATTTTGTACTGGCATTAACTCTGATATGAGTTAAGAGGATTATCTAATATACCATTATAATGGTATCTTTGTGTTGAACAGCCCTTGAGGGAGTCCTTTCAGGAATTTAATTCTTAAATTCAGGTAAACAGTCCACCTCTTCCTGTGGAAAGGAGGTCCATGGCTTCATTAGATACAGCATGAAGAAATGCATTCTTTTTGTGTTTTTCTTTCTGGGCCACCATCTGGTGGTCTCAGTTGATACTCTGGTTTTTGTTGGGTTTGGGACTTTTTGTGTGTGTTATGAGATACTTTTCAATGGGTCATGAAAAGACTGTAAGGCTTGGGCCTATTGCCAGTTTTTTTCCAAATTGAAACCACTGAAACAAGGGTATCTCTTGGTATATTGGTTGTTCACTTATCAAAGTTCCATATTGTTCCATTAGGAATTAATCCTATTGCTAAGACTGGTTCTGGTTGCCTATGATTGTAGTAAAAAATTCATTCATTAGTTAAATCTGTTTCTTGCTGTAAAAGAAGTTTGGGAATGTGTATCTGTCTGTTTCCAGAACAGATATGACATTAAAACCTGGCCCTCTAAACTCATTTGTAAGGTGAGAAACTTTGCTGTAATTCATTGATCACCTAATCCCTTTTTGTTGTAAAGTTATGCCCAATATTGAATAGCATCAAGTACAGGTAGGTTTAAATAAAACCACTAATCCTTTAGTGTTGATTAAATGACAAGTCTGATGCTGCTTAAATATGCAATTTTTCACTTCTAAGATGTAAGGCTTGTGCTGTCTCTAAGAGCATGTTTGCCCTGCTACCCTCTTGTGACTCTTAATACCTCCTTAGGAGACCAGATCCACTGAGTGACTCCTCTGTTTGTCTGCTTTGATGTTCAGTGCTCAGTCTTACCTTCCACGTGGGTGCAGAGCACAACTTCTGCCAAACCTGTAAATATACCAAATGCAAAGCAAGAGAAGAGTTTTTCTCTGAGCAGAGCTTATCATGCAGTGGAAGTAATTTTAATTTTATGTGATGACCTGGTATGCAGAAATAAAGAACTTGATTTCAGCAGATGCTTCCCTTAGCAGATGTAGGTAAAAATCCTGTACAATAGGTTGTAATAGGTAAGTGATGAAAAGGGAAATGACAAGTTGTTTTTGCACAGTGTGCAGTACTCTTTGCTCCTGGAAGTACCAAAGCCAAACAAAAAAGCCCAGTTGGATTCAGTATTTTAAAATAAAATAATTACATAAGAGAAAGTTTGTGTAACAGTTAAGATACCTTTCCCACTTTGCTGCTTAGAGGCTGAGGAATGTGTTCTGAAAGAATATCTCATTTTTTGCTATAGTGGTAAAATGAGCTCGTTTTAAATAACATCTCTGCAGGACATGTGTGTACTCCAAGACACCTTTGCTCCAGAAGCAATTTAAGAGAATTGTGTTTCTGAAGTCAGTGTTTAAAAAAAAAAAATCAAAATAGTGTCAGAAATTAAGAACTGCTGAGAAGAGTTTGCGTTAACCAAAAGCAGCTGGAGGGTAGCAGACAAATCTTTCAGGTACAGGTCTGAGGTGCATCTTGTCTTAAGGTTCTGAAATAGTGACATGAGTGGCAAATGATACTATAAGCATCAAAATGAGAGGGTGGTCAACTTGAGCAGGTATTGCTGTGACAGAGAGAGATGACCGATGGACTAAGAGTACAAGCAAGTATATTTTTGCTTATCACTTAGGTCTATAAAGTGTGAACACAAAAGCATAACCTTTTCTCAATCAGTGCTGTTCTCCCCATTTACCTCATATTTTTTGAACATGTGCAAGGAAGGAACCTGCCTGCTCTGTATAAGGAGTAACTCCACAATGTCACCTCTTCCAGGACTGACTTTGAGTAAGCTGATGGCAGCAAGATGCCAAGTGTGATAAGAATTGATGTTGGTTGTTTGTTTTTTTTCCTGGACTGCTCTCCAGTAAGAGTAAAGCAGTGTTTCCACCTGTTGTCCTTTTTTCTTTGCTTTTTTTTTTTTTTAATTTAGCTGCTTTGTATTTTCAATGTTGCAGGAGTGCAGGAGAAAATGGGCATAATGAACAAAGGAGTGATTTATGGACTCTGGGATTATGAGGCTCAGAACGATGACGAGCTCTCGATGAAAGAAGGAGACTGCATGACAATCCTGCGCCGGGAAGATGAAGATGAAATCGAGTGGTGGTGGGCACGGCTGAACGACAAGGAGGGCTACGTTCCCCGCAACCTGCTGGGGGTGAGTCTTGATACTTCCAGAGTCAAAAAGACCCCACCCTGATATGTGGAGTATACAAAGCACTGTATACTCATCATATCTCTTGCATCCACATGAGATGCCATTTTAAAAGTCAAGAGGAAGGAGTTTACATTCTCCGTGTATGTGGGGAAGAGAATGGGTTAACACCCTCTGTTTAAGATACTGAACACAGATTATATTAATGAGGGCATAAAAGAACAACATATGTCATCACCCTGCTGTACACAGCAGGCTCTCATACTAACCTTGTCTCACCATCTGAGAGAAAAAAACCCTTTTATTCAAACATGATGTGTGCATAAGCTTCTGTTGAGTGTGTTCTCAGGCACATGGTGTGATTTTTGGGGCTGTCCCTAAAGGGCCAGGAGTTGGACTCAATGATCCTTGTGGATCCCTTCCAACTCAGGGTATTCTATGATTCTTTCTGAACTGGTTTTCCCCTCTTTCAAAAAGTGATGCACTGATACAAAAGCCTTTAGGAACTGAGGCTTTCACGAAGAGTGAGTCGTGAGTCTTTCCCTGTCTGGGTATACACAGTGCACCTTGTGATCTGAGGATGTTTCACAGATATAAACACTGCAAAATTCTAGGTTATCTCTTTTTCTAGTGTTGAAAAAGAAATTACATTGCCAAGTAAAGGCAGATTTGTTTTCTCCTATGCTTTTTAAGTAATATTTAACAATAATATTTAAATGAATGGCCTCTCTTTTTCTCATCACCTTCTGTACTGCCCTCTTTTATTAAAAACAACTATGTACAAGTCAAATAATTTCAGTTACATCCCCATATTTCTCCTCATGGCTGAGTTGCTAGAAAACTATGGCAGATGGACAAATTGTATAAAAATTCCATTAAGCTTTTCTCTACATATCCAGTTGCCCTGCTGCTGGAGATAAAAGGTTCTCCAAGATTAACCACTCTGAATTTTAGCTGATTGATTTACAGTGCTTGAAAGAGGCTGAATCTCCTTCCTCATGCAGATAATCCTTACTCTTCAACTGGTTAGATTTTGCAGAGCAACCACATCTAATGCAAAATCAGTTTTCACTTCTGTATCTCTTTCAGGTCAGGCCTACCCACAATGTACTCTAAAATTCTCCCTTAACATAGTACTTTTGCTCAGTGTTTTCCTCTCCAAAGTAAACATTTCTAAATTGAGAGCAGCCATCAGCCTTGCACAGTAAGGTTAAAATAGCAGCTTTTTTATTTTTTTACCTGCCCCAGTGTGACTTGTGCACTCAGCTGAGCACAGGTGTGTAAGAACACAAGGAGCATCTGTGCTTCTGAAAAAAACAAAAGAAAAACCAAAAAACCAAAAGCACAGGGCAACACAGCTTAATTTGGGGATCACAACTTGTCCTTGTAACCACAACACCACCCCAACAGAATCTTTGGGGAAACGTACCCAAGCACAGCATTATTAACTGTTACACTCTTGTGTCTGTTCACTTGTTCTAGTACTTCCACTGAAATATTCTGTGGTGGTTCTCAAAAGCAATTACTGGACTCTTAATATAGCAGCTGAAATCCAGGCTATGGTGTTCAGCGCAGAGGAAAATGTTTGGTAGTTTAATATATTCTTAAGTTGTATTTTTATCATGGTTCTTTTATCCTTTTGCAGTTAGGTGTGCTGAATAAAAACAAGGATTACATTATCTGCATCAGTACTCTACCCTTCCTGCTGATGCCCTAGCTCCCTAAGCTGATAGGATAAAACTGACAAATTAAATCTTTTGAACACTGTCAGGTGTGATGATAAACAACTAATTTCATCTCTGCTAGTGGTGAAATCGTAGCAGGTTGAGACAAACCTTGTGGGTAGAGTTGTTGGCTTTCTCTAATCATTAGCTGACTGTGAAAAAAGAAATCAGAGTTTGGTTCAAGGGAGAAGAGGGCACCTGTAAGGAGAACTTTCTAGGTGAAAGAACCCAAGATACAATAGAGACAGGCACTGTCATTTAGAGCATGGGGAATTCATTTCTCCTTATTGCATGAAGTGTATCCTATTTTCACATGCCAGTAGCCGTGCTTTTCACAACAGTAGTTGTTCCCAAAGCCCTTGCAAGTGGGAGCCAAGAACTTCCCAAGCATCTCGGCACTGTCAGTTGTCACCCTGTACTTTGTGTGTGTGGCCAGAATGCGTGAACAGCTCGAGGGCCACAGGGTGGCAGGTACCAAGTTATGGCTGGGCAGTTAAATTAATTGCACTGGCCACTCACACTCTGCCAAGTAAAGCACAGCTCCTACAGTTCCATGGTCCTTCTGCAGCCAGATGCTTCCAGCTTGCCCAAAGGTACAGATGTAAAAGTTGATATGCATTGAGAAAGCAAACTAGATTTTGCTCCCTCTCTAGTCCCCTTTATAAAACAGGGAACAATCCTGCAGTTCACTGAACACAAAAGTCTCTTGACCTACAAAGCCATGTGCTTTTCCTGGCCCACCCACCTGGGTAGAGCTTAAAGTTATGTATTGTGTGCTGTTCAATACCTTCCTTTGGAACTGACATGGTTGGTATTTTTTTTTTTTAAACTTGCCTAAGAATGCTAAATTTGTATTTGCTAGTGACCTGGGTGTTTTCATAACCATGCTTTTACTATTTCAGATTACATTAGCATTGTAGCACCAAAAAGAAATTTTTTGTTCATTTTTCTTTAAAAAAAATTAACCTTTTAAAGCAATAAAATTTTAAACCTCATTTCTGTTTTACCCTCAGCTGTATCCGAGGATTAAACCTAGACAAAGAAGCTTGGCATGAAATAGTACAGCAGCCAGATTCTTGAAGTACTAATCATGGATGACTTACGAAAAAAAATTCATTTTGTGTTGGTTCCAGTATCATGAGACTTATTTCAATGACAATGCAATTTGAAAGCTACGAAGAATGTGCTTTGAAAACAAATGAAGGATTGATGCATTAGCAAATGGATGAGGGCATTGTACAAGATGAAATAATGCTTGCAAGCAAATGAAATTCTGCTGCCTTCGGTCGAAGCGAGCCATTATGTTCAAGTACCCACTTGGGTTTCTTCAAACATGGCAGAAGAGAATTTCACATTTTTTTCTGTATTAAGTACAAGGACCTTTTCAATTTACCATTGAAGGAATCATCATGAAATGGACAACTTGGCTTTGTCCAAAATTTATCCCAATGCTTTTTCCAGATGGGAGAAATTCAAGTACGTCCACAGCACCCAACTGCTTGTTGCTGGAAGGAGAATGTTTGTTAAAGAAGCTAAACTGAGGTGCATCTGAACAGTGACACCCACCTGACTGATCCATTAAGCAATAACTTTTAAAAAAGCTGTAGCATCTTAGACATTCTATGTATTCAAAACATTATGTGCTGTAACAGAAAACGTAGTTTTAGCTTCCTCTTTTTACAAAGTGTCTCATGTATTTATTGTATTTTGTACTTTGAAGACTAAATGTAGAAACTTTCTGTAGTCCTTGACAACTTACTTGTTTTTACTCCACTGTGATACCATTAAACTTTTGTCTCCTCTTCAGCTTTAACTCTGGGTATTTTAATGGCAATTTTTATTAGACCATGTGAAAATGTTACCAGTACAAAACAGTGCTCATCTACATTACACTACTATTCAACTACTTTCTGTACTAAAAAATTGAACTCCTACTCCCCCATCCATTCAAGATAGTCTTTTGCATTTAAAACTAAGCTGAATCTGTTAGTTGCACATAACCTTTGTTTCTCTTAAAAGCTAAGGGATGTACTTACGAAAAAAATTTGGTACAGGTGTTTTCCAAATAAAGCCTTTCCTATGGAACTTTCCTTTTATATCTCTCTATTTGGGAATAATTTGATAATGAACACTATTTAATAGAGGATCAAATATTTCCTTAAGGAAATATTATGAAGAGCCTCACCCTGCAGGCCTCATGTTTTCCTACGAGGTAAGTCCTTACTGCTTTCTGAAAAGGTGCCTGTAAGTAGAAGAAGTGGTTTATAAGAAGGAGGACATAGTTCTTCAGTGCAAAACTTAAGTCATCAGCAGTCTGTGCCTGATCACAGCCTCAGGGTGTTAATAGGCTGGGGAGGGAGTGTATAATATCAAGTACCTATCTAGAAAATTTTAGTTTTTCAAGCATTAATCTTTTTAAAGTCTCAGACTGTAATGCTTCATTAATCAACACACAGCCAGAGTCAGCTCCAGAATGCTGTTTTTCCCCTTTAAAAGGCAACAAGCAAGCTCTGTTCCTAAAAGCAAAAGCTCTGTGTATGTGCTGTGATGATCTATATCGATGGAAAAAAAAAAAAGTGCTTAGCTGCAGCAGAAATAAGTCTTGCAAACTTTGTTTATACTCTTTTTATTTAAATACTTTCTTGTATTTCAAAGGAAGATAAATAAGATACAGGAACTCGAGATTCCACCTGAGAGGATGGGCTTTCTCTTGGAAGAGTCTTGTTGCCAACAGCCTCCTGCTCCAGTCACGTCAGTGGTGAGGAGGGAAAGGCTTGTCTTTTCATTTGGTCAAACCTGTACTTGCTATTCAAATTCTTCAAAGGATATTTAACCAGAATAATGCTGGGGGTTGACAGAAGGCATACAAGGGACCCTCTGCTGCTGATTACAGCTGTTTTAGGTAAGATATGCAATACTATCCCTTTTCTAATTTCAGATATGGAGGATGGCATGGAGCTGTTATTCAAAAAGCACTTATTAAACCACTGTCAAGCTATAATGAGCTTTCTTCCTGTAGGAGTCCTGTAAAACACCTTAAACAAAGATATTAGCAAAGCAGTATTTTCAGAAGTTGCACTGAGGATTAATACTAAATTAAGGCCCTTGTCCAGAGGGTATACAATAGTAGATAAAGACTGTCAGACCCATAGAAATGAGGTTCCAAATTCTTCGGTTGAAGTAGAATGTTTTCCTTCTTGCAATAGCGTGCAAAATTTGCTATGTGTAAGTTAAGGCACATTCATGTTAGGATATTACTTGTATGTAGCTTGATTATCTTCACCTGATCATGCTCTTTTTGAGGTCTCAAGCTGATGCCAGTGGCTCAAATGACAGTAAAGCACAGCCACTGTAACAAGAAGAAAAGGGCCCAAGGTTAAATTTAGTAAAAAGACTTGTAGCAAGTATGCATATTACCCTTTCTACAATAAAGTCAGCCTGTTGTTACAGAAGTAATTTTAGGATCTTTCCTGAATGATTTAAATTTGTATCTCATTTAGGTCAAAAGAGTTTTGGGATGATTTACACATTTCCTCCTTTAGTTGTAAAAGTAAGTTATGTTCAGGTCATAAGCAAGTCAAAGACAAGTAGGAGGGTACTTTTCTCTAAACTTAGTCCTTTCTGCAGGGCACACAAGGTGCAGAAAGAAGCAGACATGGCCAAGACCATGAGTCACTACCGCACCTATATTTTACTCTGACAACAGAAAAAGCAGGGAAGAAGCCAGAATTACAGCCAGTACAGGGATAAGGGGCTTCTGGTCTGTCTGTTAGAGAATATATTGTGATGTAGGTACACTTTTAGAAGGTAAAAACTCTCTTAAGACTGCTTACAAATACACAAGCCAGATAATTCAGCATATATGTGAATACATATAACCAGCCACAATCAATCAAAATGGAGCAGGACAGACTCTACATACCTCCCTCCCTTCCCCCAAAAGATGAAAACAAATGTTTTTGAGCTAAATGAACTTACATTAACAAGGTTCAACTCTATTGTTCCAGTTTTCTCAGTATCCAGTTTTTTAAACATTTCTGTGGTGGGAAGGAGATGACAGACAAGGGTGAATACAGGAACTAATTGGAAAGCCTTCCCCTTCCTTGTGCTTCAGGATTGAAAGGAAATTTAGTCCCAGAATCTAAAACTTCACAGTGACCTACAGAAAGGCCCAATCTAAAGTCACTGTGTAAAACCAAGACTGAACGTTTTTAACAGCTCTCTAGTATTCTTTAATCAACATACCCCTGTTTGCATGAAAGACTGGCTGTGGTTCAGCAGCCTGGCCTAAAAGGCTGGTCCCTAGATCTAGGAGAAGCATGCAAACTGGATTGCCAGATTTATATCTCGGTTTTGAGTTTGTCTGAATACCTCATCCTGGATTTCTGGACAGTTATCCTGCTGCAAACACAGAGTAACAGAGTCTGTCCAGTTATTAAGCGTGTACTCACTGAACAAGGTTTCCAGCCGAATCAAACACCGGACAAAGTTATCGAAGTCAATGATGAGGTCTTCGTCAGCAAAACGAGCCACGATGATCTGATGTAACTGGCAGTTCAGTTTGAACCCTAAAAATACAACGTTGAGCATTTAAAAAAAAGAGAAAAAATTGCAAACCCTTCCAACTAACCAAAAAAACCCAAACAACCTTACACACTACATGAAATTCAATTAACCTCTTTCGGTTAAATTCACAAATTTTAAGAGTATTTGCTTTCATTTTCAAAACTCCCAACAACCCCTTCTGTTCTTGGAGTGATTTAGAGCTGTGACTAGGCCACATGTGTTCTTCCTGCTGTGTGTACTCCCACACCTGGACTCCTGTTTCCTGGGGGATGTGGCCAATTGCTCCAGCCATGGTCATTCCCTGGGTGACGAGGGGGCTCCAGACTCAGCCTACCGAGCCCTGAGATGGAGCAGTGGCTTTCTGTGAGCAAATGGGTCTCTCTTCCCAAAGAGTTTCTAAACATTGGTACAAACTGAAATGCTGCCTCATCTTACATAGTGACAAGAGGGGGAAACTCCAGAGTGACCAAAAGTGGACAATAGGATGGCCCCACATGACCAGGAAGTTAATTTGGGATTGTATGGGTCAATGATATCTCCCTCGTAACTCAGATTTGATTTTTCAGTGTTTGCAGGAGCAAACTGACTCCTACCAGTCCTGTGAGCATCACCCCTTGGTCAAGCCCCTTCCCTTCCCTAGGTCACACATCCCAGTTCTACCAGCTTGTGCCAAACCCACATCTACCCAGAGAGACTCACTGAAGGACAAAAGTATGCTGTTACAAGACCAGACCGTTGCAGTTATTTGTGCTTTTCCAAAAGTTGATCACTAAAGAAAATAACTGCAAGCCTGTCACCACTTTGAGATGCTTTCAGTGAGCCTGCCTGGCAAGACAAGGCCCCAGGCTGAGCACCTGAATCACATGGAGGCCTTCAGGTCTGGAAATACAGGATGTTTCATCTTACAAGGGACACACAGGAGACTAGAGAGCATCTATCAACCCAGCTTGAAACTGATACAATCCTATAAAGGGACAGATCAATATAAATACCTGCTGCTTCCAGCGCCCTCCTCATCTCGTACGAGTTCATGGTACCGGATCGATCCACATCAATTTCCCTGTAAATTTTCTGCAGAACACAAAACCCAAAGTCAAACCTTGACAATAATTCAGAGCATGGTTTGGCTTTTGTCAGAAGTGAAACATTTTGAAATGCAGCCTGTGTGTAACTTAGGAGCATTTGCAACGCTGGTCTCAAGGACTCGGTGCTTGTGTTGATTTCATCTAAAAGCAGCTTTAGAAAGTAAGTCCTTTACTCTGGAGAATTCCGTGTACACCCATGGCACTATCACTACTACACTGGAAAGGCTGACACCAAACTCACACTGTTCAGTACGCAACTTAAACATTTGGATGAGAGTTAAAAACAGAAAGCCCTCTCCGAGTAAGGCAGGAAGAGAAGCAGCCTCTCCTTCAGCCCTTCACCCCAGCACCTGAAGGACTCCAAGGGATAAAATGTGAGGGACTGAGGACACACAACCCCTGCTTTAGGAAATGAGATGTGTACACACTATGAGGCAAATCAATCTCAAGCCACCTCTACATGTTTCTCATTAAGAGGTTGAATCTTACCTGGTATTTCTGAATCTTTGTCCAGAGGGTGTAGAACTCCTTCAGTCCCAGTTTACCACTCCCATCATTCTTCTCTGAGTTAAGGGAATTTTTTTGGAGGGAAGAAAAAGGGGTTTTCTCTCCCTGTGCCAGATTTACTTACAAGGGCAGTTGTGACTTTGAAAAGTCTGTCTAAATCAGTAAGCTGATTAATTTAAACTGTGACCAGTTCACAAGATCTTTCTGCTCCCCTTTGCAGCTCTCTGTCTTTCCTCTACAAGTATAAAAGAGCTGAGATGATGCCATTTTGTTCTGTGTAGTTGGTTCAACACCTGCAGTTACAGGAACATAAGTCCTAAGTCTGGATTATAAACAGGAAAAGCCACAACCAAGCCTGCTATTTGCAGAATTTAAGTTCTTGTGCAAACAGCTAACAAAAGAACCTGGTCGTGGCATTGCTCCCAAAATCTGCTAAGGAGTTCCTATGGACTGCCATATTTTACACCAAATTACAGCAGAGCATTGCCTTGTGTTGGTAATTTTCCCTTTTTCTAACTCTGCAATTCAACTCCCGCTGCACAGAGAAGCTGCACACAACTATTCTTAGACTTGAACCTTCATCCTACACTTTTTCCCATATTCTGAGGAATAAAAGCTCCTAAAATCTTGTATACTTTCCACTTCCTGTATTAGTTTCCCTCATTTTCCATTTGCTAGGTCCTCGTGGCTTTATGATGCACTTCCCAACTCCAGCCAGATAACAGAGAGATGAAGTGCACCCAGATGTGCACTACACATCTACAGCCAAGGCCATCCACTCCATGCTGAGAGCCAGGTGCCTTTTCCCAAACCACAAACACCACTTTGTCCCCAGCTAAACCTGAACACAACAGCTGGGAAGGCTTCAAAGCAGATAACATCTGATAATGGATTTTCCCGGCTGCCTGGGAGAATGTACATATCATGGTGAGCAGTGACAGCAAGGGCCTGCTTTTTCAGGGGAACCAGGGTAAAAACAGCTTCTCCATCTCAGGTGTCATTACTTCATCAGGATGGACCCACCAGGCAGCAAAGGCAGCTCACCTACTTCAGCACAGGCAGAGGAATATCATCTAGGAATGGCCTTAAAGGATACATCTAACAGGTCAACCATTATTTTGCATGTCTCAACACTAAAGCCATCAGTTTTAATATCTTGGCCTGTAAAGAAAGAGCAAAAAAGAGGATTATCATTGCATGCCGTACCACAGCACCTTCCTACATAGCTTATGAGCTCTCTAACCAGTGTAGACACACCAGCCCTTATTTGCTTCTGTGAGACTGGTGGCTTCCTTCGCAGCTGATGGAGAGGCTTTGGGTGAAAGTCAGCTGGGATGTTTCCCCCAGCAAACAGCCCAATTAGTCTAGTTTGAAGTTGTGCTACAGAAGCAAGAGACAGAGATAAAAGCTTTCCTGCCCTTACTGTCTGCCTTCAAAGACAAATGTAGATTCCTATGGAGAACACGAACTTTTAACTTACAGAGGTCAGCAGACAGCAGCTTCATGCGAGGGCTGAATATCAAATCAAGCTTGGTAACCAGCAATACCCCATTGCTAACTGGCTGGTGCACACAGACATACAACACAGTCCTGACCATCTGGATAAGATTTCACTTTGGAAATTAAAGAGACACACTTCTCTAAGCACTGTTTAATGGAAAGGAAAATAATGGAGAGCCAAGCTAGGAATCACTTTATAGAAAAAGCAGCCCAGAGCTTCAAAGTTTCTCCTGCTTAGGGACACTGCAGACCATCGTCTGGCCTACTGTTTGAACCACTCAGGAGTGGTTCAATACTGAAGTAGC
>JAYRBT010000114.1:7083102-7109859 GCA_036023395.1 Myiotriccus ornatus | reverse complement strand
GATGGAGAGGCTTTGGGTGAAAGTCAGCTGGGATGTTTCCCCCAGCAAACAGCCCAATTAGTCTAGTTTGAAGTTGTACTACAGAAGCAAGAGACAGAGATAAAAGCTTTCTTGCCCTTACTGTCTGCCTTCAAAGACAAGTGTAGACTCCTATGGACAACATGAACTTTTAACTTACAGAGGTCAGCAGACAGCAGCTTCATGCAAGGGCTGAATATCAAATCAAGCTTGGTAACCAGCAATACCCCATTGCTAACTGGTTGGTGCACACAGACATACAACACAGTCCTGACCATCTGGATAAGGTTGCACTTTGGAAATTAAAGAGACACAGTTCTCTAAGCACTGTTTAATGGAAAGGAAAATAATGGAGAGCCAAGTTAGGAATCACTTTACAGAAAAAGCAGCCCAGAGCTTCAAAGTTTCTTCTGCTTAGGGACACTGCAGACCATCGTCTGGCCTACTGTTTGAACCACTCAGGAGTGGTTCAATACTGAAGTAGCAGCAATACCTCTCTTGATTATTATCAAGCACTAATCAAATCTGTCCATCTTCCTGGTTGCCAATTCCCAGTGGCAGATGCTGGGATAAAAGACACCCATACGTGCCCTGCCAAAGCACACATCCTGTGAAACACCTTCCAGGCTGGCACAGCCCCAGCGTGTCTGCAGCCCCCCAAAGCAGCAGAGAGAGCATGTGGCTGTGGCCAGATGGAGAGCCAAAGGCAGGTCTGGGGCAGAGCTCAGGGCTTTGACTCTGCCCAGGCTGGTGATGCACTCCCTGCTCCCACAGCCACGCTGGAAACCCGCTGGTGGCCAAGTGAAGCTGCTGTTGGAGGAAGGTACTTACGTTTAGCCATGATTTTATTCAAGATGCTGCGCAGTTCAAAGGCTGAGATCTCTGCATCCTGTGGAGAAGAGGAAGACAAATTTTTCACTGTGAGCTGCAGACACCACCTGCAGCCTCTGACTCCTTTGGGTGAGCTGGCCAAGTTCAAACATCCCTTCCAGTTCACTTCCCTTGGATGGAAATGCAAGCACTAAGCTCTCCCACCTCCCATTCCCAGGAGCACCACCAATTCCCAGACATTAGCACACCCAGCGAGGTGTGCCTGAGCCCCTGGGCAGCCCAGAGCAGCCTGGGGGAAGGCACAGCCCAGCCCTCGAGGCAGCCCTGTGCCTGCACCATGTGCTCTGCCCAAGGACAGAATTAGGGCCCTGCAGAGATAAAAGTCGAGCCTGCAGTTCAAAGAGAACAAAGACTGTTCACCAGGAGTGCTCACAAATCCACTGGATAAGCAGACGGGTCACTGCACAGATTTCGGCTCACACAATTATGCACACGCTTGAGATCTGACTCAGCACAAGAACTAAACTCTGTCCTGGGGGAAGGTGTCTCTCTTACCCACTCACCCGTGATGCCATTAAGATATTACCAGAAAAATACTCACACTTCCTGCTAGCTGTCCAAAAAGCCTTTTAAAGTTGGGTTCGATGTCATCTTCACTGATCTCGGTCTAAAAGACAGAAATAGAGAATGTGGAAAGGAGGAAATTTTCTGCCTGAGAAAGACTTTGTGCATTTCCATGCCCCTAGTAAAACACAATTAAAATGGCAAAGTTGAAGGTAGAGTGTTTTTGCTATGATTTTAATCAGTTTTATTTTCAGGGGCACCTCAAAATGCTGGCATTGCAAATGCTGGGAAAAAAAAAAAATCACACATGGGGTACATGCATTGGTAGGCAAAACATCCCCAGCTCCAGCAGGACTAAGCATATGGTGAACCACTAGTTACTCATGGAAACAAAAAAAAACACCCCTAGGGCTGAAAGCTGCACTCTTGGATTCCTGGAGAGCAAAGGGAATTTCCTGTGGCTCCAGTTAACTCTTCAGAGTGTACCTGACCTCCACTACCTAGGAAGTCTGAGATCTGGATAAAGCACATTGCTTATGATGTTTCCACTTGCTTGACACTCAGTTATGGATATTGAAAGATCTTTTCCCAAAGTTCTTGATAATGCCCACTGAAAAACACTGCTCTGCACAGGGAACAGGCACTCCAACCCCCACTTATTGACAACAAAACTATCTCAACTTAAAAAAGATTTTGATATACCTCTTCAAAATTGGCCTCAATTTCATCATCTATTACCCTAGAAAGATAAAGAAATCAATATTAAAATCAAAACAGGTCACTTTTATGATGCTTTTCCTTTAAGCTTCAGTTACAGAGAGATTCTTTAAAATACGGAAATAATATTTAGTATTCAAAAGTTACTGGAATAATCAGTGACAGACACTATACCACAGGGAAAGCAGTATTCTGCCAGCTATGGAAACACATCACAGACTGTGCAATGTCCTGCAGAGTCACAGACAGGATTCTGAGTCACACATAACTCTTTGGGTCACTCAGTGTCACTGTCTACAGACCTTAGCCCAGGACCGGGCTCTTGGGTGCAAATCAAACTTTATCTAGTCACTTTTTTTTTTCCTTTTTTTTTTCCTTTAAAAGAGCAAAAAGCAAGAGCCCTAAATTCTAATGTGTTTCACGCTGTCTCCCAGGTGCTGTGGGAGCACCACACCTACTTAAGCACTTCTAAGGGCCCATCCAATGCTCAGTGTGTCCTCACACAACAGCCATCCCAGTTTTCTCACCACAGCCCAAACATGCAGCAAAACATCACAGGACAGAAAAAGGGTTTTGCTTGCTTTGAATCAGGGAACTTAATACAAAAGATCCCACATCCCTTCCTGAGGTTTTAGCCCAGCTGCTCTTTAAGATGTGACATCCAAATTTTTTCACGGTTTTACAGCTAACAGTGCGGTTTGAGCCAGTTCCGTTAAAATCCATTTTAACTTTATCAAAGGTATCATTTGGTTGAGCAAGTATCTGGAAATTTTTTCAAATTTTTCTCAACGCTGTGAGATCAGTTGTGGTAATCAGTGCGTTCCCAGGCAACTGAAAGCACAGGCATTTCTGTCTCCCAACGGGAGAGCCCAACCTGCCGCCCCCGGGACTTTCTTCTCTCCACAGACTTAACAGTGCTGTAGCTCCCAGCTGCCCAAGGCCCCATAACTACAAATGTCTGCTCAGGCAGGGACAATTACGACAACAATAATAAAAAATTGTACTAAATATTACTACTTTTCTTCCACCATTTCTTCCTGCTAAGTTTACTCAAACTTTCCTTAGTTGCCCATGAGGAAACTGGGGACAAACAAGAACTGCCATGATCCCATCCATACAGGGTCATTGTGCATTCCCCCTTCCCTCCTGGAAGTGGATGTACCATCCCATCCCTGGGCTGTTCCATCCTTCCATGCCTGCAAGAGGGACCAGAGGTCACCCATGTGCTCATACCACTCTCACACAAAAAGGTACGTACGTGGAGTTTGCGTTTTTTTCAGAGAAGACGCGCAGACAGAAATCCCCGTTCTTGTTGGGTTCAAAGGTGGAGGGCACGACGATATATTCTCCTGCAGGAAGCTTGAACCGGTTCAGCACTTCCCGGAGGTTGATAAAAGTGTTTGATTTTTCTCTTGCTTTGTTGGTCAGGAAAAAGTTTTTGCTCAGATGAATATTTGTCTGGCCAGAAAACTTAACACAAAGCAAAGAAAGAGGAAAAACCCACAGTCTGCATGCACTTGTATTCACAAATTAAAAATATAATAGAAATATCAATTAGCTATGTATGGGGGGGAAGAGGGACAGGGAAAGAAAAAATTCCAACATTAAGAATGTGCATGTTTCAGAATCCTCCTCCTTCTTGTCCTCCCAGATTTTTAAGAATGCAAAACCTGTCAGACCCGCTGCTTTAGTGGGAGATAAAATTCCACCTTTTGGGCAAAGGAAAAGTCATGGGGACTGGTAGGTAGAATCTCTTAAGGAAATGGGATTTTTCAACCACTAGGGTGAGAGCTGCATGGCTGACAGTACTGCTAAGGCATTAAAAAGGTACATAAGAAATTTAATTAACCAGTAGCACCATTTTTTTTTCCCTGATGAAACCACATTTTACACAAAAGTAGCTGGTTTGAGCATAGTATCAGGCACCATGGGGTACCCCAGCAGCTTTGCTTGCACTCTCACAGGTACGGGAAATCCAGTAATGGGGTCTGGATTTTCACCCCAGCATTTTGCTCAACTTCAGTCATTCCTCTGAGTAGCAACAGCTCAGAGGTGCCTGCAGCCCTCCTCATATTGCACAGGCAGTGCTGCATTGCCACTCCTCTCTGACCCCCCAGGGCATACTATTAGCTACCTGCAGGTAGAAACAGAGAGAAACTAAGGAAGGTGGTGCTTGGGGAAATGAATATAAACTCCTCCTTGGAATATTATTCATGTGTCAAACATGAACTCCGTGCAGAGCTGGGAAAAGCAGCTGTGCTCCGGGGGAGCAGATGTGGGTCTCAGGGCTGGGATAAGAGCCATGGAAGAGCTGCTTTGGTGAGTTTCTGCAGTACAGGGCATTCTTATCCCAATCCAAGACACTCTGAAAATGCAATATGGGCTCAAGGCCCCTTTGAGAATAAATGGCCTCTAAGTTTAGGGAGACTCTGTGCAGTCATGTTGTCCTGTGGACAGGAGGATCCTCTGAACCATTTCTTCCCACAAGCCCTCCAGCCCCAACTCTGCACGCTGACCACCAGCACAGGCTACATACCTCTGGGGGCACCTGCAAGGAGAAAAGGAGATAATTACTTGCTTGTTGAATGGCAGCTCCAGCGCTACTTCTTTTCATTTGCTTAGCAGGCACATCCACACTTAAAAAAAAAAAAAAAAAAAAGGCTGGAGGGGAAGGTGAATGCTGAGCCCACGCCACACAGTGCTGGGTGCTGGCTCAGCTCCATCCTGGAGGCAGGTGAGGCTCTCCTGGGGCAGCGTGGGCACAGTCTGACACAGACAGGCTGGTCGTGCTTCCCTGCTGTGAATCTCCTCCCTGCAGCCCACTGTGATGTATTTTTGTAGGCTCAATTTCTCTACTATTTCTTCCCACCTCTTCTTTCACCTTCCCGCCCCTCTGACCTCTCCACCATCAGGAGAGGAGGCAGAGGCTGAGCAAGGCAATAATGCAACTTTCTGTTTATGGCTTCAGGGGACTTAGCTTTGCTTTAAACCTTATTATCCTCTGACAAGCTTTTCAAAGCTGGGATACTGATAAAACAAGCAGTTGCACATATTGCCTGTGGTTACAGAGCAACCCACAGACAAGATCATCATTCCTATTTTCACTGCCACATAAGCGCCGCTGCTTTGCAGCTCTGTCCTGCTTCAGGAGCTACCACAGGCACATCTCTGACCCTTCACTCAGCACAAGGAGTTTCACAGGTGTTTTGGTTGGTTCTGCTGCTGGCTTCACACTTCCCGAGGTAGAACAGGTGTCCCAGCTAGGGTCACAACCCTACCACAGCTGCTTCCATTCTGCTTTCACCACAGCCAGACAAGTGAAAGGGATTTCTGCACTTCTTATTTTTTAAATAGTTTAGAAATAACAGAATATTATAGGTGTGAAGTGGCCTCTACAGGTAATCCGGTCCAACCTCTAACTCAAAGCAAGGCTGATATCAAAGTTAATTATTTTGCTCAGGACATTTTCCAGCCTAGGTTTGAATATCTCCAGGATCATAGATTCCATTGTCTTTCTGGGTACCAGTCCCTGTGCTTGACTGCTATTTTTGTGGAGGATAATTCTCTAAACATCTAAGTGGAATTTGCCTTGCTGCAGCTGCTGCCTGACCAATCATCTGAATTGTGACTGAAAGCCCAGTCTGAGAACTGCACTACCCCATTTATAGGCGGAATGAGCTTTCTTTCTCCTCCCATGCACCTGTACAGGCTTACTTGCCTCATAAATTGCAAAGCCAATGGTGTGCATGTCCTCTCCCATCTTCCTCTGCTTCCGCCGGTGCTTCTGAATCAGCCCGATGAGGAAAGTGCAGCCTCCCTCAGGATCATCAGGATCCTCATCTTCTTCCTCCAGCTTGATTAAATACTGCGGATTTGTCCAGAAAGTGTCTGGGAAGTGGATTTATACAAACTGCTCAGAGGCTTCTTTGAAAGAAACTGTGTTGATGTACGTGCCAGCTAGGACAGACGTGGCTCTGACTTCAAAAATCAGCTGCGAGAAGGAAAAACTCCCCTTCTCCCCCCACCTTTATAATAACAATTTGACCCTCACCAGGGAGCCGCATCTCCCAAACCCCTGCACTTTTTGGACATTAGTCCTAGATATCCCAGGTACATTCTCCTCCTCCATAAGCCACCCCAAACCATCTCCCAGAAGGTCTCACAGAAAGTACAAGTGGACAAGCAAAACATTTATCCAGTTTTTCTTACTTGGGTAATTCCTGCAGCCCCCTGCAGTGGCTCCTCGCCTCCAGTTCCCATCCAGCTTCAGCAGGCTCCACTTCTTGTACCTGTCACTTGCCAGGGTGTCTGGAGTCAGGTTGCAGATCTCCAGGCGGGAGTAATGCCTCAAGAAGTCGTTGAACGCCATCCTGTGGGAGACAATGCCATTTGAAACGTCTTCTCGGGATGGACAGGTTTTCCATACAACCAACTTGCCTATCCTCCCTCTCTCTTACTGTGATTTAGCACCAGGATTCGGGGTGATTTCATACACTCATCTAGGAGAGCATACTTGGAGAGGTTACTTTGTGTGAAAAAAATCTGGGCAGATGACATTCCCTTCTGCCAAAATGGAAACCTAGTGGTATTTACCAAAATTCCCCATCTTCGTGTCTCCTGGTCAGCCGCTCCCGCACCTCAGGGTCAATGCCACTCCAGTTTGGGCAGCTGAAAGAAAACCTCACATCAACTACAGCATATGGTAAAGGTTAAACCCTAATTTGGCTGTTCTGGCACAATGATTTCACTCTCCACAACTGCAATATTCCACAAGATCTAAATGATAGCAGCTCCAGAACTCTCAAACCAATGCAGAATTAAAAACAGACGGACCTGGTCTATAAGATAACTCACTTCTCAAATATCCAAGGTAAGGATGAGAAGCAGAGTTTTCTTTTCAGAAAGTGCTAATGCCTTGGCTGAGGCAGAGCTTTGTATTAGAAAAAGAAAGTCTCAAAATAAAAACTGCCCAGCCACACAAGTGAGTAAACTTCAGTTTTCATTGCTAACAAAAATGGATTTTAAAGCCCTTTTAGAAAGTAAGTTTTCAGAAGCTCACCACTGAATACAGGCTGTTAAATAAGCGGAAACTACAGTGAAGTTTCTAGGAATCACCAACCAAATCACTGCACCTTACGTAAAGGCAGGTGTTTGCATGAAAGGTACCACACACTGTGACACCCACAAGGGAGATAACAGTGATGGGATGCTTCTCTCTGAAACAGTTCAGAGTGAACATCACATCCAGACGTGACTTACAGAGGAATTTGAGGTAGGGAAAAAACAGACAACAGCAAAAACATGACTGCACCGCTGCAGTAAAAGCCTATTGGCAGTGTGTAAGCCAGTGACTCACTTGTCGTTCCATTTCCCAGTCCACTCCACTTCCCCCCAGGGATTTCGGATTCTGATCAGCTTCTGCACTGTTCCTCGGAAGTTCACCTGATGTGATCAGAAGTGTATGGAGAGTTACTCAGGGACACAGTGCCGTGCTCCCTCCCACATCTTCCACAGTAATTAAAAAACATGACAGAGCAAGTATCTCGGTGTTCCACATGACGAAGTATACGCACAAACATGCACACATCTGGTCCAAAAGACACAAGTCAAACTGATTCTGAATGTGCTTCATGCACTCAAGCTTGTCCAGAGAAGTTTTATAACATGCACAAACCAAAGCTCATGATAACCAAAATGTCTGTTTTGTGCTGCAAAAAAATTACCTCCGATAAGATTTCAAGCAAAGGGAATGTAAAACTGCTACAGGACTGCCAAAAAGCAGGTACAAAGAGATATTTCTCTAAGTCATCATTATGTATAAACTGCCAAAATTTTTACGTTCAAATGCCTTTTTCTCCCCTCATGTATAAGATGAGCCTGTTATAAGAGATGGGATACTCAGACTGGCCACAGCTCCTCAGCCCCTCCTCACACTGTGCCAAGGCTGTGGCTTGTCATCTGCTGTCTCTGCACACGGTGAGGCCAAGCCAAGCACAGCTGTTCAAATTTCAGTGGAAACACCCACTATTTCTGGGGAACGCACAGCACTGATGTGAGGAAGGAGCTGGTGCACCTCTAGAGCCTGAAGCCAAGAAAACTGCAGAGCAGGAGCTACACAGAGTCCAGAGATGACAGACACTCCAAGATGAACCATCCTTTCAAAGTCTGCACAGATATCCAAAGGAAAAGCCTGTCTGTGAATTAAGGTCAACAAACTCCCTCTTTACCACTTCTGCTGTGACAAGAGGACCAAATAAACACCCACAAACCTGCCTGTTAGTAGCGTCTACCACAGCGCAGCATGTCAGCAGCTCTCTACACCTCACTCAAGTTTCAGAAATTATTTCAGAAACAATTATTGGTGAAGTAACCCCAAAAACTCATTAGACATGTATAAGGACACCATGATGTCTTCCTTTGTTTTCACTTGTCTTACCCTCAGCAATCACCCACTCTTCAGTAGGCAGCTTGCATTCAAATACCATGTCCTGCTGAAAAGTGGTTTGGCAGGCACTTAAAAGACAATAATATAAATTTTTCTTGCTTTGTGCACATCTCTCATCTTGTGCATTTAAGTTACAGTGCTGCCTGTTATGCAGAACTGAGTTAAAGGGCCTGGTCACCAGCAGAGGGTAGTGTGCCCTCTGCACAGAGCTGCTCACTGGGAAAAAGCAATGCTTATGGAGAAATAGGGTTTTTTTTCAGTCAGACCGCCAAGAACACAAATTTTTGTTTATGCATAACACACCAACTCATTCACCACTCCTTCAGAAAGAGGAGACTCAAAACCCGATTCAGCAAAACGAAAAAGTTCTGGGTGACACTCCAGAATTTGCGGTGTTGGAGATGGATTTGTGGCTGCCACACACAGAAACCCCCGTGGGGTGGCACACCTACCTCCTCTGCCCCGGTGACCGAGTACGCGTGTCCCTTCACCAGCTTCTGGGAAGTGACTGCCTCTGTCTCTGCTGCACTGGTGATCTGGAGGAGCAAAGAACATTGGTGAGCGTGGCTTCCCGTGTGCAGGGGATGCAGCAAAGGAAAGCTTCCCCCTCCAGTGGAGCTCTCATCTCGCTGGCAAGGCTGCAGGGGTGGTTTAGCTGCTGCACAGAGGCAACAAGAGGGATCAGCACGACAGAGCTGGGAAAAGGAACAGGAGCACTGGAGCTCCAGGGGCCACGTTCATGGCAAAGGGTGCACCCCAGAAGCCCTGCACTACAGGAGAGCTCCCTCTTGGCTCCAAAACACTTGGTGTGGTGCATTCCCTCTTGTGCATCTCCAGTGGGCATACACACAATAAACTCCATATTCTCAAGGTAACTGGGAAGAAAACAGGGAGTGACTGGCCTGAGGCTGTCTAGGCATCACCAGGGATCACACCCAGGTGCTGCAAGCCCCAGTGCTTTGCTTCAGAGTTAAAACACTCCCTTCAGCTCCACAGCAGGGTGGGAGGTTGCCTTTGCTTTCCCTAGCACTGCCACCCTGGAACTTGCCATGCAGGGCAGCAAGGCTGAATTTTGGATGTCGCTGGAACCTGAAGGTACATCACTCTCTCGCTTCTTCATGGCCATTAGAATACTTGGGCAGTCTGGCCTTTAAACACTGCAGAGAAAAACTCACTTCTTGCCAGACAGCGAATGTTTAACTACCTATGAAACATATGGCTATCATTGTCTTCCCACCATTTCAGAAAGTGTGTGATCTCTAAACAAGCATATTGGAAGCTTAAGAAAACAGAGAGGATGGGATTGAGCAGGCAGGATTCCTGCTGTCAATTCAGGCCCTATTACTGCCCTGCAATACATTCTCCATGTAATGCTTAATCTCCGTGTCCCTATTTCTCTCACAGAAGAGAAGATTTTAGAAGATTTTTTCCAAAGGCTAAACTCAGTAATGAAAAATTCACACTTTAGAAATTGCCAATACTTATCAACAACACAATACATTTACTCTCCTCCACCTTCAACAAGAGATTTGTACTGTGGGGCAAAAATCCAGATGTCAGATTCTTATCTAAGTGCAAACAAGTAAAACAGGCCTCAAAAGTACCATGAAGTCAAACACTGACATTAACCAAGTACTTTTCCTGCTGTGAAGCTTTCCTCTCCTGAGACTCTGATTTAACTTGAAAAATGGGAGGAAATATTTACATTTATATTATGAATGAAGCTCCTGTAAACAATTTACCTTCCCTTTAGACATAACTAAGATGCAATCTCATTTGGGAGGAGGGTGATTAACACAGTAACAATACCTAGACTCATTTCAGTAAGGCTAAAAGCGATGCTGAATTCTTGCAGGTAGGGCCAAAGCTCCTCTTTCCTTCTCATGAAGGTCCACCTTTTGTCAACTTGTTTTCTCATAAATCCTTTTAAAGACCTGGCAACAGTCTGAGCCTCTCTGCTTCAGATTTTCTAGGAACATTCAGATCTGTCCAGATTTTTTGGGAACATATTAGGTGCAACTTGTGTGTCAAAAAGGCTACAGCAAGGCTGGAGGTTGAATCTGAGAATCTGCAGGAGCCATTAGCAGCAGCTTTCTGTCCAAATCTACTCACCCCCACCATCCTGCTGCCAAGCTACAGGCTTTCTTAGGAGCAAAGATGTACCTCAGGATCCCTAACGAGTTCCCTGTACCATTACCATGAACTTACAAAACAGCAAAAGCTCTACGTCTCAAGGAAGAAACACTAAAGAAACAAAGGGCTTTTATTAATAAAGTCTACGTTTCAACCTAACCCCCATGAAGAGCATGTGACTGAGTCACATTTGTAGGTCAGACTCCCCAGGCACAAGCAGAGCGGAGAACCACAGCAGAGGGGACCTGCATCCTGTGTGCAGTTCCTGTGGACGGTCCACCCCCCAGCTGCCTGCCTGCACAGCAAGAGCCAAGCACCCTGCAATAAGCCCGCTAACTCACATCAATGGAGCAGCCAAGGAGAGAGCCTTTCTGGAGGGCCTTCTGAATGATTTTGAAGAGGTTGGGTGGTGCTGTCCGCAGCTCATACCATTCTGCAATTCCACCGGTGAAGTCCTCGAAACCTTCGGTGGTGGTGCCACCAGAAAGGGCCTCGTACGATCCGTTCAGCCTGCACAAAACGAGGGACACGCACAACCATCATGCTGCCTGCTTTCCTCTTCTCTCACACACAGAACCGTCAGGTTTCCCTGTTCTCCTCTTCTCTTCAGTAGAGGCACTCAGTGTGCCAACTGTGAGGGCATTTCTGCTTTCAACAGCAGCTACGAATTACGAATGCGCCCTCCGTTCAACTTTGCATCTTGCACTTGGAAAGCCCAGCATAAAATCCTACACCATCATGGATACAGGTTGCAGGTTCAGTCACGTCAATGACAAAAATCATGAATGCTATTTGAAGAAAAAAAAGGTATACTAAAAAAACCCCAAACAATCAAGACCCAGCATTTTGCCTCTTGAGTCCCCCAGTCTTTTAATCTCCTTAACAATTCCAGGTCTGATTTTCAGATGATCTAAATTTCTTAAGTAAATTCAAAACAATAATGTCAGAAGGAAGAATTCCTCTCTGGCCAACCCAAAAATGGAGATTCAGATATGAGTGTCTTTTGCCTCTAACACAGACCTGAGCATGTGGACTGATGCACTTTGCACACTGAAGCACTGCAGCTGCAAGCTCTCACGGGTACATAGAACATAAGAAACGGAGTTTCCCAGGCCCTGGTGACAGGAGACCACTCTAGGAGCACCCCACCATGAGATGCAAGAGCTACATTTTTTGGCTAGCAACATAGCCAATACTGTGGCTACTTTTCTTAGGCATCTATCAACGAAGCTTCATTAAAGCAGCCATTGTGGGATACCCCAGAAGCTGTAAAGGCTAATAATTAGGCTGACACTTTAAATGCATAGTATTCATACAATTGAGGATGCTATGGGGAAGCAGCTATTTGAGTGGGATGAAAGCCCGGCCTCAACTCACTTGGCATAGGCCTTCTCCAGCAGCGCGCTCCAGAACTCGCTGCCCTCCGCCGAGTGCACGAAGAGCAGCTCCCCGTTCTTGGTGGGCAGCCTGTCATCCACCACCACGTCCACCCACTCCCCGTACTGCCAGAACTGAAAAGAGATCACAGACACCTTGTCACCACAGCACACCGGGCACTCCATCACCAGGAGCTTTATCACCAGCGCCGATTTCCTAGAGGAAAAGCAACCTCCCTTCATCCGCCCTGTTCAGGGATGCACGTACCCAGCTAGCTCCGCTGATGGAGGGAGGACCACAAAGGCTGCCCCTGCTCCCAGCTCTTTGGTTAATGGTCTTGTTCCTTCCACCACCATCACCCTTCTTAGCTGGCTCTCTTTTTCTGCCTGGCTCTTTGACGTCCCACAAAGCTATTCCAGGAAACCCCCCCCACAGAGACACAGCCAGTCACCGGCTCCTGGCCAACAGCACCGGGGGGGAGAAGGCTGTTTTCCACATACCTGGAAATGGAAAATTCCTGCATATTTATCCTGGAAGCTCTGGTCTTTGGGAACAACACGGGCCAAAATTTCTTCATTTAGGGTGAGAGAAGCAATGGCAGCCAAGAGCCAACAGTCCCCTGTAAAAAACAAAAGAAAAAAAATAATAATAATTAGGTTCAATATTCAAACTTTATTCTTTAGGTTTTGCACTGCATAAGGATTTGGCATCATAACCAATAAGCCCCTCAGCTGGGACATGATGATCCCTCCCATCACCTTACCTCTAAGACAGATCAAATGCATGAACACAAATACCCTCCAGTTGCAGGCAAGTGTTTCCTCAAGACCAAAGTCATTAAAAAAAACCCAAAGCAGGCTTCTTCTGATCTACCACCACAGCTATCACCCACTCTGGGATTATTTGAAAGAAAACTTAATATTCAACTGAGTGCTTACATGTTAGGAAGCAGCATGGAGAAAAAGGCAAAGAGCCTGTGGGCACATGCAGGTACTTAGGGGTGTAGTTTCTCCTCAAAAGGACAGTGTTTTCTCAAGCATGGGCTGCATTCATTTCCCTGCTCCATGTTTAATAAATGCCTGTTGCTTTGCCATCCAGAGACCATCCCTCTAAGGTCTCTTGCCAGCCTCCTTCCAAACAGGAGCTCCTTTCACCTTAGACATCTCTAGTGGCTCTTGCTTGAGGCCTCTCTGTCTAGTCCCACATTTCATCTCTGGCTCTAGTCACCAGAGAGACAGGAAAGACCTGAAGGCAGGCACTGTTTCCCAGTCCCACACACCTCTTCACCCCACCTGGGAGGGAGCCAACATACACTAAGCCTGCACACCACAGCTCCAGGGCACAGGCTGCCTGGACAGTGTTTTTCCACACCATCTCCTGCCACGCAGAGGGAGGAAGAGACCACAGCTCTATAAACATTACACCTCTATTTCTGTAATTATTTTCAGAGCCCAGTGTTACTTTAACAGGGCAGTTACCTTTCTGCTCAGCCATGGGCTTCCTGCAGCCTGTTAGCAAGGCAGAGATTTACAGACCTGGATGATCCCCTGACTGCCACAGCCCAGCACAAAACCCCTTGTTAGCATTACCAGATCCACTGTTCCTTTGCTTTGTGAACAGAGTGTAGTTGGTATTACACATCAGATCCCACAGAATGATACTGGAGGATTGCAGGTTGAAGCAGCACAAACCAGCTGCAGCTGCCAGCAAGCCAGAGTCCAGCAAAGCAGCAGTCCCTATAAAATCTTCTCTCTCCCATAGGAAAAGGCTCAAAGCTTACAGGTGAGAAGCTGGGATCCAAATGGGAGAAAGTCTCAGGGTGAGTTAACTCTAAAGCAGCCCTCAAGGTCCACCCTGAGGCCCAAATCCATCACTGCTCAGACAGCATTGGCAGGAACGCAACCAACCTCCAGCTCCCTTCAGGCTGCCCTTTGCTTTTCATAGCTGACCCCTAGCAGCACCCCTATGAATGACATCTGTCCCATGGCCCTTTTCACAGTTCATGAAAAGGAGAAGATATGAAATTGTAGAACAATTTCAAAACCCAGGGTGCTTTTACTGTTTCATTACCTAGAGGGGAAGAACCAAACATAAAACTTTCCCTTCAGCCCGGCCTCTGGCTGCTTGTACTGCAATGAAAAAATCACTGTGTCAGAGTTTTCAAACACGAAAGTCACCTTGCCATTCTGCTTCGACAGGTTATGAAGCAACAAGGATGTTCCCCTCCCTCCTTTGCGACAGCACATCCATCTCACCCTGCCGAAAGGGAACTCCTCTTACAGCCTCCTTCAAGGTGATGAGACTCTCTTCCCTGGGAGCTGTGCATCCTCTGGTGCTGTAGTGCATCCAGAGGTATTGCCACACACCACAGAGGTGCTTGCACAGAAGAGATTGGGGTCAGAAGGTATTAAGAGGCATTTTGAGATGGGCTAATCTATAATTATGGATCCTGTCTCCTCCAGTCATGCAAGGGATTTAGCAGCTATCCTTCACAGCACTTCTCACAGAGTATCTGAAGTTGGAAGGAACCCATAAGGCATGAGACAAGTCACAAATATACAAACTGGCAGGTTAACCTGTCTCATCTCACCACAGAGACCAAATAACTGATAACCCACAGAGAGGGGCCTGTCCGAGCATCTGAACAACCCCAGCACACACCCCATGCTCCACAAGGCTTTTACAGACAGATTCGTGTGACTCAGAGGTAAAACAAGTCTCTGGCTTCTCAGACCTATGCTCCAAGAGAATCCCAGAGTATCTGACATTGGTGTCACTAACCTCAGAAAAACCGTGTTGATTTAGATTAGTAGCAAGCCTGGCTCAGAGGGCAGCTGTCTCACTATTCTTCCCAAGAAATATTAGCATTTCTATTCCACACACAAGGCAGGGGCTGGGCACGCAGAGAGCGGCACAGAAAGAATAAATGAACAATTCAACATGACCACAGTACTTCAGGAATCCTGGGTCAAGAAGCTGATCAGGCATCTAGATTAAGTGCATACACCCTTCAATGATATAACATATCTTTGAGTCATATTTCCTCTGTAGGTAAGAAGCACAGGAATTCAAGGAGAAACTACCCCCAGAGGACCTCTACGCCAATAAGCAGAGTCTATAAAGAATTTCCTTTACTTTCTGGCTGCTTCATCAAGGCAGACTGAAATAGCAGACTCTTGTAAAATCTCTTGGTTGAGAGTCTGACAAACACAGATCATAATGTGGACTACTCTGGGCAAGGTCTTCTTGAGGTTTAAAGGCAGATGCAGCATATATGGGAGACACTTCATCCTTTGGTTTTCACATTTAAAAGTGCTCGACAGTCAAGATATCATCTCTTCCTTTCTGAACAGCCATCACAAAAAGTAAACTTGATAATTCAAAGCCTGGATGAGAACAGATGTGGAGTTTTAGCAAGCACTAAGTAAGAATGAGCAGGGTCTTTACCAAATAGTCCAAACTATCAGAACTGGTACTTCTGTTAAGGTTCTTGACAGTGACTTTCCTTTGACAGAGAAGGAAAATTAAGAAGAGGGTAACACAGGTTAATTAGAAGAAGAATTTGAAAGGAGCGTTAGCAAGGCTAGGTTAATCATAGAGAATTTTTGTAAATGAAAAATAGGTAGAAAAAGGTTATCAGAAAAGGGAATAAGAAACAGGCTGTGAGTTTATTTGTAGCATATATTTATATGAACAAGAAGTACTATTTTTTCCTGTCACGCTTCCTTTTTGCCATTTTCAATGTTTTACTTCTTATTTCTATACCCCTATCTCTGCATTTACCTAATTTCCAGCTACAACCAGAATGTTAGAAAAAAATAAAAAGGTAATTGCAAGGTACACATAAATAGCCTTAAGGGCTTAAAATTGGCCATTCCAGAAAGAAAACACAGGCAAAACACACCCAGGAAGTGCCTGAAGGGCTGTAAGCAAAAGGCAGCTCCTCTGGTCACTGCACAGCCCATGTAAAAATATGGGGCCAAAAAAAAAAATAAATTACATTCTAATGTACATTCTGCCAATCACAGACCAGTCACTATTTTAAAGCATTCACAGCTATAGATTAACAGCTACTGAATGTATTTTTATTAATACAACATGAACCCAGGAAGCTTTCTGGTTAGAAACATGAGGTTGTGGCAATGCACTGACAGTGGAGTGGCTGTCAGCGTGAGAAAACCATGTATCTAATTTCCTAAATTCGTCCTACTCAATTAGTTATTTTTTCACACATTTTTATGTGAGGAGGAGACACCTGCATCTAAACAGCAGATGAGAGACACTGTGCTGTTTATGCTCCAGTGTTGTGATACCATGGTGACATCCCCTCCAAAAAAGGCGGTTAAGGGTGAACAAGGTTTTTCTGGCTTTGGATCCTCCCCTCTGCTGCAATGAGTCACCACATCCAATGTGCTGCCATTTGCAGCCAAAAACGATCACTGACTTCAGATCTGATACTGCAAAACTAACTCCAAATACCTGACTTTAAAAGTTTCACCTAAAAAGAAAATAAAAAACAACCAACCAACAAACCAATCAAAACCCCCAACTTTTCTGCACTGATAATCAAATATGCCTTATATGCATCACAGTATCATATAGTCCAGGTCAAAAACCATAAAACAAATGCATGCATCTGGCCCATAATAAAAAAACTCTTGGGCTAAAAGGAATCTCTGCCAAGAAGCCTGTTGCAGCACTGATGGGTACATGTGTTTTGGATGCCTCATCTGCCCCTGCAGTACTCTCAGATGTTCTGAAAGGCTTAGCAACAGCAGTGAAGCTCCACATGGCTACAAGTCTGTTGCTTTGTGATCAAGCCTTCTGGGAGATAAATAAGGCTACAAAAGCTTCCTATGGAAAAAAACCCAGCATAATAAAAAGTACAGGTTTTCAGAACCACCCGACATCTTCCAGTGTAATCTTCTCTGTAACATCCTAAAATGTCATGGGACATCAATGTCAGCACACAAAATTCAAGTAAATGGAAGCTTAAGCACATGTATTGATATAAATGTCAGACGAGGTGATGACAAAAATTTTTAAAAAGCATTTGCACAGCACATCTGCTAGCCTCACTGTGTAAAAAGCAGGGATTCCATACAGGCTCTTAGTAACTCAGTGGCAATACAGAGATAAGATCAATATCATCTAATTTTTGATCAACCACGGGACTGCCACACAATACCAAAATCCTGCCCAGATTCATGGAAAGATAATGGGGCAAGTCATCACAGTACTTAGTCATGGTGAAAACATTAAGACAAACAAGAGCACTAACAACCTCCAACTCAAATGTAGTTTTGAGGAGGTAAAATAACACCAGCTGTGAGTCAGCTCACATCCTCTGGTGATACCATACAACCTCACGGGAATATCTGGCAGTAAGGCCTTTTATCAGTTTAAAACAGAGTTTGGCATTAGCAACATCAACTTCCTAACTTGAAAATGAAGTTACAAATCTTTCATTCCCGTGCTCTTGCTGTCACAGCATCTTGATAGAACAGTTAGAAGCCTGCCGATGGCAGGAAGCAACTAAGTGCCCCCAGAAACCAGCATCTCTACAAAGTGCCAGATGTTGAAATGGCATTACAATAAACTCTCATTTCAAGTTGAAGAACTCCATAGCTGTAAAGTTTCACAATAAAAAGAGAAGACAGATGTCCGGCACATGTGTTAAGCACTGGGACATGCTTTATGCCAAAACAGTCATGGTGGGAGACATAATACTGGGGGGAGAGGGCACGGGAAGGGAGCTGGTGGCATGCCAACAACCCATGACACAGCAGAGCCTAACCCATGCCACAGATGGTATTGGGGCATGAAGAGAACTAAGTAAATAATCTAAGTATTTTTACTGTCAGGGCTTTTTACACAAATTGTACCTAGTTGTCAAAGCACAAACCTAAAAAACTTCTGAAAGAAAACACAAGCACAAAACATAAACTTCTCTGTCTGTTATATGTTTGGACATGAAAACACAAATAGCAGCAGGACTAGAACCGAAGAAGCCACAATGTGGCTAATATTACGCTGTTTGAAAGCAAACAAACAGAACAACACAGCACGTATTAGTCATGTTTCCCTGCACCAAGAGCTTTCCCTCAACTGTACTGTTTAACCCAAAACCCTCTCACTACCACTATAACAGAAGTAGAAAACTGCTTTCACTTCACTTTATTTCTTCTCATGTTTATGCCGACATTTTCCTCGCCAGCCTCCACGATGCCTTCTGGGTGGACAGGCACAGTGGCACTTGCCTAAAACCCCCTCTGGCAGGCAAGCCAAGACAGAGGCTTCCAGACCGGGATAGCTGTGCACAAACAGCCAGGCTAAGCCCCTCACTCCCAGCTGTCCCCTGGGGCTTCCCTGCAGCTCCCAGGGGTCCTCCAAGAGAGCCCGACTGAGGGGTTGCCATTGAACAAACTGAGCAGAAGCTATGGCAAAAGCTTCAGCTCACAGGCTGGCCCATCCCTCCTGAAACATCCTCCTTGAGAGCTGACGATCAGCAGGGAATCCCCCATACAACTTGTTTTCCCTGTACTGCATCTTTCCAGATTTGGGGGGGGGGAGGGGGGGGGGTTGTCCCCCTGCTCAGCAGCACTCTCTTCCACTATGGAAAGTTGCACATGCAACTGCTCTTCTAAGCAGTTGTTACAGGCAGAAATTAGTCAGCCTAATTCACATCAGGCACACAGATGTGAACATGAAAGGGAACTGGTCATGATCAGAAAAGTCACCAGGAAAACACTCTGTGTCATCCCTGCTTGGTGCATGCAGAAAGCTCAGTGGTCAAATGCACATGGTCCCTACCTGCAAATGCCAAGGAAAGGTGAGAAAGGTTTGAGTTGATGTGCAGAGAGGCGATAGGATGCAAAAGGACATATTTACAGAGTGAGTTACAGCCTAGTATAAACCATGGTGTCCTGGGGCATCAGCTGCACGGAAAACTCAGCTTCCTGGCTCCACCTTACCTAAGGCCCCTTGGCAGATGTCAGTGCGAGTGGCTCCACCTGCTATGAACTGGGGGCTGGAACACAGCTCCTGGGAACAAAACAAGCCTCACATTACATATAGCCACAGGTAAGGGAGGCAACAAGGCCCCACCTGCAGAAAATTAAACAAGCCACTGACCACAGCAGACGAACACCACAGAGATGGAGCACGTCAGGAATGACAGTGCGGGCACCTGGCACACCAAGCACAGTGAGAGCGGGAGCTGGTGACCAAAGCTTGTGGGCAGCCACCTCACTTCACAATATGTGCCAGGGGGTCCGGTGCATTTTCACACACGTGCAGACACCACTCCGCTATTACCTCCCCGCCACTGACTATGTCAAAGTCTTTCAGCAGCGCCTAGGCACCCCGGAGTCCACCTGAGCCCACGGCTCCCGGGGCTGGCTGGGCGGCTTCGGCAGGAAACCACACGGTGGTCAGCTCAACGCTCCGCTGCCAAGGGAAAGAGTTAACCCGAAGCGACAGCCCAGAACGCTGCCCAAGGCAAGTGGTTTGTCTACACGGAGAGCTCAGGATGGAGAGGGAAACGGCCTTTCTGCTTTGTTTGTTTTCCAGACAGAGCACGTCACACTGCCAGCCCGTACCCGCGTCAAAGGGAAGCCTCCGGTGCTCTGAGCATCCGCAGCTTCACAGTCCCGGGATTCTGCAGCCCGGGGAGGCTGCGGGATCGGGTCTGAGCCCGGGACTGCCGGCACCGCACTCGGCAGCCGCACCCCAACCCGCCGCCCCCGCACAATTAAACAGAATTTACGGGGTGGGGGAGGAAGAAAAGTCGAGTGACAGGGCGTGGCCGTGGAATGATGCTCCCGGGATCCCCCCACCCTCCGCCGCCCTACCGTGGGTCTGCTCCAGACGACGCCCTGCGTCTTGGCGGAGCGGGGTCCCAGCTCTCGGTAGCCGAGGGCGGCGGGGCCGGCGGGGAAGGAGGGGTCCTGGAAGAGCCGCCCCTCCTCCAGGCACTCCCGGCGCAGCGCCCCGAAGTGCTGGCCCAGGTAGGGCACGGCATGCCCGTGCCGCCCCGCGCCCGCCGCCGCCGCCTGCTCCTTCGCCACGGCCTCCGCTATCCCCGCCATCGCCCCGCCACTGCCACCGCCCCGCCCCGGCACGGCACCGCCCCGCCCGGCCCGCTCTGTCATCCCCCCACCGCCAGCGGCGGCCACGCCAGTCCTCACGGCATCCCCCGCTTTGCTAGAGTCCCTCCACACCAGGAGTCACTGACGAAGAAACTCCCCCTCCCACTCTCCAGCTCCCTGGAGCCGCAGAGAACATCCCTGCCACGCAGCTGGGCGCCTCCTCAGCTCCGCACCTGCGCCAGCCCTGGCTCCCGTATTGCCACATGGACTCATCCATTTAAAAACACCGATATATCGGTGTAAAAACCAGAGCTAGCCTTCTCCAAATCTGCACGCTTAGAGAAAGACGAAGGGGAAAAATCTGAGTACGATACATATATACCCCGTATCGCCACCCTGTTACAACCTTGAACACTGCACACGACAGCGACGGCCTACAGCTTGATTTGCTGGTGGTAACCAAAGCACGTGTTGCCGTCACTGCCGGCGTGGAACAGTCTATACCCCCTGCCCAGCTCGAACCGCACGCAACGAGTTCCCCCCCAACATGCACCCCCACCATACACTGCGGGGAAAAGGAGTGTCTCTGTTTTGGCAGTGAGCTGCTGCCAAGGACGGCTGAAATGCTGCTGCTGGCACCCAGATAGTACAGCAGCCCTCCAAGGGAGAATTCAAACCATTTGTTTCATATTTTAGGGCTGACTCAGGACGTGCTGGGCACCATGCAGAGGCTGAGAGCCCTTTGTGCTGCACCCACTGCCCGTGCTGGCTGCTCAGCTGCCTTGGAAGGACTTTTTGCACATTGTATCCCAAGCGCTGGATGCACAAAACAGTGGTTTGGATCCATCCTATCTGGAAAAAAAAAAAAAAAAAAAAAATTCTTTGAAAAATGCTCAAAGAACCATAAATTACCCAGCTGTACCATTTGCTGAGATGTGGTGGGAAGTTTTCCTTGAAAATTATAAATCAGAAGTTTTCTTCATTGCTGATAGACAGTGCTCCAATGCACTGTGAAACACCGTCTGTTTGCTTGGTAGTTTTGTACTTCAATCACTTATGATTCCTCTTCCTAGGCTCAACATGGGTCCTACTTGCACAACTCATGGGAAGCCATTGCCATTAAACAGGAAAAAAGCTAAGCACTGTTTATTCAATTCCCAGTGTACGAGAGGAGGCCCCCAAAATCTCTTTGAAGTTAGATATGAGTGGTGAGAGCAGCACCAGCTATGTCTATGTAGATCATGGCCATGCAAGGAAGCAGCCCTGATATTATCTCTTTGTCCAAACCTGGCTAGGCACAGACAAACTGTGCTTTGAAGGTGTCTCTTCTTCCTCATGGGTCAGAAGGGCTCTCTGAATAAAGAGGGTAATGGTATTTTTAGCAGCATATTGAGGCACGTGGCAAATCAATAACACATGGAGAACTGGAAGCAGATCAATTAATGTTATGTGATGTCAGTGCTCTCTGAGTGAAGCTGGGACATGCTGTGTGCACCCAATTACCAGTACATCATCAGCCAGTGTCTCCAGCATGGCTGTTGAGCCGAGGCTCAACCAGGACACAGTATGACACTGGAGGATGGTTTCACTCAACTGTTTATATTCATTAGGCACTGCTGAATTATCTCACAGACAAGGCTTTTTACTGAGCCAGGAGACTGGAAGATAACAGCATCTCACCGTGCAGGAGTGTAACTCACGATGAGTGTTGTATCCCAACATCCCAGACAGATCTGGGAGCCATACAGCTGCTCAAAAAGCGTTTATTTGGCTCCACGCAGTGGTTCAAATCTGTACAGCTGCCACAGGTCAGACGTCTCTGGTTTTTCAAGAGTCAGGAGGAAAAGGAAAACAGTATCAGTTCAAAGCAATGACCACAAAACCAGTTTTGGTTTGTGAACTCCTCTACTCTAGCCATTTTCCAGCAGATGCAGAAGTTTCAGCTGGGTTGAAGTTTGTAATGTAATTACTTTGCTTTTCTTAGTCATCTCCCCTGCGTCCCATAGATGATATTCACAGACCACTCTGGGGTCTGCTGGCTGCACGTCAACAGCCTCTGCTTGGACAACAATCAAGACGATCAAGTGTGTACAAACATGTTTTGTGGTCGCTCCATTCAGTCAGAGTTACTAGAGTTTTCTTAGAGTCTCTGTGGTGCAATGGGACTTGAGACTGAGCCAAACAGAAAAGGAGATGAACAGATGGCAGCAAAACCAGAAAGAAATTGAACCAGCAAGGATTCAGTTAGGTAGTGGGAGAGGTACCTGGGGCAATGCAAAGAGGTATATTTGACATCATGGCTTGTTGGACTGATCCCAAACATATAGGGACCGTAGTGTTCCACGTGGTTTAATGACAGACAAGGAAATGTTGGTGTAATGCAAAAATTCTCCTACTATATGAGAAGTTGGCTGTCCCAGCAGGCATCTGAACAGCTTACCCAAAAAGACCTCTGCAGTTAAATCAACAAGTCACCTACTTCCAGCCCAGCAGCAGATGTGGATGACTCCACAGTTAGAGGGAGGGAAGTTCTTTTGAGCACTACAGGAGCCAGTTCCTTGATCTTTTACATACTTACACAGTATGCCCATTTTCTTTAAAGAAAGGGGTGATTTCCATTTGACTGTGAGACCAGTGTAATGCTCTGAGGTAAAATAGCAGTCCCAAGAATAGTTACCCACTCCTGTCTCCCTAAAACCAGGCAAGTTCAGAAGGAAATAGAAATCTGATTTTTTCTTAATCTCCCTGCACACCTGCAGCTCTTCAAAGAAGTCACCAGCTCTCCCATTTCACAAGTAAAGTAGTTTCAGCTGTTACTGCAGCAGCTCATGCTGGTGCCTGATAAGGAGCTTCCAGCTGGCACTTGCAGGATGGATTTTCAGGAAGGATGGGCTTCTACTTCCCTGTGTGTCCACACTCAGCAGTGTGCTCTGAGTAACTTAGAGCTGCACTCTGCCTTGCAGTATCCCTTCTCCCTCCTGCTCATCTGCCCTTCACTGTACTCAGATATCGGGGAACAAAGGGGACCAACTTTCCAGCAGCTCAGGAAGGAAGAAATGGGCCATGTACCTGCAGGGCTTCTGTTCTTCTTTGCAGGAACTGCCCTGTCCTCGCTAGGATGAGGATGGTTTTCCAGGCTTGCAGTAGCAGTGGTGATGTTTCACAAGGAAGGGAATTGCTTTCCTGTCTGGATTTGGGATCTGGAGAGGTATTGATCTTTTCTCAATGTCACAAGACTAGCTGCAGCTCCAGCCAACACAGAGTGAGGTGTCAGAAAGATATGGATCATCCTCAAAAATGCATCTGTCCTTTCCAGCTCCTCACAGTGCTGAACCATCACTCCTGGATCAGCTCAGTTGTGTTGTGGAGCTTCTCACCTGGCATGCAGACATGTTGTTGTAGTATGTCATGTTCCTCCTCTTCAGGCACCAACAATTTTATGGCATCTATAAAACAATCAGACAGGATCACAGCTAATTTCAGATGTGTTTCCCTATAGGGAACCCACCAGGCTTCAGCCTGTAGCAAGCCAAACTCTAAAACAATAATCTTATAGACAACATTTAGGACCTTTCACAGCTCCCACGAGTTTGTCTATTAATAGTCACTCCATTTTCACAGTAACAGGATGGGTAGGGGCCCATACATCTAGAATAGGAGAAGGCAAACTCTCTAAATCAAACTAATCCATTTTCATGCTGCAGGGTCTACAATACAGCTAAGCAGCTTTAATCCTCATTAGCAAAGTGCTGCAGTACAGGAGAGCCATTTCAGTCCTCTCTAATGCGCTATATCAGAAATATATCTAGAACTGCTAGGTAATTGGCAGTTATTTTCTTCTAAATATGTCCACTTTCCTCTATAAAGATACAAGAACAGTCATGACTGCATGGAATTTGCAGACTCTTCTTTGAAACCTAGATGATGCCTTTTCCTGGTTTATTTTGTTCTTCCCTATTTTTCTCACCCTCTTGCTATTATCAAGAAAGGGAGGGGAAGGGAAGGAAAGCAACAAATCCCAGAAGCAAGAAAAATCAGATTAATTGCTACAGCTATTTTTTTTTTCTGGTTCCTGTTTCCCTGGGGGTTAATGTCACTTCATCAGCAGTTTTGGATAGTCATGGGGAACCTTAAAGGTTTTCCCCTGTACTATATCTACAGCTGTTGCTGTAGTCAACTATACAGTAATCATCTTTTCCTCTTCTTTATATCCTCTAGATGGTGCTTGTGTATCACTTTCTACATGAAATAACTCGTGCTGTTAATAAAGCTTGGAAAATGGATTTGAATTGCTGTACTACAGATCACTAGGAGCAGAGGGTTGTGGTGGACACAGTGAGTGGTTATCTGGTCCAAGCCCCCCCCAGAGAAATGGTTGTCCTCAGCCACTTTCCAAATGTGAGGTACAAGACAGAAAAACTCCTATGGCACGTTTATTGAAATCTATGATTAAAGTCTGATTGTATTTCAAAGAATCATAGAATGGTTTGGGTTGGAAGAAACCTTAAAGGTCATCTTGTTCCAGCTCCTGGGCTGTGGGCAGGGACAACTAGACCAGGTTGCTCAAAGGCTGATCCGACCTGTCCTTGAACACTGCCAGGGATGGGGCACCCACAACTTCTTTGGGCAACCTGTGCCAGAGCCTCACCACCCTCACAGGCAAGAATTTCTAACTAATATTTAATCTAAACCTCCCCTCTGTCACTTTAAAACCATTCCCTCTTGTTCTATCACTACATGTACTTGTAAAAAGTCATTCCTCAGCTTTCTTGTAGGCCCTCTTTAGGGACTGGAAAGTGCTATAAGGTCTCCCTGGAGCCTTCTTTTTTCCAGTCTGAATAACCCCAACTCTCTCAGCCTGTCTTCATAGGAGAGGTGCTCCTACAATTCCTCTGTCTTACACTGTAATGCCCTGGTGATGTTCACCTCTGCTGTGCCCACTCATGTCTGGTGGCAACTGGAGTTACAGAGCACACACTGTATCAAGTGTATGTCTGAAAAAAACCATGGAAACCCAGAAGATTCCTGATCAAAATGGCCCTTTCCAATTGCTGGAGCACCAAGCTTTTCCATGAAGAAACCTTGCCAAAGCTTGCGCTTACAGCAAAGAGAATGGGTACCTCAGAGTCGGTCTATTTATCAGGAAAAAAAATTGCACCCTGTAAAGAAAAAACCCCTCACCTCAACTCTTTATTATCCCACTCCTCACTCTGGTTCAGTACACAGACATGCATAAAAGTATTGAAATGTAACAGGGACAAGCTGGCCATCCTTTTCCTTTACTCAATTTCAACAGTACTAGTTTAACTTTGGAATAGCTGATATATTAATTCCCTCGTCCCAGCCCTCACTACCTGTGCCCACCTGGCCAAGTAATTTTGTTTCCTCCTTTCCATTCCCTCTCTTCAAATATTTGCGGACAAGCAACCCAGCTAGCCTGTGTTTGGACACCTTATCTCAACAGGTTTCAGTCCTTAAAAATCCTCTCTTCCCTTCCCCACACCTTCTGTCTAAATTTACCAAGGGGTAGTCATCAAACATGCTCTTTGGCAAACACAGTCACTGTTTACCCAACTTTTTGCTGGATGTGCAGTGGGCTTTGCTGGGGAATCCTGGCCATTATATAGGAAGACGGCAGAGAGCAGCTGTGCTCCATGGAAAATATTTCTTCCTTCAGTTCTTGAACCTACAGACATTTTCAGCCACCTTTCCAGGGAGGTGTGCACCCCTGTGTCAGTACAAAATGGGATATCTAGGGTAGGAACTTGGAGTTTTTCTACTACAAGAACAGGAACCATTATTTTTAAGGGTTTTATATAGCCTTTTGCACCCACACTTTGTTTTCTGCTTGTAAACATTTTATATGCAGGAAATACCGCCAGAAGACTGTAAATAGGATGAGTGACTTCTCACTAGCTGAGATGGGGAAGGTATAATGACTTCTGCCCAAGGTCACACTGGACATGAATAGCAGGGCTTACCTTCTATCTGGTGAAACAATTTCCCCTTTTTGGCCTAGGTCATGCTCCTGGATTGTATCCCTGCCCTCTGCAGATTATATAGTCAAGTGGCCAGCATTAACTCTGACAAGGTCACACTTTTTATTGATAATAAATTAAATTAAAAATTCCTACTGCTTTGAGACTACTAAAAAGGGGGGTGTTTTTGAAAATACCCATCACTTAAGCCAAAAGTGGGTTCAACTTTTCCTGAGCTTTATAGATGCATGGCATCTCCATGGCCTTGTAAACTGTAGCAATAGATACCCAGCTCCAGGTTTTGGGTCTGTACAACCCTCCAACAGCATAGAGTTCAGCCTCAGGAGGAGGAAAGGAGTTTTAAACCATCTTCAGCTGGATTTTTAAAGCACTGATCCTCAAAGGTGACTTTCAGCACACTGAACTCACATCATTACTTTCCATGTGTAAACAGGTGTGTCTGCAAAAACAGTTTTCCCTTGCTCCTTGTTAAAAGAGTACTTTAAAAAGGGACAGCACATCAACCTATCTCAGCAAGATAGATAAGTTGTAAATGCTGAGGTTGAATTTTCACCTGTCTCCACAGCAGCAAAAATTCTCACTA
>JAYRBT010000114.1:6945969-7083002 GCA_036023395.1 Myiotriccus ornatus | reverse complement strand
CTAAATCCAGTCTCTTTTGTCTGCATAAACCTTCTCTCTACTTAAAGTAATTGTGTGGGGGGTGTGAAAGCAAATTGGCCCAAAGAAAAACCACGACAGACCCAAAACCAGCAAGCAGTGATTCTTGTATCTTTGTTCCACAGGCCAACAATGGATACGAATGGCTACATACTTCTGATAAAAAAATTATCTGAAAACAAAGCAGACAAATTGGAAGCAGCTGACTTCAGAATTTCAGAATAAAAAAGAACCAGTTGGTTTCATCATCCACTTGGAGACGCAAACAAGGCTGGCTTGTGAAGGGGAACCTAATGATGGTCACACTGAGGTGACCATGGTGTCATGCATTAAGTACACAGGACTCTGCTGCTTTAAGTGACATTGCAACACCAACTGAGAACCAGAGCATTGAGCTCCATGGCATCATGGGGACACCTATTCCTTGCTGCACTGTGCCTCCCACAGGAGAAATGCTTTAAAAGCTGCCAATCTTCCCAATAGCACCAGCTGCTCTTCATGCACAGCCAGCCATCAGCAGCTACCAATTTGAACAGAATTGGAAAGCCACTGCCTGCACCCTGGAGCTCTGATACTGCCAGCTTTGAGTTTCAGCACAGCGAGAACCAAAGAGCCACAATCAGCTCGAGGTAGAATAAAGCAGAGCTGCAGAACTCACAGCACGGAGGAGTATTTCAAGAAGCATCTTCATCACTTGTTTGTGCAACAAACGTAGTTATAGTGGTATTTAGCTGACAGGCTGAGGGTGGAAAATGATCAATATCTATGTTTGCAGGAAGAGCCAAAATAAGCATTTTTCTTCTTCACATTTTTCCCTCTCCATAAATTCTTCCGTTAAACTTCGCTTTTCTGAAAAACTGCACTTCTCTGATAATGCTCCAAACAGGCCTGCCAGACTCCCTGTGTTCACTGGTCACATTCAGGCAATTTGAAGCAACTCCAGAAAGCATCAACACCCACCAGCATTTACTCAGAAAACATACGAGCTTCCAAACAACTCAGTATTTGCCTGATCCCCAGGTGTGTCTAACACACACAAATGAAAACACAACCTAAATTTGCTTGGCAGCACATTATGACTTTATACACATGTAGGCTGTAAATACCAAAGGATGACCTGGCTTAACAGCCTGAACCATAGACTTAGTAATCTCCTGCTGTGGCTGTTCCAAGTATCCTTGAACAGCTGATTCCTCCTGCACTTGCCTCTAACCCTTAAAAGAAAAAAAAAAAAAAGAATATACCAAACAAAAAAAACCAGTGTTTAGGACAGAACTCTGTCTTCAGAACAGAAAGTGGCAGTTCAAACCCTTAAGAACATGTAGCATCTGCTTACAAGTCTACAGCACAAACAAACCACAAGCTAATGGAAGCATATTGAGCTTGTTCTGGCAGAAACCCATGTGTCCCTCAGGGAAGGAGGCAGAAATGCCTTAGGGACAGAGATTTTGCTGTCTTCTCTCTATTAAGTTAAATGACAGAAGGATTTTTTCTGTAGGTGCAGCTTTTCCTGCTGAAAAGACGGCACTCGGGCCATGACACTCTGACCTTTTCTCCCAAGTTAACAGAAAGATCCAAAAGTCTGTCTACTCTGCAAAAAGCAGCATAAGGAGGAGAGCCTTGAGCTAGCTAGAAACAGGCTGCAAGCACCAGTTACAGCATTGTTGTGTGCTGCAAAAGCTGTTTATGAGTTGAAAGACAGGGCTAATTTACATCAGGGGCAATGTCACACTCACATGGCCAAGAAGCTTTCAGGGGCCACATCCATAGCTTGAAACAATGTGATTCTGTACTTTGCACATGTAACTAAGTCTGTTGCACGTTGAGTATCCTTGCAACACAAAGTGGAACTAGTCAGGTATGCTAAGCTGCAGTGTCTGGGATGAGCTTCACAAAGCAATGACACAAAGCTGTGAAAGAATTCTTCCAGAGATACTAAATTCAAAGACATCACCTCTGGTCCAGGGAGTGTCATCTAACACAGGATGCCTGTGTTCTTGAATGCACAAGCTACAACATCTGTGCCTTGTTCCCCCGCCTCAACCATTTCCCATGTCAGGTCTGCCTTTCTCAGCTCTTTTGAGGCTCCAGGCATCCTTCTGCACCAGTTTCCTACGCAATCTTCTACTGCTTCCTTCCAGTACACAGTTCTCTCACCCCCACTGGTATCATTTGAGCCAGGAAACTTTATCTGCTAGTACACTTCCACATTTACAATGTTGTTCTTGCTTTGAGTCACAGCCCATTCAGTGTCTCCCATCACAAAAACCAGGCTAAAATAATAATTTTAGTACGATGAGTTATATGTTATGTGGAAAGAGTGACATGACAGTAAGAGGCCAGATTTATTATACAGGAAAAAATCTGAGAGACAGGTCTATAACAGAACTGGAAAACAATTACAGATGTCAGCTACTTGGGTGAGGTCTATGCACCTCCATGCATTGCTTAAGCCCCCTAATTGCACTGTCTTGAGAAGGAGCTACGGCCCAAATGAAGAATTTTTGGCAACTCTCTACCATTCTGTTACACAGTATGGTGGGATGACACATCAAAGGCCTCCCAAGGACTTTGCATCTTCTGCTTTTCCTATTGTTTTGCATACTGCTACAGTCATTTATTCTCAACTTTCCCCAGGAATGATTACCTTGTCCCTTTCAGAATTGTCTTTTGAGTCACTGGAAATTACACTACTTTTAAGAAGCAATATAAAATGATGAGGATATCTACAGATATCCTTAAAGCAGACAGCTTATCATTTCTCTGTTACATCTCATTATAGAGTTCTCAAAGCACAGTGTGTGGATATGTTGCAAAGATCCATTTGCATGTGAAAGAAGGTATAGATAAATTAAGGCTTTGGCTGGCACGATGATCAATACATGCTGTACAGTACATTAAACTAGTCTGACTAGCAATTTCACCCTTTTCAGAATAAAGTGCTGGAAACTGCCTAAGGAACACCCCATATATCAAGCTAGCTGCATTTAGATTAAACAAAGCTGTGATACTCTTTCCAAAGAGAAGAGCAGTTACAACATCTACAAGAAGCCATTCACTGAGAGAAACATGGGTCAGCTGTTTCAAAGACTTTCAAAATCCACTAGAACTCTGAAGGAAGTAAGAGTTTTTCTCCTGTGAAACTTTTAACTGAGGAATTTCTCTGTTCTGCACCAGAACTGGGAACCATCCCCTTCTGTCACCAATAGCTGCTCAGGTAACCTCCAGAAGTGAGGACTAGTAGGATGCACTCAGCCAGAGTTTCATCCACCAGGAATTAGAGATAGAATTTCCCTGTATTATACCTGAGCACCCAGACCCCTGGGTTATTACTCATGCAGAGGAATTTCTCCACCTCTGACTTCCAGAAAGTCTGCCTGGGACTCAAGCAATCTCCAGCCAACAAAACATCACTGAAACTGGTAGATTTGTAATGGAATACTGACTGGTGTGGGCTACACTCCAACAGAGCCACTAGCAGATGGACTGGCAGTTCTTCTCTTCCACACTGCTGTTCAAAGGTTATACCATATGGGAAGGAAAAAAATCTGAGTAGAGCTGGGTACTACACCCACAAACCCAGTCCACCCACTTGAACAATTTTACACAACTTTGTGGCAAAAACACAGTGGTAAAACCCAGTCTTCTTCCATGGGCATTTCCCCACCTGAAAAAAGTCTTTGCCCTCTAACAAATCTTAAAGCCCCTGTCACTGCTTGAGGGACTGACCACAGGCAGTGCTTTGCTATAGAACATACGTAAAAATATTACAGTACAGACAGGAGAGCTGTATTTAAGCTACATTCTGACCACACTATCGTGTAAGACAAGCTTTACAGCTTGTGCACTTGCTCAAGACTAAGTGTCCTTTTCCATTTTATACTCTTCAGAGGAATTCACATTTTCATTTAAACAATGCTGAGAAACTCAAATATTACAGTGTGTATATATATATATTCGATGATATTTACTTAATACTCATGCAGTTTTATCCAATACCATATATTTTGAACTTCTGCTTGTCATGGGCTGGCAGCGTAATTTCAGTCTGAGCAGGAAGAACAATCAGCCTCACATGGGCTCCTTGTGATTTGTATTGACAACACTATTCATCCATCTCAAAGCAGTTTTCATCACCCACCTCTGAAAAAACCCAGCCATTTCTAAACCTGAAAGCCATTTTGCTCCATAAACTCATCAGTCATCTCTGGGGGCTGTGACACAGCCATACCAGCTCAGGAAAACCAAACAGGAGTGGGAGGCTGTAAGGGAAAAACCCTGCAGACAGGTCAGTGTCAGCCAACAGAAGATAAAGCATCTCTCCTTTGCCAGAGAAGAGGAAAGAAAGACAAGTTATCTTTCAGCTTAAATAAGGTATTTCCAGTAAATAAATATAAATCAGGACTAGTTTAATAGAAGCACTATTATAAGAATCAACACAGGCCCCAAGTTATTATTTTTCTTACCTGGCTACTCCACACCAAGGAATCCTAAATTTCAAGGCCACAAGAAGTCTCAGATTCATATCAGAGAGGTATTTTCTTGCAACAGCCAGCTCAAAAAAAATGCTCTGGGTTACAAAGCACAGACCATCAACCTTTCACTTTCTCCTGTATCTGCCAACCCACCTCCTTTCTCAATCTGTCTTTGCATTCCCCCAGTTTTACCCTCACCCTGCCCAGGTGATGATTTTTACAGCAGCTGCTACTCATCCCCCTTAATTCTAGTCAGGGCTGCAATCAGCCCTTCATCAGCTCTGGGCCAGGGCAGCTGGGGATGTCGTTTCTCCTCCACCAAAACCCTCATGCTGCAACCAGTGCACCACTGTGGCTACAGGCACCTCATGCACTGTCTCTGTTGCCACAGGGCCAGCACACTTCAGGAACACACAGTGCTCCTGTTGTTCTCAGAGTGGACTGGCATGACAAAGTTGTGGTGGAGAGAACATGTTTTCTGCGGAAGAAACACATTGCAGGAAAGCCCTGGGTGAACTCCTTGTCATCTATCATAAGCCCTGAGGCATGTGTTTTGTTAGCAGAGTAGATAACAAGATGCTTACAGCACTGTATGTAATTAGAAAAAAAAAAAAATCTACACTGTGAAATGTTAGTGTTGTCACAAGAAAGAATCAGATAACCAGGTGTGAATCCTTCTGAAACTCAGTCATCCCCCCTGTTACCAACACCACAAAGGAGAAACCTGGCCTGCTGCTGTGGAACTGGAACATGCCCATGAACGAGCTGGGCAGGATCCACCAGCCCTGATGGGAGAAGCTGTGCAAGCTGCACTTGTTGAGACTGGGGAAGAAACAGTTCCCCTTAAACTACCAGGGGCTCATTGAGAAGATAGATCCGGGCTTTTACTTGAGCTTCTCTGTGGAGGAAAAGGGACAACAGACATAAATTTAAAAAACAAACAAACAAAACAAAAGAAGTTTTAGATAAAGCAAGTAATTTTCACTATGAGAATAAATTAAGGAACGAGTTACCCAGAGTCCTTGGAGGTTTTTAAGACTAAGCAAATCTGTGAACGCTCTGATGTGGAGTCGGTGTGACCCTGCTTTTGGTAGGAGACCCCTGAGGACCCTCCCTGCTTGGGTGTCCTTGGGATGCTGCTAACCAGCCTTCGGAGTCCTTCCCAGAGCCAGGCAAAAGCCAGCCGCTGGATGTCACCCTGCGCTCACCGAACAGCGCTGCTCCCACCGGCAAACAAGGGATCAGATCCCACGGCAGCGGGAAGGCTTGCTCAGTTACAAGCTTCTTACTTAAGTAATGACTTATGAGTATTATGCTTCTTCAAAGACATCCTTGTTGAAAAGTACACAACAGGTTAGTTTAAAGGCTTCTGAATCCCTGCCTGAGGTTGAAGACTTAATACTAACTTCAGACTAACAGATGCCATGAGTTAAGAGTGTTTTGAGGCCATACTGAGAGTTCTACACAACCTTTTTGAAATGCAAACCTGACATACACCTCAAGCTGTGCATATGTTTCCCCAATCTGTGATAAAATGAACAGAAACAGACCTTGAGATCTTGTCAAGTGTACCTACGACTGAAACAATAATGGTGAAACTCCTGTGATTTCCAAAGAGAAAACTGCAAGGACAATAATCACTGTAGGGGAAAAAGAAAGATTCTAGAAAATCAAAAGCATCCTCCAATGCCCCCTAGCACTAGTATTGATTCTCCTCTCCTCCTGAAAGTCAGCTTCTTTTTATTTCAGCCAGGTACACTGCAGCATGAACACTGAGGGGTCTGAATGCCAAGCTGTGTTCTTACAAAATGAGCTTCACCTAAAACTGTGAAATGCAGGAAGCAGATCTGAGTTCAGTTTAATCCCATTCAAAGCATATTCATACCAGAGAGACTTACAGCAATTCAAAGGCTATCAGCTTTATTAACAAGTAGCAAGGAATATGCAGGTAAAAAATTTCTAAAGAACAAATCTTATGTGGGACTGTGTCTCCATCCGAAATCAATCTCTTTAAATGAAAATTTTCTTGTTTTGAAGAAAGATTATTTGTTCCAAAAACATCTATTACAGGCTGGGCTCTGTGTCCAGGGAGGGTGCCCAGGTTTCGTCCCAGCAGCTCTCCCTGGTAGCAGCTGAGAGATTGCTTGACTGCTTTCAGTGCTATTCACAGAAGAAATCAATGTCCTGAAAAAGAGAGTTAAAAGGAGAGATGTTTTGAGATTACTGAAGGATTAACATTCCTTTATCACCCCCTGAAGATACATGAGTAAATGCAAACACAGAATACATTATAATATACACAAAGTACACCATAATATATTCAAAGCATTCTGGAAAAGAAACAGGCCTTTTGTCTTTTGACTCATTTGCATAGCTTAGATAATTTGTTCCTGCCTTGAATTCTTAAAATTAATTAGACAATACCTCCTTCTCTCTTAATTTCAAATGATTCCTTTATCTCCTTTTTTGTTTTGTGTTTCTACATCCATACCTGGATTGATTAGTTGTATGCAACCCTTTATCCTCAAACAATTCCTAATCCCACATGAAAAGGATGACACAGAGTGAGGCTGTGCAGTAGAGTTGCTACGGAGAAATGCTGACTAGAAAACAAATGCCAATATTCTGCTTGAAAACTTCTGGCATGGAATAGACTTCCAGAGCATATTGCTTCCTTCCTGCTATTACCTTATATGCCTACACAGATCTTGATTCTGTTGCACTGAATTATCACACTGTGGGTGCTCATTTCCATTCAGTGTATCCCAAATAGCTGCCCACTGCAAGCAGGAAGACAGGGAGCTGTTGCAGAGCAGCTGCTTACTGGTAATGAGAGAGCTCTCATTTTAGCCAGCAAATGGCCAATTTTAAGTGACTGAGGGAAGGCAGGCAATCCAACACCACTCTGTAGTACACACAGCCCATTGTGCTCAGTCCATTGTAGTCAGTTTGATTCAATGGTTCAGAAGTAGCAGCACTGAGGGGAAAAAAAAAAAATCTCCTAAGATGTATTGCTCAAACAGCAACCAACAGGCATGGATTACCCAAGTGCTGCACAAAAGGCTGCTGAGACGAGTTCACAGGCAGGTTTATTATAGCAAAGTCTGCAGCTAATGGTATGCATTTACTCCAACAGTGAAAGTTACTTTTTGGGAAGAAAAAAAAAATTAAAAAAATAAAGGAAGGGTCGGAGACACAGAGGCCCCCAAGGTGATGTTCTCTTTCAAGCTTCAGGTGCTCCCCATAATATTTTTCTCCATTGAGTTCCCTATCAGTCATTTCTTCACATGGTACCATTTGGTTTGTGCCATCCAAAGCCTTGATCAGGGTAGGTGCTGGATGATGATTTATTGTTAAGCTTTGGGGATCACCAGATCTCCTCATATAAATATGAACCCCCTGCTAAGAGAGCCCTGTGTATACCAATATTGGACTTTGCAGGTCCAAGGCTGGGAAAACAAGGAAAAACACTGAGAGAAGATTACAGACTGCGAGCAAAAGACTGGCTCCCAACTTGCAGAGGTGGTATCTGTGGAGGTGTGCAACACTAGCTCGGTGCAGAACAGCTCTTTTAAGGGTTATTTCTGGAGCAGGCAGCATGCCCACAGATGGGTCAAGGTGTGCTATAGACTGTTTTAAATGTGAACAAAGAGTCAGATCCTGAAGGTCCCATTTGCAACGTACAGCTGAGATCAGCGGGACATGAAAAACATCTCTGTATCATCTCCTGTTTTCCTCACAGTGTTCCTGCACAGCAAGGAACAGTGAAGGAAGGCTGAAAGGACTGGAAGTCTGTGTCAATTGTTTTGTGAAAGAAATGACTTCCCAATTAAAACTCAGTATTGCAGCCTGACAGGATTCCACTGTGGACCCTGAGTCAGCCTGCAGGCTAAGGCAGTGCTTAACCTACTCTGCTTCCAGTTCAGCTTGCCATGCAGTCAGTGTAGTGTCAAGAAAAGCAGTTACTGGATAAATCTTGGATAAGGATGTGCATTTCCTCAAACAAAACTTGTCTGACACACCATAACACAGATCTTCACGATTACTAACCTGAAACAAAATTCTTCCTTTCGCTTATTTCCTCTGCGTAAATCAAACCCACCTAATAATCTGGACCTAGGACTAAAAACTCCAGATACAATTTACAGATTGACACACTAATTGTATTTTGCCATATGCTGCAAAACTGTGTATAGCTAAATATTCAGTATGGATGAAGGTAAGTACCGTAAATCTACCACTTGATTTGTTTTTCAGCACAGATGAACTACCAGTAAGCATTAGCTGTAAGCCAAATCATACCAGTCTCTGAAGAAAGGACTCTCTTCTTCCACTCCTCTGTGAAGTGTTTCAGATATTTAGTAAAAATACAAATTTTATGGTATAGGAGACCCTACTGTGCAGTATTAAGGACAACCATCCTTTCAGAAATGCAGTCTACTCACTCACAGAACATTATTGTGCTTCCAAAACCTTTTTAAATCAACTTTCTGACATACCATTAACTTTGTAATGAGAAAGCATACATGCTCTCAGCAATCACAAGTTCTGTATGGCAGTGTCCATCTAACAGAAGGCACACTTTTACACATTACTGAAGTTCACAGCACAATACTCAGCCTCTAAAATAGAAAGCTTTGGGTAAAAGTTACGTGGCCTTGAAGGAATACTATCCAAATCAACAGGAACTCTAATAGGATGAAGCCTTTATTCCAGCATTTGTAATGTCTGCAGTATCAAAGCTTATGTTGGGGATTTTATTGAGGCTATTTGCCTGTATAAAGATTGCATCCCTAAGCATCTGTGACATGCTACAATCAACTGCCACAATCATGATTTGTTTTTACAGCAAATTAGCATTACATAGCCAAGTACAATTATGCAGCCAGCTGGGCTTTTGCAAATTCCTTACCGTTGTAGGAACAGTCTTATTTGCTTCTTGATAGACATGTTGCTCTGAGACTAAACTGCGAGGGAAATAACCAACTGTCCCCATATGGTCTTCATACTGTTCTGCATAAACCTTCAAGCAAGGAGATATATAATTAGGTACCTTTAAACAATCCTCATCTGGTTTGAGCTGGTTTATCCTTTAGTCAAAAGGAATCACCCAGTTGTGTTCTTACTCTGGTTTTACATCTCCAAGGTTCCAATCAGCTGGCACATGAAAACAAACCATTAACAGAAGTTCTGATCCAGGCACAAACCTTGAGCAAACTGATACTGCTTGTAGTTCACCTGGATCTTGTTTTTTTGTAAATGCAGTTAATATTTATCTTTACTTCCCTTAAGAGTTTTATGACCAACTGTGTTCAAGCTTTCTCCTCCAAAGTTTCAGTGAACAGCCACAGAAAAGAACTGTTGAGCCCTTCTGTTAAGATTCAGTCACCAATTACCATATAGCTATTGAAGATATTTCATTTAAAAAAAAAGAAATAGAAAAATATTACAGCCCTCAAGACTCCTCAACAAATTTGCTTAAACTTTCACTTTTAAAACTAAGTTGTTGCTTTAAATCCCACAATAGCTTAGCGTTAGCATCCATTTTTTGACAGAAATGTGTGTTAATTTACTTCTAGTTTGTTCATATATACAAGAATCTCCTCTTACACTTCCAGCCCAGAATTCTCCAGAGTCTGTTTCTTTCACTAGTTTTGAGTAAACATAGATCAACTGCCCTTTTTTAATATTGATGAATCTGCAGTCTGAAGCATTATAATCCTCTTCTGCTCTGGCAAGGGAAATAGTGTCTAGGGAAAAAAAACACCAAAAGAATGAGATGGACGTATTTAAATACGTGGATAATTTTAGAGAAATACAAATACACATGGGCTTATATGCACATAGGTAAAACTATTTCCACAGATAAAAGCAGGTTATCTTGAAATCAGTAGAAGTCTTAAAGAATTTGCTCTGCTTATTTTGCTATTTTAAACAAAGTAAACGAAGTAACAGCTTAAGATTGTACCATTCCATCACAGCAAAAGTTACAATCCTTCTCTCTAAACTTAACTTTCATTTAAAAGAAAAATGTCCTTTACAAAACCCACTCTGCAGTAAAATTGCATGTGACACTCCACATCACCCTCCCACTCTACTTTTAAAGCTGGCAAGCCAATGCAAATGTAACATAGCTAAGTAAGCAGTTTTCACTTCTAACACATCCAAACTCCACCGTTATTTTTGTGACTATTTTCTCCTCAAAATAAAAGCAGATTTACTTACAGACACAGTCATCATCAGCACACAGTTTCTTGCTAGAAAGCTTGTCCATAAAAATTCCAGTTGCAAGAGGACACATTAATCTGACACACAAAAGTAAAACCACTAAATAAAAACGTTGTGTCATTTTTCCTTGCCACAGCACTTGAGGAATGTGTGCCAGGTCTGATGATCCCAGGCTTTTATGGAAGAGGCAGACACCTGGACAAACACAGTGGGCCAATGGGAAGGGGCTGGGACGACATTCCACTCATCCAGAGGAGATGCAGGCAGAGGGAAGATTTCAGGGTGCACTCACAAAACCGAATCCCCTCCCAAAGCCATTCTGCATTAACGTTTCAATCATCAACTGTATTATTTAAAACTAAGCCTTCCCAGAGTTGCCTGCAGCCATAATCTTACCTCAAGCAAAGTTTGAGAATGGAAATTAAGTCAGACCCTGCTAAGTAGCGAAGGAAATTACATCCTTCCAAATCCTCCTGTCCTTCATTTTCACAAATGCTCACTGACAAGCATGATCTTTGCTGGACTGTAAACCCTCAGTGGCAGAGATTCCTGTTTCCATCTACAGAAAGGACCTACAGGGACCAAAACAGATGGATGCGATGTACGCAAACCATCAGGGAGTTGCAACGCAGGAAAAAGGCCTTGCAAGCCAGCAATTCAAATTTGAAATTTTAGAGTTCAAGCACCACATCCTTGTGCAGGTAAGATCCCTTCCACAGGGAGGTGCAGCCACAGCAAAACACACAGGTCACATCAGGACAGCAACAATTGTCCCCTTTTTTACACAGCTGAACTCAGCTGAGAGTTTGCAGATGCAAGACACTGAATGGTGCCACAGACCGACTTAAACCTCTTTAAACTTTGGAGAGGCCACCTGGAATTCATCTACCTTCCCCAAATCTTATCCTAGCACACATGAAGCAAGACTTGTAGGGAGTATTTTAATTAAAACACACGTAGGCACACACACACACACACACACAAAAGGAACACCCACCAGAGCTGCTGTGGGTGCTGCCCCCTAAGCAATTCACAGCACAGACTGTCAAGGCTACAGAAGGCCGGTCTGGATCAGTCCTTAGATGTGACCAAAAGCAAGTCTGGAAATTCCTAAACAGCAGTCCAGAGAACCAGTGCTTTCCAGTTCATGAGGAGGCCTGAAGAGCTGTTGGCTGTACCAGCTTTCAGCCCACAGGCAGAACTGCAGAACCTGTAAACTATCATCAGATATCCCACAGTCTCTTTTAAAGACAGTGCATGTTGCAACTTCTGGCATCACCTTCTCCTCACAGCTGATTTCACCACATTCTCCTCCAGCCTTCCAGCCCATTACTCCTTCCTCCTAACTCTGATAGCTAGTGTCCAGCATTTCTGGCAGACAGCTCCAAACCCTTGGAACGTGGAAAGCAATGGCAGTCTCGTGTACACAGACTAGTGGGATGCAATGACAGGATAATTAATACCTATAGAGAACTATGACTGCAGAAGGAAAACCAAAAGGTTCATGATGGATTAACTGTCATTTTTGCTCCCTTACAGGCACATGGAAACAATTTTCACTTGCAAGTATTAGAACACTTGAGAAATCACATAAAATCACTAAGAAGAATTAAAAAAACCTGTATATGGAGACAGGACAGTAACCGAGACGACTGTGAAAGAGGCATCATCTTGCAAGATATTCTGAGAGCAGATGAAATTTCAATTTTTTAGGTCTCGTGCAGAAAAAAGTGGCTTACGTTACCACATACAAAACACCACAACTTTATTAAGTGCTTTTTTTTACCAAAATATTTAGAGCAGTTACAACTCACAATATTATATCCGATTACTTCGCTGCATCCAGTGTTAATTACACAAGACCTGTAAGGCTTTTAATAAATGAGAAAAAATAAAGTAAAACAAACCTAACAAACCCAGAGGCATTAGGAATAGGTATTTTGGAAAAGTCTGTCTAAAAATCAGAAACTTTTTATGTTTCTTCTGGGGACTTGCTTCTACTGCCAGCCACGAAGACAAAACCAAGTTGAACAACAGTGGTGTCAAACTGCAATTTCCACCCATACCTGGGGAAAAAACCCCCCTAGTGATAAAGTCACTTTTCCTAAATGACAAAATAATTCTTGCTGAAAAGCAGTTGTCCCCTTGGTAACGAGGCTGAAGGTTGAGTGCTGTATTTATTCTGAATATGCTGGCATTTAGCACTCCCGATCACACTTTTTGCTTTGGAAAGACAGCTATTTTTCAGCAGTCACTTCTGAGAAATGAATATCACCTTAAAGGTAATTAAACTGAATAAAGCCCTGCAAGGTTAATCAGTAATAAGACAGATCTGAGGAAAAGAACACAGCTTGAAAACAGCACATTTATATTTTATTTTATAAAAATTAGTATTTCAACAGAAAAGGTTACTATCCCGTAGATCCACAGAAATCCTACGTCTGTTCTGGTCATTGTGGCAATTCTGCACAAGTCTTATGTTTTTTGCAGAGAACAGCAAACATGGCAGCTGATGAAAATATCATCATTTTAAAAAAAACAAACTATCCACAGAACTCCTTTATGGGAGCACCCAGCTATTTCTTTGCATAAGTGATCTTCATGGCATGAGATGGAGTGATCTTGAATCCCTGGAGAGCATCTCGAGCAGCTCCTGCCTGGTTCTCGTTTTCAAACTCCACGAATGCGATGTCGTGGCGCCCGGGCACCAAGCGAACTTCTTTGAATCCAGGAAACCTGTAAAATAAGGTGAGAGTCAAATCATGTTTCTTAGCTTGATAACACGTCTCTCTTCAGCAGCAGTAAGACCTTTTCAGAAGCATCTACTAGCACGATAGTTATTACTAATGAAAGATTTAAACTGAAGGGTTTTACATGTCCAGTCTTTAGAACTATGCCTCAACTAAGGATCATTAGGTGGAAGCAATTTAATCAGTCTTGTACTCATACAGGAGCAATCAAAGCTAGTTTTAAAACTGCCCCTGCAGTCCTAAAGTCTTTAAGATTACAGTCACCAGCTTAAAGCCAGTGCAGATTGATAGTAGATAAATTACACAATCAAAACCAGCTATGAAAGAGATTGGATTTGCTTCCTGAACCAGGTCATCAGAACTGACATCTGCAACCTTGGCAGTAAGACAAAGACACACTAACTTCAGAAGAAACTCTTATTTCTAAAAAGTCAGTTTGCCAACTGAGAAAGCACACACAGGTAACAGAAGAATTCAAAGGACAAGCCATCTCTATTCAAAACTTACTGATTGAATAACATGGACAGCATCATCTCATTTGTTTCCTCAGGCAAGTTATTAAGGAAAAGGATATAGTTTGGTGGGTTATCAGGCACCTGCAACAACAGAAGATCAAAGCTCAGAAGATTACACACAGTTACCCATTCCTCTGCATCTGTCTGCATGATTATTTGAATCAAGACACATCCTTAGCTTTGCTCATAACATTTTAGTTGGGCTTCACAAGACCCTCAGACAGAGCTCATTGGCTTTTGCAGTCATATATTAATTTGGAGAGGTTCTTATTTCCACAGATTTTCATCCTTCCAGAAGAGCAGTGGGAAGCCAACATGAATACCCTGTTCATCCACAGTACTCCCAAAACACTGAATGTCTCTGGGCAACCAAAATCCACAAAACCCACACGGTTTTACTACAGTGCTCAATTAAAATTTATTAATTAGAAACCTCATTAGATTAAAAGCTTTAGTCTTTAACAGATTTGCCTGCTGATATGAATTTGAAGCCACCCACCAGACACAAGGCTGAGTAGTCATTTGCTGACACTTCCTTCTCCTTATCTACTACTAGAACATAGTAAGTCACAGGGTATTAACAATGAAAAAAAATATCAAAAATCCTTCAACTGACAGTAAACACAGTTCAAATTTAAGAATCCAGTATGATTTGATAATAGTGCTGCTTTCTGTATAACAAGAAGAAATTGCAGATTCCAATTTCCTGTCAACCAGATAAAGGGGGATTTCTTTTGTTTGTTTGCTGTGATTTAGTCATAAGCCAAATGTCTCACAGGACAAAAAGAAAACTGTAGAATATACCCTTAAGTTTCCATGTGTAACAAACCTATTATTCACAGAGAATAATTTTAAACATTAGTGCTTTCAGTTACAAAAATAGAAAAGCATTACCTGATTCTGTGGTGCAGTCCCTGGGGCATTGGCTGAATTTGGTGTTGCTCCCTAGCAAATAAGAACAAAACAGCTTTACAAAGGTGTTCTGTTAGCAATATATCAGCACACATCACCATGTTTCTGTACAAATCACGACATATGTTAAGGTTTTTTTAAGCTACAATCCAAGGAACATTTGTTGCTTACGAGATACTTCCCAAATGGAACACAGCACGTGAATTTTGCTGAGCTCCAAAACCAGGCAATCCAAAGAAAAAAAAAAACCATCAGTAGTATCTGGTCTGATTACTGTCTGAGTCAGCTATTTTTCCACATTACAAAATCTGGTTTAACAGTCAGGGAGGGAGGAAGAAGTTTTAAAAATGAAGGCCTAGGGATGAGTCCTGGTTTCAGCTGGGATAAAATTAATTTTCTTCTTAGTAGCTGGTATAGTTTTGAATTTAGTACAAGAGTAACTCTGATAACACACTGGTGTTTTGGCTGTTGATAAGCAGTGCTTATTCTAAATCAAGGACTTTTCAGGTTCCCATGCTCTGCCAGTGAAGAGGTGCACGAGAAGCCACGAGGGAGCACAGCCAGGTCAGCTGACCCAAACTGGCCAAAGGGATATTCCACAGCACAGAACATCATGCCCAGTATATAAACTGGGAGGAGCTGGTCAGATGTCTTGATGTCTTCTGCTATACTTCGGCACAAAAATTACTAAATGTTGTTAGTTTAGGCCAGGCCAACCCTTAGGGGAGATATATTCCAAGCCAACTCCTTTTCACCTCACTATGAATTAATTTTCCTGTTCCCATTTACCATTCTTCAGTACTTATAGGGCAATCAAGGCACACTGAAGGGAAAAGCTGATTGAGCACTTGAAGCTGGCATTAAAGATAAGCACACATTCCTTTTTTTCCTTTTCTAAAAAGAGGTTACTTTCTACTTTGGTTTATTGTACCTTTGCACAGCATCTTTATTTTCAGCTGGTAATAGCATAGGAGGAAAAAAAAAAAAAGAACAGCAAGGACTGTACGATCAGTCCACTCTCCTTCAACTTCCAGCAAGTGCTCAACAGCCCTAGATATCAACAGACCCCAATTTAGGAATTGAAAAGTACCAAAAGACAACACTTAAGTCTGAGAAAAAAATATTTAAAACAGCTTTTGTGTTTGTTTGGGTTTTTTAAAATTTTTTTAAAAACAGAAGCAGCCTACCTGGATAACCTTTTTATTGGGTGCATTTGCTGACTGCTCCAGAGTTTTGGCCTTCTTCTTTTCCTTCCTTTTTTCCTTATCAGCAAAAGTCCCGCGCATTTTAGAGATGATGTCGGAGTCTGTTTTTGCATACTGGATACGCTTTTCAAAAGAAAAACAACAATCCAGTACATTTTGCAGTTAATAACACAACATTTTGCACCACTTCCCTTAACTGTGTATTTATACATTTTTTGCAGGAACATCTTATGCTAAAAATATTGTTATATATTGTAGGTATTCTTACAGAGATTTAATCCTCATAATTAGTTCTGAACACAATTAGAGAACGCTAAAAAACCACCCTAATATGGAAACTACTAATTTTAACTCACTGAAATCAGAACTCCATCTAACAGCATCTTTTTAACATCTGTCAAGGTAACGTACACAGAGATACAGGAACATTTGAAAAAACTGGCACTAGCTTCCATCACAAAACCTGTGAGGGTTTTTAACTCCATTTTAAAGGGAGCTAAAATCAGACAATGATTCCTCATATCTCTGCAGAGAAGTGAGTTCAGCAAAACTCAGACAACTTAAATAGAAAGGCAAATACCTACCTTAATCCTAACAGGATAGCATAAATTGTGTCAGCAGCACAACAGTGCTGATTTTCTGACAAAGGCCCCCCAGTGCAGGGAGGTAAGCAGATGCAGGTAGGACTACACAGGGGTGCAACATCATATGTTGCACACAATCCTGCTGTTTTCCCTATCAGAAACTACCTCAGTAAACTACTCAGCAGCTGAAGATTTATTTTAATGCCTTTGTTTAGTGCCCAGAGAGAATATGCAGGCTGCAGGCAAAGCTCAAAGAGGGAAGTACACCTGAGAGCTTATGAAGCCTTATTCTTTTTATTTCTTATTGAATTTAACTGAGCACAGAACTCCTTAAGGATAAATAATGGCAGGAATGAGCTTGCACAATTCAGTGTTAAGGATTTCATTAGAGAATCTGAAGGTGTTAATGAAAATAGCTAAGCAGCACAACTGTCTCTGCCCTCTTCAGTTTCAAAGCCATATAGTAATGTACCCATCCATCATGTATTGTTACACCTCACCAAGAGCTGCAGAATTAAAAGATGCCTAATTATCCAAGCAGGCAACTCCTATCAGTTGCAGTGCTATTCTGCAGGTTATTGAGTGCATGACCAAATCACGTTTATCAACCAGCAGTGTGTTTGCTTCACTGAAGTTACACTGAAGTGAACTTACTTGGTGTGGTGGTCTACAACCAAGCAGAACTAGCCATCAATCAAAAAAATCACTGAGTACATCTGGAAAGTACAACTGTGGAGATCTTCTCCATCCTCACTGTTACCTCAAAAAGGGAGCACTGTATTCTAGATATTTGTTATTAATCTAACAGTAGTTAAGGTTACTCTACATGTAGTAACTGAAAGCACCTAACTTCAATAATATTCCAGAAATAATTTAACTGATTCAATGGAAGACATGATGAGTAAAATCCAACTATTTAAGGTAAAAACTATAATCCAGCAGAGAAAAACAAAAAGCCACCACTTAGGAAGCCTAAATGCTCAGTTCAACCTCTGTGTGTGTTGTAACTGCAGTCTCTTCAGCATCCTTCTAGATACTCATCAGATACTCTAGATAACGTCCAGGTACTCTTCAGTAACAAAGTGCAAGTAATGGTTCATTCCCAAGGTGCAAGTACCAAAACACTGTATCACGCTATCATGGGGTTTCTGTCTTTAAGAAGGTAACAAAATAACTTACCATTGGTTTCCCATAAAACGGAAAGCCTTGGAGCTGTCTCAAAGCATTGGTAGACGATCCAAGTTCCTTATATATAACAAAAGCCTGTCCTCTCATCTTCATGGTCTTTAAAGCCACAATGTCGACCACATGACCAAACTGTGAGAATAAGGCATACAGGGACCTCTTCAGCTCTGGGGACCAGAGGAGGGAACAAATTAGAACAGGTTACATGGAAATGTCCACTTCTACAGTCTGCTGTCCTTCAGGGACAATATTTTTTTACCAGCTTTAGCTCAGACAGTGATACTTTACATCAGTATAGTCAAAAGTGCTGCACGACTTTATTTGCCCAGTTTTTGTAAGCTGGTGTGTAACACTTGGTTTCACACCTCGAGTATTCAGGTAGTGAAGAAGTTGCAGCACCAATCCATTCTACCACTGTAAGGGAATAATTGTTACACAAGGGTATGTAAATACATATTTTCATATATGCATATACGCACACCCACCCACACATCCAGGTACAATGTATGACAGCCATCACAGACTGATCAATAAATCAATACTGCAACAAGCAGCACTAAGGAGCTGTGACTGAAAACAAAAACACAGAAAAACAGTAACTACAAGGGTAATTAAATCCAGAAATTTTGGTTGTAACTGTTTAATGAATTATCTCAATTTTAATCAATTTTTTCATATTCTGGATCTGAGTGTGTTTTCCTATGATCCTACTGCACCTTATGGCTGCAATGGATTTACTTTCATTCTTTAAAATCACCTGACTACATGCCAAATGAAACCTTAATCTTATCCAACTCAAGCTAAATAAATTCTCTGTATTGTATACTCATTCTAACTCACAAACCTTACGTTTTAAATATTCAGCAAGATAAAAGCACTGCCTCTTGTTCAGTGTTGTTGAGACTTCACAGTATCAGCTCACTGTCCCTTTCTCCTCCTGCTCCTGACCAACCACACTGACGTGGCTTTTTTTTATTACAAAAAAGCTTTTTATCAGAACACTTTCCTTAAAAATGACTTCAAAACCTGTATTACAATAGAAAGACATCTGTAAGCTTTACAGATAATTATAAACCCTCCATTTGTCCCAGGGGGTTTAACAAGACCAAGTGTAAGGTGCTGCACCAGGGTCAGGGCAACCCCCAGCATCAATCCAGGCTGAGGGATGAACAGGGAGAGCAGCCCTGGCAAGGACTTGGGAGTGCTGATGGATGAGAGGCTGGGTATGACCCAGCCACGTGCACTGGCAGCTCAGAAAGCCAACCATGTCCTCGGCTGCATCCAAAGCAGTGTGGGCAGCATGGCAAGGGAGAGGATTCTGTCCCTCTGCCCCACTGAGGTGAGACCCCCACCTGCAGTGCTGCCTCCAGCTCTGGGACCCCCAGCACAGCAAGGACATGGATTTGTTGGAGCGAGTCCAGAGGAGGCCACCAAGTTGATCAGAAGGATGGAGCACCTCTGCTATGGGGAAGGGCTGAGAGAACTGGGATTGTTGAGCCTGGAAAAGAGAAGGCTTAAGGGTGACCTGACTGTGGCCTTCCAGTACCTGAAGGGAGCCCACATGAAAGATGGAGAGGGACTATTTACAAGGGCCTGGAGTGACAGGACAAGGGGAAATGGCTTCAAACTGAGAGAGGGCAGGGTTAGATTAGATATTGGGAAAATATTCTTTACTGTGAGGGTGGTAAGTCACTGGCACAGGTTCTCCAGAGAGGCTGTAGATGTCCCATCCCTGGAAGTGTCAAGGCCAGGCTGGACGGAGCTCTGAGCAACCTGGTCTAGTGGAAGGTGTCCTTGCCCATGGCAGGGGGCTTGGAACTAGATGAGCTTTAAGATCCTTTTCAGCCCAAACCATTCTGTCATTCTATTTAGGAATTATAACTACGAAATTTCATAATGGAGACTTATCAGCTTATAGGGCACTTAACACACTGCAAAGCCCCAAGTTAAATTTATTCACAGCAGAACCATCCTGACATGTCATTGCATAATTCATCAGCAAAATTGTTTTCACTTTTGGATGTCTCTCTGAAGCACCCTGAAGAAACGTTTAAGTAGTGCTGGTACGATCCACACACTCTTTTCACAAACCATCACTTATAAATTAATTACCATGATCACTTCAGATCACAAGTGGATGGTTTGAGGCAGACATGGAACATGCAGCCAGGTAAGGGCTAGAGAGCTCTTTTCAGCACACTGCTAGGAGCTAAAATTCCTCCGCACACAGCCCCCCTCTCTCTGGTGTGGGCTGCAGGAACCCCAGGGCAGCGTCTGTAACACAGCCACACAAAGCTGACCAGCTCATACCACTTTCACACCCTAAAACAAGCGAAGAGCACGCCGAAGTTCCTACAGTTCGGCAAGAGGGGGCTGCTGATGGCCAAAACGTGTGCCAACACGCCTGTTATCATCCACTGAATATTCCCATTGCTCCTAAATTAGTCACTCAGCGAAAAGCAAACCTGCAGCCAAAGAACTGCCGTAGAGTCAGCGAGAAGCTTCCGTGGAACGAGGGGCCTGCAAAAAGACTCAAAACTGGTATCTTTGTTGGCTTTAGCCGCTGTTTCTTTACAAGCAGGCGTTCGCGAGCGCTCGGCTCACGATCACACCCCGCCCGGCCCTCCAGAGATTCCCCTTCAGAGATTCCCCCCCGGGAGATCCTCCCGTGAGAGAGCACGACCGGCCCCCACGGCACGACCCCGGCTTCCCAGCGGCAGCCGCCCGTACCTTCCTTCTTGATCTTGTCGTTGATGTTGTTGATGTAGATGGTGTGGTTCGGCCTGATGTCCATCCTGAGGACCCGCCTGCGGGTAGAGCACAAGGGGGGGGGGACGGGGACGACACACGCGTTAGCGGCTGCGAGCCCCGCGCCGGCCACACCGCACAGCCCTCGGCCGCGGGCCTAGGGGGCTGCCGGACTGTCTGTCTGCCTGTCCGCCCGCCTGGATCCCGAATCCCGGATCCCGGCTCCCGGATCCCAGCCCCACTGCCGCCCTCGCCTCTCCCCTCACCTCTCCCTCCGCCCGCCAAGATGGCGGCGGGCGCGGCGCAGGCGGCGCAGCCGCTCCCGCTGCAGTCGATGCGCCGAGCGCCGATGGCGCCGATGAGCAGCGGGACGAAAGGGGGGGATAAGGGGAAGAACGGGATAAAAGGGATAAGGGGAAGAACGGGATAAAAGGGACAGGAGCTCATTGCCGGCTCTGAGGAGATCGCAGCGAGGCTAGGAATTGGTCCAGGAATGGGCGTTGCTGCCCCGGGGTTTAGCTCTGTCCTGTGCTAACAGAGCTATAAGCAAAGAGAAATGTGTTTTGTGTTTTGGGGTTTGTTTTTTTTTTTCCTCCTTCACAGCACCTGAAACAGCAGCTTGTGAAAGCGTAGAATCATAGAATGGTTTGGGTTGGACGGGACCTTAAAGACCATCTGATTCCAAACCCCCTGCCATGGGCAGGGGCACCTTCCACCAGACCAGGTTGCTCAGAGCTCCGTCCAACCTGGTTTTGAACATTTCCAGGGATGGGGCAGCCACAGCTTCTCGGGGCAACCTGTTGCAGTGCCTCACCACCCTCACAATAAAGAATGTTTTCCTGGTATCCAGTCTAAATCTACCCTCCTTCATGTTAAAACCACTCCCCCTTGTCCTGTCACTACCTGTCCTTGTACATGCTCTCCCTCCGTCTTTCTTGTAGCACCTTCGGGTACTGAAAGGCTACAAACAGGTCACCCCAGAGCCTCCCCTCGTCCAGGCTGAATAACCCAAATTCTCCCAGCCTTTCCTCATAGCAAAGGGGCTTCATCCCTCCGATCACCTTTGTGTCCCTCCTCTGAACTCGCCCCACGAGTCCCCATCCTTCCTCTGCTGGCGACCCCGGAGCTGGATGCAGCACTGCAGGAGGGGAGAAAGCAGCGACTTCAAAATGTCTGTGGACGCTCATTAGTTAACATTTGTTTCTGGCTTCGATATTGGAAGGGCAACGTATCAGAGCATGTAATTTCTCAGAGGTACTTCAAAAATCCCTGTGGCAGTGGTACCTCAGGATAAATAAACAGAGCAGAGATTGAGGTTGCAGCCCTTGAATTTTTGGAATAATTTTGCAGGCTGCATGCCTTCATTTCTATGAATAATTAGGCAGGCTTTTAGAGAAACAATTTTGAGTTGCAAAGGTTTAACCTGGTTACATATAAAAAAGAAGTTCTTGCAGTGGGGGATATAATCAGTGAGGTAGTTCTCTCCTAAACCATAAATTTTGTTTGGACAGGCCATCACTTTGTAAAGAGGCAGGAACATTAGGTAGAGTTATTTCTTCAGTTATATTTTAGGGGAAAAAAACATTACTCCAGATTCTGGAGTATTTAGGAAGCCTATAAAGAAAAACATGGGTTAAAGGGAATTGAATATAAAAGAGGAAGAAAAAAAAGCTGTTGATGGAGGTGTTATTCACTGGTGGAAGAAAACAGTGTTCTGCAGTTGTTTACAGCAGGGCATGGTGTGGAAAATGGTATGTTAGTTGATGCCTTATACAATGCATTATATGCCACAAATTCAAGACATGGCAGACAGCAGTTCTGGTCAAATTTTAGGGTCCTATTTATTTTTGTTTGGTTATTGTCTTAGAGGTAGTTGTTAAGATAAAGTGTACCTTTGAAATCCAAGCATGAGCAAGACATTAAAATGCTTTTTCAGAAAGGCTGGCTGTGCTGTTTTATGCCTTGATCAGCAGTACAGTCCACATACTGTAATTTAGTAACAATGTTCAAAACTACTTATTTGTTATTGAGTCCACACAGATAAGGGAATTGGTCCAGCAGAATCAAAAATTTTGATGCTTTTTAAATGATTTTTAAATAAAGACCTTCAACTGTCCATAGAGATGAGACTCTAAAGAAAAAAAATTACAAAAAATCCCTCAACCTGTCACAAAGCAAGGAAGAATTCATGGCTTCTGTAATTCATCCAGCACAGGCTGCCACACTTGTGCTTGCTCAGAGTCACTTTAAGCACAACTGATTTACTCTTGCAGAATTTGAATGCAATAAAGCAGAAAAACTCTGTCTTTCCTGCTCCTCAGGTGGGATTTCACAGTCTGCCTGCCACTTCAATTGAAGTGACATTCATTCCTCAGGTTGGCTTCCTCCTCCCTTCCCCAGGGTTTGTTGGGATTACTTCTGTTTCCTCAATCCCCAAACAGAGGTATAGTGCTCTCGCATTTACTAAAACAGTCATTTATTTAAAAGTCCCTGAATGCTTGAAGTACTGTAAAAATTATTTCAAGTTTCTTAGCAAGAGTGCCTGTAGCATCTTAGTAAGCAATGGCTCATCACCGATATAACAGGCTGGGAACATGCTTCCAGCTTGGACAGGTACCTGCTTCATCAGAGGTTGTCAAACAGCACTGGAGAAACAAAACGAAGCGCACAGGGTTCTTGAAAACATCTTTGTAGCCACTTCTATTCCCCCTTCCTGCCCTCTGCTTAAGGTCAAGGAAACCCAGCATTTCATTATTATTGTTGCTGTTTGTTATGAAACCTGTAATAAAAATCATGTGAGGGTGGGTTTTTTTCCCCCTTCATCTTCTTTTTCTAAATTCAATGAAATTCTCTGAGGTAAAAAGAACAATAAGAAATTGCTGTGCATGGTGGAAGCTCCACAGCATCCTCGTGGCTGTGATTTGGGCCACAGAAAGTGATGCTTCACATTACTTATGGTTGTTATTTCCTGTATGAAGACTGTGGAACAAGAAAGTTTCCTTAGTTTATCGGTACAGGAATGTTTTCATCTTACCTACGTGTGTGTGATCACAGCCACAAGCCAGAAAGAAACACAAGTGGGAATGTTTTGTGATATAGATTTGTCTGTAGTATTTTTGTTCTGCCCTTTGACTGCCCACTTCTTCTGTGTCAAGGGGTAAGGTAAAACACAATCACTAGATATTGGAGCATGGAAAAAGACAATGAGGGAAATGACAGGAAATAAGGAAATTCCATAGCAAGTACGGGCAGTGGTGCTTTGAGCACCTGCAAAGTCAATATACATGAAGCCTCACATTTAAGACAGAAAAGGTTCTTTGAAGGGTGAACAACTTCGGGATCTATATTCATTTGGTAGCTGCGAAAGGGAAGGAATTGCTCCCTATAAATCAGGGGTGGCTGAGCAGTTGGACCGGCTGCCTTTGCCCAAAGGACCGGGGAGTCTGCAGTGATTTACAGATCATTGTTTGCAGGCTCAGGGTATGTGATCTCTGTAAACTAACAAAGCAGAGAGAGCGGACAATGTGATGGCAGAACAAATTTAGTATTGACAAGTGCTTGGCAAAGCGTTTGGAAAAGCATCGCCTGCACCACCTGAATTACTGTAACCACTCAGGAAAAGGACCTGGCTCACCCCCTTTGGGGGACAATAAAACACCCAGTAGTAGTCAGAGAGGCAAACAAAAACACCCTATGGAAGGGGAAAAATGGACTGCAGTTCCTTTAATAAGGCTGTCTCATAATCACTAAAAAGGTGCTTGAGTGTATTACTGCTTGATCTAAAATAAAAGAACCTCCACACATTCGTGTGACATTTATAATTGGCAGTTTATGCTTTTAATTATTTAATACACTGCCTGACAGACAGTAATTTAGTCAAGGGAGCTGCACCAACCAGGGGAAGAGTACACCATCACAACCAATTATTTATTACTGCTGTTTCAGAGGAAAATCATGGTTAATCCAACTATTTGCTTGCTCTCTTCACGAAGTCACCCTTACCAAGGCAAACGATAGCACCAAATTTTATTTCTTTGGACACACTTCTATTTTATGGCAACAGAAAACAGTTGCAATGTTTAAAAGAAATAAGTTATCGTTGTTAAGTGAACCAGAATCAAATTTTAGATACTTACATTCATACTTAATTAGTTATATCCAGCATAAACTGGGAAATTAGTATATTTCATTATTGTGTTTCATGAGCATGCTCAGAAAAAAATAACATACAATTCTAGACTGGTCTTTCCTTTGTGGGGAGCCTGTTCCCTCTCACACCAATTTTTTTGCTACTGGCTATTTCAGGGCCTTGCATCTCTCGAATTACACTGATGCCTCAGTCCCCTGGGGTGAAAGGTCATCCGAAACTGCAAGTTTCAAATACTGAGCTCCTCACGTTTGCTATATTTATCATCATGGTGATTCCCAATTAGTCTGTGTGTGCTAATGTACTGGAAGAGATGAAATGTAGGTAGCATTCTTAATTTCATACAGATGGTTCCAATTTAGTTCAAGGTGCTGTGGTTGTCCTTTTATTAGCATTAACTGGTGACAGTGCCATCTGTCCACACTGCAACTCTGGGAAGAATAGCAGACCTCTGGTTTGATTTATTGTTGTGCAAGAACACTTGCACTCCTTCCCTTTTCTTTCAGTCTGGGTTAATTTTTTTTTTTATTTTTTTTTTTAGTTTAACTGGAATCAGCATATTACCACAGTGTAAGTGGTGTGACTTACACTGAGCATTTGAATTCAATACTTTTGAATCCTCATACATGTGTGACGCTGCAGTATAATAAAAGCAAGTCTTACCTGCTTAGCTGTATGAAATTGCCTGGTTGTTTCCATCCTTTTTTTCTAAAAAAGCCTCACAAAGACCGGTCCCCTGTTATGAACATCCTCACCCACATCCATACAAACCAATTTCAGCTCTGGTTTCTGCAGGGTTTCCTTGGTTCATGAACTTTCACTGGCCACCAGACAAGTCAGGAGCAGCAAGGCAGGTCTGAGATCAAGCATACAGCCCTAGCTCTGTGAATTACCTGGCCAGGCACCGTTGCAATGCTGCTCAGGTAAGGACCAGAGGTCCTAAACTGAGCCTAAGCACAGCTCTCAGGCAGAGAGAAGAAGCCCTGGCAGAGCTTCTCAGAGCCCATGTCACAGCAGCCTGAATCAGTGCCACCACTACTGCAAGTCTGCGGGTAGGGAGGTAATAGAATATATCCTTAAAAACATAGATTGATAGGGGAACAGACAAACTTGCCCAGCAGGAGGATGTCAGTTGGTGACAACAATGCTACCTGAGGAGGGAGGTCTGCCCAGCTGAGGGTTCCCACGGGGCTTACTGGCAGCTCACCGTCAAGCGTCAAGTGTGGGGCTCTCAGAACAATAAGAACCTATAAAGAATCTCTTAGATTTCCAAATGCCTCTTTCTCAAGCCAGCTCAGCCTTGAAATTGCTAAGACTCATTCCAGCAGCAAGCTATGAAGCCATAAATAAGTTTGGTTTATTACTAGTCTTATGGTTAATAATTACTGCGGTTTGGGCAAACAGCAGTAGTAGGGCCTGCTAACAAGTTCTGCCCGGGCTTGTGCTGAGTTTCTGCCAGTTCCCCGTACGGATACTAATAAAGCTCATGAGATATCACGATTGTCTCATTCCTTCAAACATTTATTGATTTAAATCATTTAGTTCTCAGTTGCAGCAGACACTGGGGAGCTGATGGTAAATCATACCAACTCTGGTACTTGAGCTGGCTGTAAATTTACCACATCTGGTAGAACTGAGCTGGCTATAAATTCTTTTAGTGATCCTAAAGCTTGGCTGGCTGTGGAAAAGACTGCAGGTGTTGTGCTGCCTTATGTCTGAAGCCGTGCTGGGAGTCAGAGAGCCTTTCTGTGCTTACTTCTCATTTAGACTCAGTGTGGCAGAGCCCCTTCCAAGCATTAGGGTTCTCCTGTGCCATTCACTTAAAAAAAGCCCTACATCAACAAATGATGTGAGTCAAGATCAACATCAAACACAGCTTCAATCTCGTCTCCGTCAGAATTCCATGAAGAGCAGCTCTGCAAGCATTGGTTCCATTCTGACAAGGATTTACACCACGGTGCCTTCAGGAATGTAAAAGTAAATCTCAGCTCTGTGAAATGTAACCTTGCCTCCAGATGCATAAATTTCCCACCTCCAGTGAATGGAATGAGAACAGGTGCTTGGATAGATGATCATATGAAGCTGCTGGATTCAAATGAGGTGTGCAGGTGGATTAAGACAGTCCTTTCCACCATGCTTCTGGTTACAAAGTAAGTCTATACAATATTAAGCAGTCAACATCCTAAATCAAATGAAAATTTCCTGGTTTCAGCCTGAAAGGCAATTATTTCACATGCAGCTGGTCATAATTTTTCTAGAGAAAACTTTTCTCTTGAAAGGTGACTAAAACCCTTTTGTTTATAAGTATTCTTATAAATTATATTGAATTTTTTGAAAAGGCTTTTGTTCTTCATAAAATAGTTAAAACACCTGAATATTTTTCTAGCACTGAAAAATTTTATTTAAAAAAAGGTATTTTTCTTTTCTGGCAAGATAGAGGAACTGTGAAGTCTCCCCCCCACCATACTTCTTCTCCCTCATGAATTCTGTGTGAAGTGATAGTTTATCCTGGAGAATCCCATTGAACCAATACAACTTCATTACTTTGAGGTTAGTTGTTTTTCAGCTAAATGTGAAAATGTATGTATAACAATCTCTTGCTTTTTGCTGATTGCAAAATATTTTGTGGGGTTGAGGGTTTTTTGGTCTAGGTTTTGATTAGTCCATTGGTCACTGTGCATATTTAGTCCTCCCTAAAACTGTGTTAGGAATAAAGCAGTGTTAACCATTCACAAGTAACAATGAATTGAAATTTCGGGGGTTGAGAATGCATTTTCTGTGAAAGAGAAGAAATTTCTATAGCCTGTCTTATGCAATATTATAATATCAAATAAAGGCACAAATCTGATTGCATTCTCCTGTATTGGATTTGGGTGTTCCCAGTAAAGATACCCTTTGCTTTGTTTTCCATCCAAGCACCCACCGCTGATCTGTAGCCATCCCTGTGAGGGACAGCCTATGGCTTCTCAGCTCTGGCAAATCAGCCTCTAATCTCCTAAAAACAGGAACTGTGGGTGGGAACTGGCATCCAAAACATGTCTGAGGGGGAGTCAACTAAGGGGATTGCATTTATTGATCACTATCACACTGCATCCATGCCTGCTTTTTATAGCTAAGCCACAAACAAGACGTGGGATTGTTGTTGCCCCTTTGGACTTTAGCAAACTTCGAATTCTCAACTTCAGGTGATAATCAAAGGGAGAAATCCATATCCTGAGGTGAGAGTAACATGTCCTTTAGGCCAAGTGGGTCTATCAATGAGGAGAGGGTGAATAACATGTCTCAGGGCTTGGTGTTCATGTCTCTGGACCCTGAGTGACTTCCCCCAGTGGCTGTGATGGTGTCGCCTCTCGTCCCTGCAAACTGAGATCACAGCCACAGATTGTGTCACAGCTCCTATCTCAGGGGTTGTATTTCCCTTCTTCAGTGAGCCCTTTGAAAATGTTAATTTTTTTGTGGAACATCTGCTTATACACAGGGAATGTCCATGTGCTGACTTTGTTCAGCAGCTGCAGCCTTTGAGCACTTTGGCTGGGGATCCTGTGACCTGAAGAAATACTGTTCAGCAGCCAGATTATATACCATGAACCATTCCTTCAGGGAATTTATCTTAAACTCATTTTAGGCTAACACAGCCAGAGCCATATATTACAGCAAGGGGCAGCCAACCCTTTAGATCTGCTAAGTGTGATTGAAACACATTACTCACTTTCTCACTACCTGACAGTTTTATCCAAGAAAACAATTGTTGGGGGTAAAAATCTCGGTCATAGAGCAATGTTAATGATCCAAAAGGTCTCTTTGCCCTGACTTCAAACCACAGCCAGCTGCCAGAGAGAAAAGCTAAGAAAATTGACATTTTCACTGTATGCTCAAATCTTTTTGAAGTCAAAGCAATTTTTCTTAGGACATTAAAGTATTAACAATATTGGCAACATCAGTACAAACCTGGGTATTGACTTTTTGTTGATACGGTGTTTTTTCCTTGATGACAAGACCGTGCAATATATCTTCTCATGATGTGAAGCAAGCAGCATTTTGGGATGAGCAAGCCCATGAGGAAGGCAGATACAGTGCATAAGAGTCCACTCATTTGTTAAACACCTCATTATTAACTAAAGACTCACCAGGGCTAGAGAGGGAGGTTGTGAGGAGCTAGAGTCAAATATGTTCCTCAGAGGATGCAGATACCCTGCATAATCTAATACAACCAGCCTAATGGAATTTAAAGAGAAAAGAAGCTTCCTGGTATCAGAATACTGGTGGGAGTTCTTGGTAACCAAGAACAGGGAATAATAGTATTTTCCTTTCTTTTTCCAAATATTTAAACAATGTCCTAATCTTAATTCAGCAGAACTATTTTTGGTTATTTGGTTGAGGTTTTTTTATAACCAGTCCAGGTTTCCTCTAGACTGATAAAGATGCTTCTTAGTGGGTACTGTGCAGATGAGAAAAAATTCTGATTAACAGCAATTTTCATTTTTTCCCTTCCTTTGCCTTCCCTTCCCTTCCCATTCAGAGCCTCCCAAACAGCAGATAACTATGGGGAGAAGAGGTAAAGAAGAGCAAATATTTTTAAAACACTTGTGAGTGTTGCTCTTTCTGCATTTCTTCCCCTTGCCTGCTTGAAAATCAGGGAGGACATGCTCTTGAAAAAGCATCTCCTTTTCCTGCTTTTCTGCCATTAGTAGCTTCTTAGTAAACTACAGCAGTTCTGCCTTAGTTTAGTGCTAAGAAGGTTCAAGAGTCATACCTTTTAAGTAGTAGATAGTATAACATCCTCATGAGGTGGCTCTTTGTCTTTTAGTCTATATATTAATGAAACAATCACCTTAAAAATGGAAGCACTGTTTATATTCCTTTTTAAAATAATAATAGTAAGAAAAAGGCCCAGTATTAGATTTGTCACATTACCACACATTGATCCTGTAAACTGGAAAAAAACAGCCCAAACATCAAACTTCCCAGCTGATAAAACCAGACTGATAAATCAGGCTTGTTCTATGCAATATGAACAGAAATGGGATTGTTACACTTTGGGATGAAATAATATGGTATGACTCCAGAAACAAAATATAAAAAATAGAAGTAATTTTTAGATTAAAACCAAATCACATTAATAATACTTTCCCCATGCAGGGGGGAAAAAATGGTTTTGTGTTTGAGTCTGATATTGCAGGAGCAGATACCACTGATCCACTCATTCATTGCGGCAAGGGCTCTCTGGAAAGGTCTGCCGGCGGAATGAATATGGATTGTTAGCATTCAGGGAAGTGACTCCGTGCCTTGTTGCCAGGAAACAGTAATGCAAGTATAGGGGTGCCAGCTTGATGATAGGGACACGGGGCAGAGGCATTAATCCTGTGCTTTGCAGACACGAGATCTCTATCATTTGCACACATGAATGCCGGCATAGCCTGGCGGAAATCTCTGAAGGTTCTTTGGCTAATGGTCTTGTAGAAATGCGGAACGTTATAAAAGCTTAAGCCAACAACAGCATCGTGTTAGAGGCCTGAAAACCCTCCTCTACCATGTAGAATACAGTTTTATGGGGTATTATATTCATGCATAAAGTATTTGTGCTGTTTGCTTTTTGCATCTGCGAGGATCGGGGGCCGTGGAGTGTTGTCATTAGTTATTAAGCCGAAGGATGCTCTTATTTTCACTCCAAGAGGCAAAGAAATTAGGATGAGGCTTTTCTAGATAGGCTTGCCTGTGAGCAGAATTAAGACAAGACCTCTTGTACGACCCAAGGATGGTGATGCAGTGGTCAGGATCTTACCTGAATTTGACGACTTTTATTTTTGTTTGTTGCATGAAGTATCTTCTAGTGTTTGCTCAGTGGGAAAGACATAAGGTTGATATTTATGCATTTATAAAATGGTAGAATTTTTAAATGGTTTGTTCCACTTTATGTTGTTCTTACTTTCAAGGGATTAGTATCAGTTCCGAGTAGGCGCAATGAAACCTTGAAAGTCTTATGATTCTGCTGCTTTGGTTTTTACCTCTGTTTCAGAATAATTCATTCAAATTTTTGTGTTAGGAATATAGTGAACCATAGCAAAGACTTCAGAGAAGTTAAGATTTTTTTACTTCTTGTAAGTCAGGGGGCTGAGTATAATGAAAGTCCGAGCCTGCTTTTAGTCCTTCTGTTCTTTAATCTTCAAAAAAATCAATCTTTGTATATATACCTCTTCTAAAATGACCCTAAATGTGCTTTCTAAATGCTCAGTGGAAAGTATAGCTCAGCTGAAACAACACAGGCCATAAGAGCACAGCCATCAGCAGCAGCTGCACGTCTCCTTGCCATTACCAGTGCCTGTCACCCTGGAAAACTCTCTCTGCTTCTGATACCCGGGATGCCATTTATGTCTCTTCAATTGCAATCATCCTGAAAGCAGCAAACCTATATCTTGTTCTTAATTATTCAGATAGCACTTCTTGAGAAATATTTAAATTTGTAATAATGCTCGTAACTTCCCGCAACAGAGAGTGCTGCAGAGCTCCCCTCGTGCTGCTCTGGGCTTGCATGCAGAAGAGGCTGTTCTGGAAATTAGATACCGTGATATGACATTTCCTTTTAGCAATCTTGGGGAGCTCTTCCAGTGCTGATGGCAATCATCTCCAAAGCAAAAAAAGAGCACTAACCTCTGGTAAATGTCTCTTCAGAGAAGCAAACACAATCTTGTGGAAGGTATTACCCGGTTTCTGAAGGAAGAGCCGGGGTAAATGGGCTGGTTGTTTGACCTTTGTGGATGATGGGACTTGAAAATGGGGAGATTAAAGAGGCAGAGCTTGTTCCTCAGAAGGAAGCTTCTGCAAGAGGACAAAACAGAACAAAACAGAGATGTGATGGATACAGCTGCCTTTCTGTAAGGCAAATGCCAGCTGTCCTGCCTTTGTGCAGATGCCTTTCCTCAGTGGATGAATGCTGACTTTACAGTGGCTTGCTGGTGGGTGGGCACCTGGAAAATGTCTGTGATGGAGTGACCAAGCAAGGTACCCTTAGTCAAAGGAATGTCTTTTGGGACTCTGTTAGCTGACAGATGGTTTAGGGCTACATTCCAAACATAGTGGCTGAAAACTGTGATCCATATTTAGCCTGCAAGGCCCTTCACTGCCCAGAACTGCTGCCTCTTTGCCATCAGCGTGTAGAAACATACTGATTAATGCTGCTTTTCCGTGCGGGATTAGCAACGTGTCTTCGGACTAAACACTGTTACGAGGTGTTTCATTTCAGCCTTTGAATGGTAAATGCACCTTAAAATTGCACTGACTTAAATTCCAGGGCTTTATTGATTTACTAGACTCAATTTCATACACGAGCAGGTTGGTTTTTGTTTGGGAGCAGAGATCGTTTCTCTGTGACACGCCGGGTTGGGCAGGTATACGGGATAAACCGCAGGCATGACATTGTGTTGTAAGTCTCCTGCTTCTTTTGAAGCAGCAGAAGGGTTAGATGGGGGGATGCTGGGGGCTGTACCTTGGCTTTCTAACTCGACATACACTGAGCTCTGTGCCCTTTCCATCAAGTCCATGTGATCCAGGTGAGGGGCTGTGAGTACATAGTTCATAAAACCCCTGTTCCCATAGACTTCTTGTGTGACCCTGTGCATCTCCTTCCCCTCCTTTCTCTTCCTGCATCTCCTTTTCCCTTATTTTACCTATCTTCCCTATTCAGGCTGCAGATTCCTGGCACTGAAGGAGCTATGCTGCAGCGTGTCTGTCAGCATGGGCTTTCTGGCTTGACTGAGTGGATACTCCAGACATTTCATACAGCAGTATAAATTGTTATTGCCAATAATAATATTACCGTATTTATCCCAAGGCAAGGAGGGGAAACATAAATTCTTCCTGGGAATGCTCATCATCTGAAAGTATGCTTGCAACAGTAGCCCATGTAAATTTTGTAAATGTGCCATGATCATTAGAGCAGCAACGATGCTTCTCACAGCCAACATAAATGCTACTGGGTTTTTTATGCAGTCAGCTATGAGTACAACACTGCATAAGTTTTTTATGTGTTTTTACACATGACTTTTTGCCAGAAAGCAAGTGATATTGAAATAATCGTAACAGTTGTTTTACCGAATATCAAATATAGGAAACTGTATCAATTGAAATATTGGGCAAAACTACATTTGTATCTTAATGTTCCTTCTATTTTGAACTCTAGCAAAGAGCTGCGACTTTTTAATGTAATCATCATATAAGAGATTACAAATAGCTTTTGGGCTTTTTTTTGCTATTTTTTTGCTGGATCAGTGATTCAGCAGTTGAAAGTCAGCTGGCCCTTATCCAAAAAAATCATTTTAGCTCTGTTTTGAGACTAGATGATTTTCTCTGTTGCTTCAGGCAGGAGGATGTGCAGGATTGCAGAGTGCTGTCTTTGACCAGCAATGTTCGACCTGTTAGTGAGACATCACAGAAAAATAGACATTTGAAATTAAAAGCTATTTCAGGTCTTCTTCACTCTTCTTTCTTCTTCAGCCTGGTATGATTTAATCTCCAAGCCAGGGTATTATTTTTAAGGAGGAACGGTGGCCACTAGAGGGAGAATAGGACATACATTCTTTTATTCACATTAAATACATCTTCTATATGCAGTTACTGACACATAAAACCTGTTTTTCTTGTTCTGGTTTGTGTGATCCTAATCTAATTTTATCTCACTGAAGAAACACAATGAGGTGAGAATGACAAGCTGTAGTTTTATTAAAATGCTTCGCTTGGCTTGATTTGAGTGTGAATTGCAGCAAGCATTGCCTAATGTCTTTTGCAGATGTTATTAAAAAAGAAATCATAGATTCATAGAATTGTTAAAGTTGGAAAAGATCTTTAGGATCATTGAGTCCAACTGTTTACCCAGCACTGACAAGGCCACCACTAAACCCTGTCCTATGTTGCAAGTTGAAAGATTACTTAATAATAAGTAAATAATGTCATCTTAGTAAGGGTTATTTCTGAAAGGAACTAGGACCAGGTAACACTGGTAACTTGGAATAAAAAAAAGCCTTCTGATGCTGTTTAGTTCTTGCTAAAATCTCCCCAATTTTTTTTTTTTAATTGACATCACTTCCTAAGTCTGGGGAGGTTTTTTGGATGGCCTGTTCAGTGACCTTGCCCGAACATCCCTTTTCTGCTCCTGAGCTGTATATTTTGCACCACTGAATGAAGAGTCATCTGTGACCTAAAGCCATCTTCCACGGGCCATGTGTGGGAAGGTGTTTCATGGGCTTGGTACTGTGGCATGCTGGAAAGGGATGCCCTCTTACTGGAGGCTGCTCTGCAGCTGGAGCAATGCTGACTATGCTGACTATTTTGGAGAGTACACCAACTCTAACCATCCAGCTGCCTTTTAAAACAAGTCCCGTGGTTCTTAATTCTTATTCAGGCAAAGGCAGCCTTTGAAGCCAATGATGAAGCTTATTTTGTCTTTTAGACAATAAAAGTGGAGTCGGTTCAGTAAATCTCCAGGGAATAGGCAGGAACTGCGGTGGTGGATGTCCCCCTGATGGGCTGAAATCCTCCCTTGTCCACCCAGTGCAGAAACAGAACCTGTATTCATCAGTCAGTGATTCTCTTTGCCCCAGTGCTTCCCATGGGCTCCTTTTTCCATCAGGAGCCTGCCTGCCCTTCCCAGCCCCAGCAGCAATCTCTTACCACACCCTTGCTTCTGTTTGCTGTTTCTTTTCTTAAGGTATCTTTTGCCCCTTGAAATTCCCAGCAGGACTCACTCACTGGCTCCTTGGGTGGTAGACTTGGCTTACTGGCCTGAATAGAAAGATAGTTATGTTTATTTTCATGAGCCAGTGTCAGGAAAATGGCTTTACAGACTGCCTAAATCTTTCATTCCAGTCAAGAGGAATCTGTAGATCCTTTGAAGATGTGTGTGCTGCCTTTCAAGTACCTCCTAAAATAGTTTTCCTATGGCTATTACCATATTCAGCAGCTCAGTCCTCCACCAGTTCTTTCTCTAGGGATTACACATAAAGCCCTATCTTATTAAGACAGCTGACCTGTACCTCAGTCTGTTTTTCTGCTGATCCTAATCTTAGCATTAAATACAACGAGATTTCACATAGAAGCAGTGTATTAAGACAAAAAACTGCTCTATGCTAACTCAGAGTAATCTCTTTATTTCTCTCCAAATTTGCTTTATCCAAATCCTCTAAGTGTTTTCTCAGGGAACTTTATTCCAAGAATATATTTGTCTGCTTTTCCCCGTAGATACTGATCAAATTGCACTGAAGTCTGTACAAGATTTCTCAACGATTTTCAGTGTTTTCCCTTTGGCTTTGCATCAACCTGTATTTTCCCAGGTTGTCCTTATTTTATTCTGGGCTTGGCTATATCACTAGCCTTCATTTCCATTGAAAAAAATGGGGGAAAAATGAGGGAAAAAGTATAAGGGAACAAACTGGGTATAATAATGCATGCAGCAATACTTTTCGTGCCCACAATCTGCCAGCGTTCAGCTTCAGTCATTCCTTATCAGGTACCCTAATCCCACAGTGTAAATAACTCACTAATTCCCACCCTGAACCTCTCTAGGAAAAGGGAAAGGGAATTTCTGCCAAGAGAAGGAAAAGAAGTAACACTGGAAACACAGAAAGAAAGGTAAATTATTATTAGTTTCCTATATGCCATCAACAAAACTTTCTCTGGCCTCCGGAAAAGCTTCTCCTGGGTTTTAACTTCTTTCATGTCACTCTGCAGCCTGATGTCCTCCAAGGTGGATACCTGAAAGACACTCTTCTGCCTTAAATCTAGATACCCTGACAGCAACCGTGGCTGAGCTCCTGGGTGTAGCGTGCTAGACAGATGCCTTCACAGCCTTTATCTCTTGCTTGTGGGGATGTTGGCATCAGCACTGTCTGTTTTGCTTCTATAGATGCAGAGTGGAGAAGTGGTTCCCAGTGCTAAATTCCGTGGTCCTCCAGCACTGCAGGGATGTTGAGGGATGTGAGGTGGCAACGTGCAGGTCACTGGAAAGTCTGGAAGAGAATTCTCTGGAAGAGACTTTGTGGCCTTAAACCTCCTCAGTGTTTAATGCCAATAAAGGTGATAAGAGGAGTGGTGGGATGAGGAGTGAGAAGGAATGCACTGCCTGTGTCTTAACAAGCCAGGAGTAAATGGAAATGCTGTATACAAGGCATTTCCCTGTCCTCCTGAATAAAACTACACTGGCATACCCAAGGGGTTGGCCCTGACATAGCGTCAAAATATACGACTATTCTTGATCCCAAGCAGTGACACACTGATGAGTTGTGTAAATCCCAGGGTGCTGCCAAAGGAATATCTCCAAACATCGCACTGCAGTAATTCATTAAACATTATTAGATCTTTCTGTGGCTTGCTTGCTTATCAGACCCTGTCATGTTACCTTTTGGACATAACAGATTGTCTCAATGTTAATTGAATGATACACCAGAAAACAGAGCAAACTAGAGAGCTCAGAGACTGCCACTGTCCATGAATTGTAAATAATAAGAACTTGATAAGGAAAAATTATCAAAACATCTTCCTATTTTATTTAATAACGAACAAACAAATTGCTACGTTCTTGGATGGTTGGGAAAAATAATGAGTTGAACAATAGACAATCTCATTTCTCTTTCCAACTGTGCAGAAATTAAATGTCAACTACAACCACTTATTCTTCATTTCCACTTCTCTGTACCACACTTTTCCTTGTCAGACTCCTTAAGTGAAAGTGAAGCAGGAGAGGGGACAAAAACAACCTCACTTCTAAGAAGCCAGCAACACGTTTAAAATGCGAGAGCATGCTCTGTGAAACTCATGAGTGCTCCTTGTAATGAGAAAAGTTTCTGTGTAGGACAAACTTCTCTCGCAAAAAGCCATCTCCCATGAATATCTCGAAATAGAAATGTAGTGGCTGTGTTTTCACAGTTAGAGTTCACGGTGACAATTGTGTGTCAGAGGAGAAAGTCATCTCCTATAGAATCCATCTACAAATGTGAGCAGTGCATTTGCTTCTCTGTTGTTATATGCCTTTTTGTTTATTTCCACATGAAGTATGTTTAAAATGCTGTGAAACTCAATGGAGGTGGAAAGCACAGGGAAAGGCAAATCAGCTCACAGAAAAATGAACGAAGCAAGTAGCAGGAGATCAAAGCAGCGGAGTCACACCATGACTTTGTGATTCAGTTCTAACTAAGCTTTGGCTGAAGCTGTTCTGGTTCAGCTCTGGGTTGAGTCCAACACAACTTCAAAATGCTGAGGTGTGCTCAGTGGTTTGAATCTTTACTTGGTTAATTCCCCCGATGATGAAACTCAAAGGCTACTTAAAAACTCTTTCTTCTTTTGTGTAGCCTAGCAGACCAAAGGAAACTTTTAGTGTGGACTTTGGTGTTTATCCTGCCACAGCTGCACCACAGCAGCTGCTCAGGTCCTTCTACAAAAGGGCAAGGAGAAGTGTCTGCGTCCACATCCCAACACAAAAGTCAGCATGACTGCAAAACATTTGCACTCTCCTTCGTGGTTCAAATGACAGTCTGTCATTTAACAGACTGTAAGGCTGTGATAGTGAGGACATCTTTCAACCCAGCTAACCTTCTCCCTATACCTCTGGCCAGGAATTCAGAGGATCCCTGTACAAGTGCTGTCTGCAGTAGAAACAGGCCACTGTCTCCTATACCAATCTCTCACAGTGAAGCCTCCAGACGTTTCTGATGGGCACAAGGCTCTCCAGGAAGGGATGCACCTGGAAGGGCAGGCAGCATTCACTGATCATGTCATCCAGCTGCTGGATGAGCTGTGAATGGTCCCTCTGCCAAGCGCAGGAGGAACTGTCACATTCCAGATTATATTATCACCATTATAATTGTGAAGGTCAACAAGAGGGCTGGATGCAGATAACAAAGAGGAGAGGGAAACAGACCTGCTACCATTTAGTTTAAGCTAATTTCCGAAATTGTGGCAAGCAGAGGGCTGGCACTCAGCCTAGCACAGCAGTGGTCGCTGCTGCTGCTGCCAAAGGCACTAAAGTCCTGTCTTGTCTTCTGTAATTGCTGCTGCTGCTCTCCTTAAGCCTCTCCCGAGGGTGGTGCTGGCAGTGCCAGCTCCAGGCAACCCTCCTGGGTTGCCCCAAATTCATTACTTTTACCCATAGTCGCCAGCAGCACCTTGGCAGGTGAGTTGGCTTGATGTCCACGGCATTTCATTAAAAAGGCAAGTGCAGGAAAGAGCAAAGGGGGAAATACCAAACCCCAGCACTGGTGGCAGCTCATTAAAACTGTACAGCTCCCAGGGAGAATTTCAGGCTGACAGCTTGACGCTTATTTACTTAAAACTGCATGCTGAGACGCACTGGAAATGGGATAATTCTCCTTGTTTAATGTGGATTCACGCAGCACATGGTTTAATTCTTAATAGAGTAACATCCTTTACTTTTTGCCGCATCAGGCGGCTCCACTTGGGCCTTCCATTTGGAAGCTGTACTGAAGCCCTGGCTTCAATAGGCCTAGCAGAAGGACACTCAACCCCTTGAGAAGTTATCCATGGCAAGCTCCTCCACCGGAATACAAGTATGAGTTCAAAAGGGAGATGCACAAATGTGATTTGTGCAAAATGGGTACGAATACAGACCTGAAACTTGGCTCGGAAATGAGCTCAGGAAAGCAGACTGTGTGCATGGATTAGAAGGACCACATGTGTATGCTGCAGAGAATGGGCAGTACTGTTTATTCCTCATGATTTTGACAGACTGGAAAAACAGAGTAGCCCAAGGAGGGGGAGGATTCCCCTGACTGAGCTAAAGGAATTCGCAATATGTTTCAGTAGGGACAGCAGAAATGACATCCAAGTCTGTGTGGTACCTCAGGTGTGAAAAGCCCTGCAGCAGCAGGTTGGAGGACACTGCTGAGCAAGTGTTTTCTCCAAAGCATTCCCAGGAGTGGAGAGAAGAATACCTTTCCTAATGAATCGATCCGTGACAAGATAATACCTTCTTCCAAATATTGGCCACGGAGGACCCTCTTCATCTCTTTAACAGTGAGCACTGACCTTTCTGCATCAAATTAGCAAATGCTAATTTGCTAATCAGCAAATTAGCCTTGTCATCAGGGCTGATGACAAGGTTTGGCCTGATGGTGAGTCCCACAGGGTGGGGAGATGCCCATCCATCTGTCTCCTCAACTGTCTGCCAGCTGGGAGGGTATCTCAGCACACTCAGGTAGAGGTCCTGGTTCATGTTTCCTTCTCGGAAACATATTACAAACTCTGATGAGAAAAGTGTATTATTATTATTATTATTAATTAAGCCAAGTCATTAATTCCGGTACTTCCAGTCTTTTTGCATACAAATGCAAGGATAGGCAACCACCTGGTCACTGTGACCGGAAGGGCCTGAATGACAGCCTTTACACTACTCATTATTAGCAAAGTCCAGCCTGTCGTCTCCTGGGCTTGGGACCTGTTCTGCCACCCCAGGAAAGGATGGTATGTGCCTAAAGGCATTTCTGAATGAGCAGGTCCACCGCAAGAGCTCAATTATGAGCCAGGAGGAAGGGCAGGAGGTGGTGGTCAAGAGTCAGTGAGGTGCAGTGCTGCTCGCGTTCTCGTCAGCAGGCTGGAGACTCGCAGAAGCTCCAGAGATCCCACCTCTGAGTTTGAGGATCCTTTCTACTGCAGGTGGAAGTCGCTTTCTCAACTCTAAGTGAAGGGTAGCACAGAGGCTCTTTGTGACTCTCTGAGGAAATCCCTTGGAAATGCTTCGTTAACCATATCTGAACCATGTATTTATTAAAGACACTTACACCAAAGGAGTAGAGGACTATTTGGGAATGTGTGTGCCTTTGGTTTGGTTAGGATTTGGGTTTGTAAACTTTGCCAGGAGTTTCTGAGTGTAAAATAGTTTGTAGTTAGAAACTGACAGATATATTTTCCTGCAGATTTTTAAGGAAAGGAGGTTGAGGCACTTGGGTATGTATATTTACCTCCATTTATATTGTGTTGAGGGTGGACTTAATGTCTACAAACTGTCACCTTCATATAGAAGTCTCAAAAATATCCCTTTCTGTCAAGTTTTGTAGAAGCCAGGCTGAGAATAGAGTGACTTTCCTACAGCCTCAATCCTCTGAACATCCACTGAGCAGCTCAACTACAGGATGCAGCCTTAGGAAAGAAGCCTTCCTCCTGGACCCTCCTCTGGTAAAATTTGCCTGTCCCTCACTGAAACTGCAGAAGGCATTACATGCAGTGTGTAATAATGTCATGGACAGACTGAACTGGTGAGAGCTTCAAGCTGTTAACTCATTGCTGAACCAAGGGGCAGGAGAGAGAAGAAATGGAAATGTGTCAAAGGAGTGAACTTGTGCTGCCTATGGATGTACATTAAACCCAGGCAAATAGTGCTGGTGCTGAATGTGTCTAACTCCAGCAATAAGTTCTGTTTAGTCTTACTGAGCAGACTAATTTATCCCACTTTCCTGATTATAATTGTATTGAATTACATCCTGAATGGAGCTGACTCCTCTGGCTCTGCTGCTGGGTCATACCCCCAACCACCAAGCACTCAATGCCCATGGACAAGGGTTCATCAAACCAGGCTGGGCTTTACCCTTCACTTACTGCCCACAGCATTCGTGTCCTGGCCTCGTGAAGGAAAAAAATCTCTGGAATAGCAAGGCAAGGAGAATTTTAGGAAGATGGGAGAGCTTGGGGATGTTTTGCTGCTTCACGCCAGGCATGCTGCGGGTGCCTTGCCATCCGCAACTGGAACTCACCATGGAAAGTGGAAAAGTGCTTTCCATGACACAGAAGGATTTGTGAGGGTGGAAAAGCTCTTATCCCCTGATGGCTGGGTGTCTGGGAACACAGCATGTGGAGATGTACTTACTGAACAAGATGTATTTCAATAGTTTTGCTAACCAGAGAGAGGGGAAGCACAGTTGTCTGAGAGGAGTTAGTAGATGCTCTACAAATTAGGCTACATATTGGTTGGCTTTCCTAGGAGTCCTAATACATGCCAAAAATCATCACATTCTATTATATTTTTACTGCTGCCTTTTTTTTTTTTTAAATCTTATACGTGTGTCTACATGTCTATTTTTTCTTATACAATTTTTAGCTTATTCTTATCTTTCTAATCTGTTTATGCTATTGCTTGTCAGTTTGTTGCCCATCTCCCAGGTCCTCTATAAAGCTTTCAATAGGCTTTAGCAATTTGCCCAGTGCCTTGGGGGGGGGTCTCCCTGGCTGAACATTTGGCTGCTGTTGTGTGTCAGCTCCCCTGCTCACCACAGTGACCGGGTCCTTGGATGATTTTTAAGCAAATATTGCTGCTCCTGTGAATTCCCAATGCCCTGGTTCTTTCTCTCCCACTGTAACACCTCTCTGGCACAGCACAGCTGATGCCTTCCCTTCTTTTTTAGAGCTCCTGTGACCTCTGGTACGAGATACTCTGACACTGATGCTGAAACTTCTCCTGACTCTTTTCTCTTACCCTGGAGTTTGTCTCAGCACCACAAACTGTCTCCCCCCTTGCATCTTTCCCCTCTGCTTGTCCTCTCACATCACTGAAAACCTCAGGAAAAATCCACATTATAAATCCACTACTTTCTTTTCCATCTCCAAAACTTCAAAGCTGTTTTTAATCTCTGACTCCCGGGCCAAAGGTCCTGCCTGGCAGTTGAAAGTTTCCTGCATCTCCAACAATGTGCTCTTCTCTCTCTCTCTGTGTATTGTTCCTTCCTCCATCTTTCCTATTACCGGCCCTATATTTCTTCCTCCCTCTTCTCTTAAGCTGCTGCACCAGTGGCTTTCTAACCCCTTGCCCTGGCCTCCTCTTGTTCTCATCCCTCCTCTTCTCTTTCTCAAGAAAATTGAACATATAATAGCTTTCCTTTTGCAATAAAACCACCCCTTGGACCTGACCTCTCCCTTCAAACATCACCTCATCCCTCAGCTGATCTGGTGCACTGCTGGGGACATCACTTTTATGTCTTCTTTTTTCATCCTCTCCTTTCTCCACCCCATGGCATCTCTTTCTGTCCTGGTTTTCAGCTGTCATTCAATGTCTGTTGGGCTTCCACCCCATCCCTTTTGACCACCTCCGGCAGTCAATCATCCTCCAAATTTTTTCTCTCCTGGCTGGGTTCCTCTGACCCTGGTGCTTCCCCCAACACCTCTGAGCTGTAAACATTGGGTCCTTCTATCTCTCACTTTCCCTCCTCTGCTCTCCTCCTTTTCCCAGGTCAGCTCATTCATCTACGTGACCCCACCTGCCATCAATGCTAATTGCTCGTCAGCTGATGGCACCTCCCCTTCTTTATTCCTTTCTGGTTTTGGAAACTATGAGTTGCCAGCAGGAGTCATTGCTAAAATTGAGGTATTTGGTCTGAAATCTTCTGTGTCTTGGCAAGTGTGGTTTGTTTTTTTGGGGTTTTTTTTTGGTTTTTTTTTTGGCTTATCAAGCTGGTAACACCTTAGTGACTTGAATGACTTTATACAGGATTTTAAATGGTGCCTCTATTCTGGGTGTAGTTTCCAAGCACTGACAACTCCAAACACATAAAAATATTTATTATTTCATAGAATCATAGAATCAGAATGGTTTGGGTTGGAAGGGACCTTAAAGATCATCTCATTCCAACTCCACTGCCATGGGCATGGACACCTTTCACTAGACCAGGTTGTTCAAAGCCCCGTCCAACCTTATCTTGAACATTTCCAGAGATGGGGCATCCACAGCTTCTCTGGGCAACCTGTGGCAGGGCCTCACCATCCCCACAGTGAAGAATTTCTTCCCCATATCTAACCTAACCCTGCCCTCTGTCAGTTTGAAGCCATGTCCCCTTGTCCTCTCACTCCACGCCCTTGTCAAAAGTTATATATCTCTCTCTATATCTGTGTATTTATCAACAGATATAGGTATCTGTATATCTACATAGATATCTCTCTCCCCTCATATACATGTATTTAGATATAAATATATGTTATGTAAATATTGTGTGTGTGTGTGTCTGTGTATAGGGGTGTGTATATATGTAGGGAGAGATATATAGGAGTGTGTAAAGGGATATATAGGTGTGTATACATAGATACCCCTATCTATAACTCTAAATATAGATTTCTCTCTATGTATAATGGGTCTTTATGTATCTGCAGAGTTGGGTGTATATATATATAAAAATATATATACACACTATATACATATATGTATATAAAATGTATAAAAATCTCTCTGTATTTTATATATATAAAATATATCAATATATCTACATATAGATACATTGTATACGTATGTGTATATATACATACGTACATATAGCCAGGTGGTTTCCTGAAAGAAGGATGTAGCCCGGTGGGGATCAGCCTCTTCTCCCAGGGAACCAGTGACAGGACGAGAGGACAGTCTGAAGCTGTGCCAGGGGAGATTTAGGCTGGGCATCGGGAGGAATTTCTTCGCAGAAAGGGTGCTGAGGCACTGGAATGGGCTGCCCAGGGAGGTGGTGGAGTCACCGTCCCTGGAGGTGTTTAAGGAAAGATCGGACGTGGCATTTCCGAGCCAGCCATGGTCTAGTTGACACGGTGGTGTTGGGTCATAGGTTGGACTCGATGATCTCAGAGGTCTTTTCCAGCCTAATGGATTCTGTGATATATATGTATATATGAATATATTTATGTATATACAGATATGTATAAGCACATACGCCCTCCCCCCCAATAAATATACTGCGGTGACGACGCTATAGATAAGTTCCTAGACGCCCACAAGCCGTATCTATCGCTAACCCCACTCCCCACCCCTCAAAACTCCTCTCCTCAGCCCTCTTCTTCCTCCTCCTCCTCTTCCTCCTCCTCCTCCCGTAACTCCCCCGCCCCGCCCGGGGAGCCGAACGCGTGGCGCGTTGTTTGTCCGTGCGCGGCCGCCGTCCCCCCTGGGCAGGGCGGCGGTTGCCATAGCGACACAGCCCGGGCCAGGGCGGCCTGGCTTGGCTCGGCTCGGCCCGGCCCGGGGCGGGCGCGGCGCGGCGGGGACGGACAGTCGGCGGCGATGAGCCATGGCCTCGGTGAAGGTGGCCGTGCGGGTACGGCCCATGAACCGCAGGTGAGTGAGGGGACCCCCCTCCACCCTCCGGCCGGCCCCGCTCCGCAGCCGGTGCCGCTCGCGGGGGGGTGCGAGCGGTGACAGCGCTGCGGGAGCTCCGCCGGGAATCCCGGCACTCCCGGCGCTGGGAGCGCTCCTCCTTCCCGGCGGGCTGGCAAGGGGCTCCCCCGCGGCGCGGGGCTCTGCCTGGGAAGTTCGGTCTGTCACGGTCCGAAGCGCTGGTTTGTGTGATCTCTCCGTATGGACGGAAAAGTTACTTTGCTGAAGATTGGGAAGAAGGAGTTGCCGAGGGTGTTCTGCCAGGCTTCTGAAATGTGAAAGAAACTCACAGCATTTACAAACAGCAGCCCCTTCTACCCTCTTGAGAGAGACAGAGATTGCTGCCCAGTTTATTTGGAGCCATTAATGAAAACATGTAGATATGTTGTTATATATATATATTATATGTATATATATATGATGGTAAAGGTTATCAGTTTAAGCTCAAGGTACATAAATATATATGTTTGAAACTGGCAGTCTGCCCCATTTGCTGTATGGGCAGGAGTTCATCACCCACTTTCTGAGATGTGTCTGGGGAATAAACACTGTTTTCTTTCGTGGAATAAGTGCATACTGTGCGCAATAGAGTCAATTATGTAATTTAAGAACCACATGTAGAAAACTATCAGATTCTACTGGCAGTGCTCTTACTTCTTCCCTCGTTCTCAATGAGGCAGCCAGTTCAAAAGAAAAGTGGTTTAAAGCGCAGGCAGCCAATAACAGGCAGCTGTTCCTCTCACTGGGTCTGATAAAGGTGTTTAAAAAAAATACAATTTACCAAGTTCTGAAAGTCAGTCAGTGTCTTGTTTTCGGTGAGGGAGAGACAAGCCTTACTAAAATAAAGCTGATGCAGGTAGGTAGGAAGGGGAAAATATTGCAGGTTGGTTTCAAGTAGTTTAGGCAGTTGGTTGGGGGTCAGAGCTGGTGAATAATCTTGTCACGCCCCCCTGCTTGCCCCTGCTCTCTCCCCCAGGTCTAACCATATGGTTCTTAAGATGTTTTTTAATTATTTTGTATACACACTTCACTTTTCCTTCGAGAGTCTCAGACAACATGTAGCACAGGTCTTTTCAGTATTAGTAAGATTTGTTATATGCAGTGTTTTGTAGAAGTTTTGTTTTTGGACTGTAACTGTGGTCTACTAAGGGACAGAAGATAGGGAAATGGAAAGCATATGGCAAGAGGAGAAAAGGGCTGGTAATGGTGATAGAAAGTGGAAACACTGACTGAAAGTGTGTGAGTGCAGGAGGGTAACTTGGATGGGTCTGGATCAGAGAATGCCTAGAAAATGATGAAAATGGTTTGTCATATGATGGAAGAGTACAAGCCTAAGAGCAGGGCAGACAGAGTTCTGGCGTTGTCCAAGGGACAAGCCAGGGGAATGGTCTATGTCACAGCTGTGTGACAACAAGTTGGGTGTGAATAAGCTTGCTCTGAAAACTGTTATGTGTCTGACCATGCGAACTGTGAAGAGCCTTCCAGTTCAAGTTACCAAAACCTTGCTGTTTATGGGATGTTATTTGATGTTTATGAAACATTACCAGGAAGCTGAATTCGGTGCCATGGGATGTAACTTCTAAGTCTTGATTTTCTTCAGGTGGCACTGCTTGGTGTGGGACCCAGTGCTGGGGTTGGTGGTCCTCCTCCTCTTCAGTCAGTGCTGGACTCGTGCTGTGTTTTGTAAAGCTGAGATCTTAAGCCTTAGGGGATCCAATTGCTTTTCCTGTTGCAGTAGTGAAGGTGTGGTGACCGATAAGCCAGGAGCAGGAATCATATTTTGCTTACATTGGTTTCACAGAATCACAGAGTTGTTAGGGTTGGAAGGGACCTCTGGAGATCATCTAGTCCACCCTCCTGCCAAGGCAGGGTCACCTTGGCAGGTGTTCCCTTGTACCTGTCTTCTCTCAGCTGTGTTCCCTTGACCTTTTTGAGTCCCTGGAGCATTTTACAGAGGAAAGGCCTTTCTGGCCTTTCAAAGGAACTTTACAACCAGGTGTTCATTCTCCAGCACTTATTTTGAAAATTGTTAACAAGATACTGTATAGAGTTAAATTTAATTCAGTTAAATTTGCTTTGGTTTGTTCAAAGCTTAATCATATAATGCAGCTTATTTCATGAGTCATTTTTAATTAGAGAAGACACAGTTAATGAATGGTTATTGGTAAGAGTCTTGCATTATGGAGGAGTTGCACTGTGTGGTGTCATAGCACTGCTAATTGTGTAATAAGTCATGAACATGGATTTTGGAATGAATCATGTGATGGGGAGAGGGTTGTTATTTAAGGATTACTTGCTGTACCATTGCTTAGGTGACACATTTTAGTTTTCTTTTTTCTTCTGCTGGGACTTTTCCTTCTCTGACTTGACCTGGAAGGAATTTATTCATTTCAGTGCTGCTGTCAATTCTCTTGACCATTCTTCTTAGAGCAGTGAACATCCCAAATTGTGTTACACAGGGGTTACTCTACAGTCTTTTGACTATCTCTGCATAACATAATAAAAGTGTGTGTGATGGCTTTACATTTGCTGCTTAGAAATCAGTTGTGAGAGTAAGCTTAGGAAGTTCAGTTCCGTGGTGAGTCTCCACCTGCGCTTTAGTTTCTCTCATTTAATGCTGAATTGCCATGACAGCCTTTCAGTCAGTGCTTATAGCTATATGTTTCTGTAAAGTGGTGAAAACCCTGCCAGCTGGAAGAAGCCTTGCTTTTCCTCATAGGATAGAAATCTGCAGGGAGGTGAGGTTAGGTGGTTTATGTATTTTTCTGGCAAGTTAATGGTTTGGGAGACCATTACTTCTAAGGTTCGTTTTTCAACACATTCACCGGAAGCATTCATTTGTTGTCTTACACTTTGGAGGACTTGACTGAAGAATCCCATGTCTAGTCATACCAAATGTAGTTTCTCATCAAGATCCTGTCCTTCCTCAGAAAGGCCATTTCCTGATCAAAATTATGAGATTATAGGGTAATCATATAGGGTATATAAGATTAAGTGTAATCAGCTTTGAGGCCCTTTTCTGTTCACATACTGAACAGATGACTTTGGATTCCTGGTTACTAGTTGCTGTCTCCCGTGTAGTGTGAGATATTTGGGATGATTTTAAGCCTCACCTGATTCTAGCTCTGTGTTTTGTATTGTGCATTGCATCTTCACGATGCAAATAAATGCTTTGCTTTATGTTCATCTGTTTGGAGTCTTTTAAGAAGAAAGGGGGTAATATTTTCTTGGTTTTGTTGCATGAAAACTAGAATTCAATTAGTGTTCTAGAAAGCCACTTTTACGCTTTTTTTGTCAGATAAATAAAACCATCTAAAATATGCTAATTAAGAAAAAAATGGTTTGGTATTTAATAAAGGAAATATCAACCTGATTCTTGCAAATGTTGCTAATTCTTGTGCCTCTCAATTTCTTATACCCGATAGCTCTGTTCTGTTTGGCTTTTAAATTATGAAGTAACAGAGGAGAGCAAGCTTTTTTTGATTTTTAACCCTTTTCATCTGTTTGTTTTATTTGCTTAAACTAATTATTGTATTTAACTGGCTGAACAAACTAAACAAGGGCCATGTGCTGTCCTTACCTGCAGAGATGCAGCTGATGTCAGAATGTGGGTTTGTACTGCAGGAAGTTCTTCCCTGACTTACCCAGTGCTCTCAGTGTTTTTAAATAAATGTATTTAAATAAATAAGCTGTGTAGACTTTTTCACAGTTTTGTTCTTATTTCCAATATAATGAAATAGAAACTGCAGTTTGGTTTCATCTTTAAATGATGAATTTTTACTCCTGCATGCCCACACTCCTTGGATTTGCTCTCCAAGCAGAAGTGACCAATTGGGATGGCAGAAGTGCCTGTCAGAGGCTGGAGTGCTCTGTGTGGTCATTCACAATTACTGCCTGAAGATTAACAGCTTTTATGTTTGATAGTGGGGAGACAGAGAAAATACATTTTACTGCTTGGAGAAGGGTTTTTTGTGACTCTGGGGTTTGTATGGATTAAAAGCCATGCTGATGCCGATACTTTAATCCACAAATACGTTCTGGGTGATTATTCATTAGATGTGAGGCAGGCCCTCCTGGATTTACATTATTACACCTCTTGGTTATGCATGTAAGTCTAAGCAACTCCTCTCCATGCAGAGCTGGAGTCAGAGTACCTTGGGAAATTTAGGACCAACATTTTATTATCTTTAAAAATAACTGCTTGCACAATCCAGGCCTTAGTATCAATAACAGGGTTTTCAACTGCTCAAATTAATATACCAATGCAAAGGACAGAGATATAAAAGGAGCTGCTTCATTTTACAGGGAACATGTTACTGGAGTGTTTTTGTAACAGTAAAAAAAATAAACAGTGAAGAGCCAGCTGAAATCTTTAATTTCCATTTTAAATGTTTACAAATGATTTAGGTAAGGACTTAATGGGAGCATGAAATTTATAATTAACTATTCATGCTTTTTAGAATTGAGAAGCAGAAAACATGCATGCAAAATAAAGAGCTTTCAATGCAGGGAAGAGGGAATGAATTGGTTTCTGATGATAAATTGCAGTGTCTAAAGTAGAAGTTACTGTGTATATTTTTCATTTTCATGAATTTATAAAGATTGAGTGTTTTGACAAAATGTGTATAACATCAGGTGTAACACAGGTAGAGTGAGAAAAGATGGAGTGATTACAAGCGAGGACATTCAGCTAAATATCATGTTTTGCTCTGAAGTACATGGTGCAATTTTCACTGCGTCTGTTTCTGGGCAGTGATTGCTGGTCGTTGCCCTTAAGAGGTGTCCAAAGTGATCCCAGAAACATAACTCAGAGCTTAAATATGGCCAGTGTTGCAATACTGTCACTTTCTGAACTACTGTACCGATGAGGATAAGCTGTTTATCAGCAGGCTGAGTGTACTGTTTCTTATGCTACCTGTTTGAGGTTCCATTTTAATAATGGTCCTTGTGATTTGATTTATAATCATGTACAACTTCTCTACTATAAAAAGAAGTTGAAAGATCTGTAAAGATGGGGTGAGGCTCTGGTGTGCCTGGGGTGAATGTACGTCTCTCTCGTCTCTGCTTTATATGTGGGTGAGTCTGAATCCAATAAAAATCTGCTTTGATGCTGAGTTGGCAAGGTGAACTAACTGTTCTGAGTGTGACTTTTTGACCTTGCCACATTTGGTGTCCAAAAACCTTGAACCCATTTAATGACCTCTGACAGATGTTCCCCTTTGGAAAAGTGGTCAAAGTAGATGCAGTTCTCTGCCTGACAGGAAGCTATGTATATATGTGTGTATAAGGACCTTCATCAGTGTGCTGCTTCTGTTGTCACCATTGGATCAGTGTGTAACAGTGTAGACTCTGGTCCAAGTCCTAAGGTCATGTAGAGGTGATAGTAAGAGAGCTTGAAGTCTGAAAGTAGAAGTGCTCTTAGTTTTGTAATGTACATTAAAAAAATGCTTTTATTTTCTGTTTATTATCTCAGAGTGAACAGTAGGAAGAGTGTTGTTCTACAATATGGTCATGCACACCTTCTCTGGCAGGTCCTTTGCTACAGGGGGGGCCAGAGGAGCAAGCAGCACCATGTCATCTCTCCTTAATGGTCACTACCTAGTACTTATTCAGGTGTGAGTTAGAAGTGTAGAATCTGACCTGTGGTTCCCTGTAGGGGAAATGAAATGATTGTTGTATAGCCATGTGTTTAAGATAGGACTCGAGAGAAAAGGGGGATGGGTAGGACATGCAGGTGTCCCTGCTCTGCAGGGGCTGCTGGTCCCTGGTTTTGGTGGCATTTGACATCTGACGTGGCAAGAACGTGTGTTCTTCAAGCACGGGTATCAACAATAAATGATGACATCAACATTTGTGATTAGGTAAAAGTGCCCTCAAGGGTTATACAAGTCTCAGAGATGGTAGTTTATGGCTGTTATTTCTGTCGGTAGTTCTGGGATGAAGATGGAATTGAGGTAGCAGTGTTTGCTGGGAAGCAGAGGTGCTGTGTATTGTGAGGCTCCTCTAAATGGTATCTACACGGATCATATATTTGAGAAAGGGATGTAATAAGCTGTGTTATAAAGCTGCAAACAGACCACTAAAAATTGAGAAAAGGCTGAAAAACCTCCTGTTGAAGCAAATGAAGTAGAAGCATTAGCTTGCTCACAGCAGAACATTGGCTCAAGCTTGTAAGGACTAGAAAAGAAAAAGAAGTGGAGAAGAATTTAGTGGGTTGTCAAGAGGCAAACATAAGAGGTGACAGAAACTTATAATCAATGTAGTAGCAATCAATAAAGGAAGGAGACTGTTGATTTTAAAGTTTTAAAGGTTTTTTTGGTATAAGAGTGAAAAAGGAGTAGATAAACAGTTCAGTCCTGTTTATGTAGGAATTGAAGAAGTAGCAGTCAGGAGGTGGGAAAATGCCAGAGTTCTTTTACCCAGGAGTTTAAGGAGAACATTGCAAATGTGAAGCGGAACAGCTGCTCTCCTGAAGAGGTTAAGTTGCAAGTGGTCTTGCCATGTGTTTGCTAAGAGGTGGTAAAATGCAGTACTGGACAGCTGTGTGAAGGAGCAGGGTCTGAGGAGAGTGGTCTTTGCTAAAATAAGAAGTTAAAGTCAAATAGAGAAGCCATCAGAAAAGATGAGAGTTGGCAGGGAATTTGAACACCATAGGTCAGGATATTCTAGAAAAACTTGTTGTATTCTCCTTAGGCATTTCCACAGTAGCAAATGTCAGCAGTGCTGAAGTGCTGAGCTAAAACTTAAGGGCACAAGCAGTAGAGAATGTCGTCACTCCCCAGTGGTTTGTTTCTCTAGAGTTTCTCACCTGTGCTAAAGTACACGGTCTTTGAACATCAGTGGCTTGTTTTCCTCTGCTTTCAATGCCCTTTCGTTCCGTGGTTAATCTTTGAAGCTTTTCTACTTAGAAATGATGGATTTGAATTTAGGAGTGTGCTACAATCTCAGTGCAGATCTTGTTTGCAAATGCATTGCAGAGCCACTGAAGCTGTGGTTGGTGCTTCCCCCAGCAAGTTCCTGGGTCAGTATCTCGTAAAATCCTGTTTCTGGAACCTCATTATCTGAATTATGTGGGAAAAGATCAACAAAAATGATGGGAGTCATTGATTCAAAGAATATCGAGCTACATGTGTACTCTGTGTTATGACTACTGCAATAGATTAGGAGATGCAAATCTAGAAATATTTGCAGGGCTTAAATGTTGAAAAGAGGAATTAAATAGTTATGGCTCCTTCATAATATCTCGAGAGTAATGGAATGAAGCTAATAATGGATCAGCTTAAACAGTATCTAAGGAATTACTGCTAATGAGATAGTACAGGTTGTGGAAGAGTCTACTGAGAGGAATGAAAGCCTGGGCAGTTGGGTAGAGATAATTCCTTTTAAGAAAGTTGTTACAGGAAATGATCTTGCTTGAATAGGAAGGTGAGACTAGACCTGGGTGGCTTCTAAGCAGCTCCTGTGCTTGGCATTCTACCTCCAACCTCCTCTGCAGTGGTCTTTGCACAGCTTTGTACACGAGAGAGAGAATAAATGAAGTCTTTACAATGGGATCTTGCTCATGTATCAAGGAAGGTGGGTTAGGAGGGATAGTCCCAAGCGCAGAGCTTTATCCGTGTGTTGGCGAACAGCAAAACTGGAGCAAGACTTGCTGCAGAAGGAGCTCCAGGGAGTTCCAGCCAAATACTGGGTTCCCATGAACTGAAGAGTTAATCTTGCATAGAACATCAGAGGTCAGGAAGCCCACATATAGCTTCTGCTTACACATGCTTGTTTTCCTGGCCTTTTCAGTACTTTAATGCAAATGCTTCAAAAATTTTTCAAGGCAGTGGGATTTGTCGCAATCACTACCTTGTTTCATCCGTTCCCCTCCCTGGCGTTGAGGAACAAAGACCTTCCAGTGTCAGCGGGGCCAGAGCACAGTGGCAGTGTGGACACATATGGGGCAATGCAATTAACCTGACCTCATTTACAGTTTGTAATCCCCAAAACATTATGGTCTTAACCATTTTGAATTTAAACCTGTAGTTTTAGAATAGCATTTCCCAGTTAACTTATGTCAGTATTATCAGACACGTTGCCAGGTTACCTACGCACGTTAGATCAGTGAAATGATGAACAGTTAAATACGTTCAAACCTTGCTCCCTGAAACCAACAGAAGGTAGTGATTGTCTCTGAATTGTAGCTTTCCCGATGCAGTGAAGCGAGAGAAAGGTGAGTCAGTTTGTTTCTCAGGCTTTGTTTATTTGAAATTAAGACCAGTTTTGAAATAAATGGGATTAGCACTCAGCTGTTTTAACCTGACTGAGCTCTTGGACTTGAAGACTCTTAGAAGTCTGAGTGTCTGAAAGGCAGGTATTGTTGGTAAGAACAGCTGACTGAATTGAAGAGCAAAGTCCTCTATTTTGCAGTAGCTGTGAGTACAAAGGCAGGGTTATTTACTGAGGGAGGGTTTTTCAGAGGTATCTAACAGAAAGAGCACGTACATGGCACTTGGCATCTTAATTGCTGATGAGCTGAAGTTCTTATTGCTGAAGAGTCAGACACTTCAAATATTGCCTTTATGAGGATTCTTCTCCAGAGAGTTTATATTGTGAATACAAAGTGATAGTGAGATGCAGAAGCTTGGAGTACACCCATCATTTGTCTGTATGCTTATATGTTTGAGAGGTATTTGTACTCAGATAACTGAAGTCACTTTTCATTCCAGATTGCTTCTGTGTGTCTCAGTAGAAGAAAAGAATGACATATGAACAGCCTTATGGATTATTAGAGGGTCTAAAATATCCGTGAGATCAGGCACAATTTATTTTTTCCCTGAATTTCTAAATTGAGGACTTCCTGCCCCGAAAGACAGGGGCACTGAAGGGAGAATATGTGGTTTCTTTGAATCGTGCTTTGCTGTACACAAGGGGTTAAGTCAATACTGTCTTTGTAACTTAGAGTAACTTTGGATAAAAGACCAAATTGGAAGAAACAAGATATTAAGAACAAAAATATCACATGGAGTGAAATCCAGGATAAACTTCACAGTGTTATAATAGTTACAGCACAGTTCCAGGATTTCATTCATATCAACTTGGTTGTGTCTCAGGTTACATTTTACACTTCTGCCAAAGATGGGCATTTGCTGCATTTTCTCAAAGGGTAACATGACAAATGTGTAAGAAGGGAATTCATGTATGGCTGTCTTAAACTTTAGTTATGCAGGACTAGTTCCTGCTGGTAAGACCATTATTGAGTCTGGTCAGTAGGCAGGCAAACCAGGAAGATTTCTGTTGAGATAGTCTGCAAATGGAACATGAAAACTTTTCCAGGTTATTGGGAGATCGGTGACCATGGTGTGTGTGGATACAGTACCTTTAGGTTGGCTGTTGCTGATGATTTAAAAATTTGCTTATGTGGCTACCCTCTTGACATGATCTGAGTTATTGAGAGGTGAAGCTACCTATAGTATTATTAAAAATACAAATTTTAAAAGCAGGTCAGGTACATGATTTAATGTTAGCAGTCTGTATTGTGCATACTACTGTGCATAGTTTTCCCAAAGAAGCTGGATATCATTTGACAGAAGACAGCACAAGGACACCTGTATGTTCATTTTCTGGGAGCCTTACTGCTGTAGATTAAACTGCTGGCTTCCAGTGTTGTTGGTAAAATTTATTCTTATGGCAAAAGGCATTTAATCTAGGCTGTCCTTGATACAAGAACTTATATGTGTGTACTAGTATATAAACTTAGGGATTATTTCTGTTTCGTAAGATGTACAAGATTTCCCCTGTGTCTGCATTCTCTGTCGCTGGATTTATTGTTCTGGTTTCACCTGCACTGTGGAGAAAGTCCTGGGACTAGCAGAACTCTCCCTTTTAATTATTTGCAAAATTTGCCAATTTATTTTTTTTAAAAACTGGCATCACAGAAGGGAACATGGGTATCATAACAAATCTGCACTAGCAAATGATTAAGATTCCCTTGATCACAGAAAACCTTATGCCCACATAAAACGTGCTTAATGACAAAATTCCCTTTTAAAGTACTAAATAGGTGCACAGTTTGTCTCTTAATGAGACACAAACACAATCTGATCCGTAGGAAGCTGTTTCTTTTAACTTCAGCCCCCAGGAGTTCATCTGCTCTCTTCTTGTCTGGCTGCGAGGGAGGTGAAACCAGAGAGCTGGCACAGCCCATCTGTCAGCCAGCCCTGGCTCATCCCGAGCTTTTGAGGCTGTTGGCCCATGTCAGACGGATTTGACAGCTTCAGAGAGGTCTGGAAGATAATGAAGATGTGCTGTCAGAGACAACAGGCAGCTGTCAGTCTGCAGAGCCCTCTTGACTGAGGGGGGAGGCTGCAGCCCTTATCAGCCATCACTGGATCCATCCAGAATTCCCCTCAAACTGAGACCAGAGAACATCTGATTGCACTTGTGTGTACAGTGTGTAGTTTTACGATGTTAAGTTTTACACTACATTGGTGTAAATGTAGCTTCAGCCATTTAATTGTGGGCTTGTAGCCGTATCAGTCAGCACTTTGGGTCACTTTGAGCTCAGGATATGCTGGGCTATTGCCCTGTCATGGAGACAACTGTGAGTTTCATACCAGTAACCCAAACCACAGCGGATTCCCAGAATCTTGAGATTATATCAGATTGCTTGATTTGTTCTGGTTTTACTGGTTTTAGTCTCAGCCAACATTACATTGAAACTACTTGTTAGTGCTGGTTATGGAAAAAATTAACCAAAGAGTGTTGAAGATATTTTATTTGCAGGCCACCAGATTTATGTTTTTATCTGCCCTTAGGTATGGAAACACATTTAAAAAAAATGTACTTATTACAAAATAATTTAATAAGCATAGAAGAATTTAACCCCCCCCCAACCCAAACAAAAACCTTCTAATGGGAAAGAGAAATTATGTGATACTTCAGATTGCAACAATATTACTTTTACTGTAGTTACAGGAAGTAACAAAGAATTTATTGTGTAGGAGGGTTTTTGCTTCTTGACCTTTTAAAGTGTACAGTTTTATTGATGTTCCTCTCTTAAGAGTTACTCAGACAAAGGAAAGTGGTCTTGGTCTGTAATTTAATGGGACATGAGGGCAAATATACAGTTACTTTGTTATCCAGCTACCAGAAGATGCAGGGTTCTTTCTATGCCACACTTTGTGCTTGTTTTTCAGTTACATTTAGCTTGAATTCTCCTGGTCATTAAGCAACCTTCGTTCTTTTGCTTTGTGACCCCAGAAATACACCTGGATATTGAACAAGCAGAGTGATAGAACAGGAAATACCTAACATTGTGCCTAAAATGTGAGCGTAAGGAGTAGGAGGCACTTTGCTGAAAAGAAAAACCTTTGAGCATGAGTTGCTTTTCTGAACACTCAGACTATGTTTTGGGGTGGTTGAGAAACAAAATCACACATCTGCTCTTCAATATAATCCTCTTCCAGTAGATTTTTCATTAAGTGTCTACAGTTAAATGAATTTCCAAGCATGTATTTTGCAGCCCCTCTTTTGATACAGAGGTGCTCTGCAGGCAGCTCAGGTAGTGGCAATGACCTTGGCTGTGCAGCCTTAGAAGTTTGCTGAAGGGATCTTTTGAAACAATATTTGGGAAAGCTGGCACTTTCCTCCTGGTCCTTTTTGGTTTTCCCCTCCCACACCCCAGATGAAACACATCTTGTTCTTTCTGTTTTCTTCTCAGAGTCTGACAGGTAATCACAACTGATTCCCTTAGTGTCAATTTAATGGAAATCATAATCTCATGAATATTTAATGGGTTTAGCTGTCGTAAATGCTCTAGTGTCTGAATAATGCTGAAAGGATTCATAAAAAACCCACTGTTTAAATAACTGAACTTTGCATTGAAGGACCTTAAAGGAAGGAACTTAAAGATGAACTTGGAAAAAGACCAAAGAGATTTTGCATGTCAGTAATAGAGCTTTCTGTAAAGCTTCCCTTGTTGATTTATATTTGAGGTCACAGTGGTTTTTCATGCTTTTCTCCCTTCTCTCTGTGGGAGTATCTTCAAAAGTCTTGGGGTGGATAAAAGACTTAATGAACAAGGGTCATTGAAAATTGCCTTGAAATCTGGAGATACTGCTAATATTTGTCTGTCTGTGGTGGGATTTCAACTAGATGCCCTTGGAGATGCAAAAACTGCTCTGGTCTTTGTCCTCAAAATAAGCTAGGAATACAAGGGAAGGAGAGAAAGAAACATAAAGGTATCTCTGTTGGAGCTTTTTCCATGGAGCTGCCATGTTTTCCTAGAGCTGCTGGATCATCTTGTGTTCGGAGCAGTTCATCGCAACCCATGTGCCCCTTGTGAGGAAATTATTAAAACTTGGCCCAAGTAAGCCATTTAGCAAGTCAGTTACAAGACAAGAATACTAATTCTTTTAATCTTATCTTGATTCTAACATTGGCATTGTTTTATATTAAACTGTCAGTATTATCTCAAGTGTTCTGTTTTGTTTTTTTTTTTCTCTCCTTTTTTTTACCTTTCCACTTTCCGCCTTGCAGTGAATTGCTGGATGAGTAGCTGAATTGAGCAGTAGTGGAGTTAATAACAACACTGGGCCGATACATTTCCTGGTGTCTGTGCCAAGAAACTTGCCTGCATGATCACTTTGTCATTTGGTTAAGGGCCACGGGATCACGAGTTGTAGGTTTCCTTCCCTTGTGATTCTGGAACTCCACATGGTGTGTGAAACAGCAGGGAGAAGAGCCAGGAGGCCAGCTCTCAGTGCTGCTGTGTGAGCAGATTGGGCTTGAGGGGAAGCAGGAATTCTTAAATCATCAAAGCATTAATTGTGAACCTTCTTTGGCAGCTGGACTCTTTATGTTGCTCAGTGATAGGGGCTAGAATTTGCAGGGACAGTCTTGGCTTAGTGGCTGGGGCTGGTGGTTCCTCCCTGAAGGTTCTCAGAGGGTTACCCAACACTGCAATACAGCTGTTTACAGCCTGAACCTTTAATTAAGGTGGAACTTGTAATCAAAACTTTTTGAAAGTGATTTGGCCCCTGCTGAGCTGCATTAAGTGAGTGTTGGAAATAACTGGCGTCGCGCAAGCAATTGTTTTTTATGGGACGCTCTCAAACTCTTTTATGTGTACAATAAATTATACTCAACTGTCTCATATTAAAGTGATGCTTTAGCATTCGATTCCTGTTAATTTTTTGTCACTTCTCTCTGGTCAGCTTATTGATTCTGATCATAGTATTCCTGTATTAGATTGTCCTCTCTCTATCCCTTTTCCTACAAAAATGCAAAATTCTGTTTGTGAACTGTATTATTGGCTAGTGCTTTACAAGGCAATATTTTTTTTTTTACTTTGAAATTCCCCATTCTTTAATAATGTTTATTAATATTATCAGTGTTATCACAAAATTAATTACTGTAGGCTTCTCAGAATTTTGTGTAGTTCATATGTGGGTGTTGGACTTGAAATATTTTGTATCAGTCTTCCATTACTGAGTAGCTTTAGATGAGTAATATGGAGATCTGGCTTGGTCTGGGAAAGAAAGCATGACATACTTTGCACACCTCAAGCGTGAAGAAATCTAGATAAAAAAGCAATAATTCTGACCCAAACTTCTTCCTGCCTAGAGTCCTTACGAGCTTCCTAGAGAAAGCAGGTTACAGTTTATATTTGAAACAGATTTTCATAGTAGGATTGACCATTTAATTGGGCAGATTACTTATTACATTTCTGCTGAGCAAATACCTACAGACAGGCAGAGACTCTGAGGGAAGCAGGATGAATGGCAGCCATCCACAGGCTCCAGTACTGCAGTGCCAAAATCTGTTTCCTACAAAAACCCCACCACTGGAAGCTTCTTCTCCATTTCCCTATTTGTTATCTGTTGCTGTATATTTCAGTATCTTAAATGTAGATCTATTAATCACAAGGCATGCCTCAAATTTTTCTCTGGTAGATCTAAATTCAGTTTTATAATGAATGCTATAATTATTACAATTATATCTTTTATTAGCTTAGAAAATAACTTAATGTGTTGATATTTAATTAAGCGCTTTTATTTGCCTAATCTTTATTCATTAATCTAGATGTTAAAATGGGCTTTGCTTTTCATTACTATTGAAAAAATTTAATATGAACGGAGAATGGCTGCAGTGTCGGCTGGAGGAACACAGAGTTGGGTGATCCAGTGCACCAGGAGGAAGGAAATGTCACACTAAAATCCTGAACTTGGGTTTCCTGTTAGTGGGAAGAAGTTTCTCTTTTGCAGTTTGGGCTGGTGCAAGTGAATATCTAGTAGCTGTTGAGATATTGTGTGATATGGTAAAGCAGCACTTTATTGCTTTAAATTTTTTTACAGAGAGTTTTATAATAAATAAAATATTTTTATTTCTTTGGTGCTTTCCTCTGCTCCAGTGAGGCACACCAGTTTGTCAGGTGACTTGGCAGATGGTTTTGGGACAGGTGTGTTTGTTTGCATCTGGGGAGTGAGGTTTTGTTTGCTGTGTATCTTCCTCTTCTGGCTCTTTCTTCCATGTGCATGTTTTTCTTAGCACAGGAGGTGTCTTTCTCAAGGCTGCCATTCAGGAGCAGCCTGTACTTCTCTTATGACTAAGGATAATGAAATCCCATCTCCAGAAAGCAGTTTGGAACGTGCTGGTTTTTGACACTAAGCTCACAATTTTTTGTGATAGTTTTGGAAACAGTCAGAAACAGATGATGTGAAATAGATTCAAGTGCATGAAAACGTTGCTGCAGAACTGGATTTTTTTTCTTCCTGGAATCCTTGTGCTCTGGGAAGCAACAAACCTGTGTAACACTGTTGGTAGCAGAGCTTCTCTCCTGCACTGCCATGATGCATCACAACTCAAGAAATATGTTTGGTACCTTATTTCTAAGAGAGTTTTAAAATACTAGGCTTTTGTGGTTTTAAACATTTAGTCCCCTCTTCCCTAGGCTGCGTGGGAAAGTGAGAATTGCTGCTACTAGAATGGTGGTGAGAGACTGGGGCTTATCTTGTAGTGTTCTATTTTACCCTTCCTTAGAGCCACCTAATTGACTTCACTGGGCTTTGGATCAGAGTACCTTAAATTAAGGACAAACCACTTAATTGACTTGCAGAGTTCAGTTTCTGAAGCAGGTTTCCCCAAGCTTCTGCTCTGTTTCTAGATGAAGGGACTTGGAGGCAAGCCCAAATACTTCAAATATATGCCATAGGAATAAATAAACATTGGTCACACCAATTAAAAAATGCAATAAAAAATGAGTTCATTTGACAAGCAACTGTGGCAAGCAACCTCATGGGTGGAAATATGACTGTGGTGTTTTATTTAACATACTCAAGTCTTTTTTTTTTTTAATTTATTTTATTTTTTTCAGGGAGAAAGACCTAAATGCAAAGTTTATTATTTCAATGGAAAAAAATAAAACAACAATCACAAACTTAAAGGTGAGTAAACATAATTTAAAAAAGAAAGTTTTAACTGAATAGCTCCCAAATATGACTGGACAAAGCAGTGGTGCTTGCTTCACTGTGGAGAACAGCTTTTAGATTTTAAAATACCATGTTAAAGCAATCTTTTGGGGAAACAGGTTACACTGTCAACTTGCTGCACTGTGGTTTTCTGAAAACCACCCTACAGGCTGTATCTCATCAGTTTTTTCAAAGGTTTATCGCTCTGGTCATTATTTATCTGGAAGATGAAAACCAACAATGGAAGAAGTATGTGCCTGATAGCTATTAAACCATTGCTTCATCTAGAAGTCTTCTGGAATTCCTGTGGAAATGAGCCAAACCCAAAGTACCCATCACTTGCTCTAACAGCAAGAGAAGTCACACAGCAAAACGGTTTTTGCAAGATAATTTCCAGTGACCAATACCCGAAAAGGAATTTCAGTGTGTAGGAGTTTCAGTGTGTAGTTTGTTCAGGCTGATTTGGATCACAGTGAATATTCCTGCTGTGCTGTTTTGTGACTTGACTATCCTTCTTGCTGAAGGGCAGATCTGTTGCTAATTATGTCAGTGCTGTTGGAATAATAGTCTACCTGTCATCATAAATTTCTAAATGTGTATAGCCTCATGTTAAATTTGCATTCTGATTATTTATTGTCAAATATTTTTAATTACTTCATCAGCATGTATTGTACCAACTCTTTTTTCTTTTTTTAATAGGTGCCGGAGGGTGCTACCGGAGACACAGGACGAGAAAGAACGAAGACATTTACCTATGATTTTTCCTATTTCTCAGCAGACAGTAAAAGTCCCAGCTTTGTTTGTCAAGAAATGGTAGGATTTCTGAATGTTAATAATTGATCTTTTTCTTTTCCCTTTTCTTTGGCTTGAAATCATTCCATGAAACTTTTTTTCCATTAAAAGTGCTTCCTGTGTAATTTAGAAATTCCCTAGGTACCTGAGAGTTTGAAGTTTGCTTTGGTTTTTGTTTTGTTTTGGTTTTTTTTTTGACTTATCTAACAATGTAAGTGCTGTGTTTTCTAATACAGCAGACTAAATGCCTTCTTTCAAGTTCTCTTGTCTGATTTGTCTTGTAAGGTCAAGTTAGAAAACGTCTCAGAGCACCGAATTTGGTTTTGAAAAGCTTTTTGGAAAAAAAATCACTTTTGAGAAACAAGCACATGTCTTTAATTCACTTAGACAGAAACATTTTTCTTATCTGGTTGAAGTGGTTTTTTCTTTTTGTCCAAAAGTCTTGGTACACGTTGAAGGAGATTCTTTTTTCTCCTCCCTTGAGTATTCAGCTCGGGAAAGGACAAAACTGTCTTTCTTTCTGCACACTCAGAACAGAAAATCAAACTCAGAGCTATAGGAATTACTCAGATGAACAGCCAGACCCTCCCTGACCTCTCATTTCATGTGAACATTGAACCTTTCTGCTATTTGACATTCCCTAATAAATTTGTTAGATGAAATTCCAGTGATTTGTGATTGCTGTCTTCTCTTTTGGTTTTGGTGCTGTAAGCTTCAAGTGAGAGTATTTCTTTCCCCCTAAAATAATGCAAGGGTTTGCTGAATATCCTGTAAGCCAGCTGGGTACCTACCATTTTGGTATGTACCTCATCTGTTCTGTAACCCCTGAAATGAGGGATACTGTAATGGCTAATCCTAAAAAGCCTCACATTTAAAACTAATCATAAGAAACAATAAGTTGAAGCCATTTTTAAGTATTTCTGAGAATGACAAGCTTTGCCATATGTATCATGATTATAATTGATAGGGAATTTATACATGAAATTTCTCTATTAACCATCAGCTATAGTGGTATGTTCTCTTATTTTCTGAAAGCTTCTTTTTTATTTCATCAACCAACTATTAGTTTGTTTCCTTCAAACATTTGATCATGTATATTCTTAAACTTTTTTGATTGTTATTTCTTGATAATGTTCTTTTAAGTAACACATTTTTTTCTATGTTTTCTGAAATATCAAGAAGTATACCTTTATTTAGGCCTTGATTTATAAATACCTGGATTACTTCAGCACTGTGGAAATTGAAGTAATAGTGTATTTGCATTCAATGATTGGAATCCAGGTTTTTACTGAATGTTTTTAAGCAGCCATTTCAGGCCATATGGCTTTGCTAGAATTTTAGCAAATGCTTTAAGTTGAGCATGCAGAGAGGTATTTATTTATTCTAATTAAAGAATCTTTGATCTTGTATTTTTTCTGCCCTGATTCTACCTGAAGCTTGAGATCTTATTTGTAGTTCTACAGACACAACAAATATTTGCCATAAGTTTGCTCATAGAAATTGATGAGGGTCTCAGCTTAATATTACTTAGTTTCATGAAAATGCATATAATTCTCAGGGGTAGCTGATCAGCATATTCTCAGCTCTTTCTGATATGGAGGAGCACATCTCCATAAAATAGTATTAATCATATATCAATGCATATTTGCAAAAATCTGCAAAATGTATTGTAAAGGTAGTGACAGAAATTCTTCTTAAGCAGCAATTGTGGCTTAGGTTTATGGATATTTAATTCTTGGATCCCCTAGGTAGCTGTTTCTTTACATGCCTTAAGATACTTCTGGAAAGCTGTGTTAGACAAGACCTCGTTAGAGGAACCCCAGGAAGAGGGTCATTGTGTCATTTAGCTCTTGTTGTTACAATGCAAGTTATTTCCAGAACCTGTGAAACAATGAAGTTAATTCTTGTTAAAACAGCAAAGGAAAACTGAATGCATACAAACAGAAATCCAAGTTGTATCTTGTGTTGATGTCCAGTTTCCCCATATAAGTGATAAATTAAGTTTCCCTTTTCAAAGTTTTTCCTTTTGGTGCCATTATGCCTCTGTTTCAGAGGGGGTCAGGTTAAGGAAAGGCCAGCATAACCTGTCTGAGGCTGGAGGCTATAGAAAAAAAAAAAGAATTAAAATGCCCATATAGGGATGGCTGCAGCAGCCTTGAGCAATGATTTCTTTAAAGCTATTGGATGATAACAATAAATCCTAAACATGACTCAGATGTCCATGTTCCATGTGCTGCTGTTTGTGTGTCCTACAACCCTGGACCACCTCCTTCATCCTTGTTGGCGGGAGTGTGAACTTCTCTTGCTCAGCCACATAAATATTGTTGTTCAAGTATTGCTTTAATTAGAATGTGTGCAGCACACTGAAAACAAAAGTTTTTAAACCATAGGAGTCCAGTTCCTAAACAAATGCTGCACAAGCTATTGTTTTGCTTGTGTTATTAATTTCATTTTTAATTGAAAGTCTTTGTAGTTAAGCTCTTATCAAGTTGTTGCAGAATTTCCAGTTTGCTGCACCAATGGCATAGGAGAAGAGCATCTTTCATTCACATTCATCTAGCCGTGGAATAAAAGTGATCTTGGTTGTTGATAAAGCAGTTGCCTGGTGCCCTTTGTTCATGATTGTTGGATTTTTCCATTTGAAAGGGAGAAAAATAAGTGCAAATCTGTCTAATACCACATACCCCATTAATATGCCTTGTAGATGGAAAATATGCCTTGGTATTCAAAAATTAAAATGGGGATGGCAATTTACCATCAAGCTTCTTAGTTTGTATTCCTGACAGAGAAACAGATAGAATTTTGATGTTCACGGCCCTTTTGTGACAAACCAGTGTCCCATCCTGACAGTGTCTTTTCTTGTAACCTGTCTGTTAAGCCTTCGTGTTCAGACAGTACTGACTGTAACTATCCTGTGTACTACCTCAAATCCGTTTGCAAGGTATACATAGGTTTTTGAAAGGGAAAATTCAGTCAAAACAGTAGTGCATAAAGACTTGGTCCAAATGGTAACGACTTGGATATCGTGAAAAAGAGGGGAAAGAATAAAGGAGCTTTGGCTGAGCTTTATACTCTTTCTCTTTGAGAAGTGTAACTGGTTACAGCATTTTAACTCTTTTGCTCAAGGGAAGGTCAAGTGAAGTATTCCAAAGGCATGTTTGCAACTGAGGATTAGTGATTAAGGAAATTACCCAGCACTCTTTCCAGGGAGAGGCAGCGTGATTATACTGTGTGTGTGCCATTCACTGTTAATTACAGCTTGTTCTCCTTGGCTAATTTAAGCCACAAATAGTGCAGATGAGCAGCCAAACTATGTGAAGCATCTACGAGGTTCTTGAAAATCATGTCAAGATGGGGAGACACAGATTTATATTTTAGTTGAGAGAAATGCTGCACCAAGTGTTGCTCCTTGCTCAGTGGACTGGGGAGGGGTATGGTTTGAAAGAAGGGGTAATGAGAATGAAAGATCAGTATTTTTTAGGGATACTGGAACCAGTATTGCAGAGGAAGGTGGTGAATGCACCTGGTGAGAGCTGAATCTATTAGGTGAGAACAGAGTCCCATATTATGGGATGTGGAAGAGGGATTGTTACTAGTTTTTACACGTTGAGGGCAAAAGAGAAGGGATGAACTGATGAAAGAGAAAACAAGTTTCCATGTTTGCCAGTCTAAAAAGTATTGGTATGTAAAAGCCAGTTAGGGAGGAAATACAAGGAAGGCCATGTTCTTATAGTTGATTAGAGAAAAAAACCAAAACCAACCAACCAAAGGCCTCCAAAAAGACAAAGCAAGAAACTGGCAGGATCACTGAAATGTTTCCTTTTGAGAAGGGACTGCATAATTGCAGAACATGGAGAGTGGGCAAAGATACAAAATGTGAGTAGGTATTAACAATAAGGGAAAGTGAATGAAGTAGCTGAACTTGCTGAAAGAAATTAGAGCTATACCTAAAGCATTTTTTTGTTCTTTGGGATGCCAGGTATATCTCTGACAGAAAAAGAAGTGAAAAATAAACCACTGCAGTGCTGTAAACTAGATCTGGTAGTAAGACTTATTATTTTCTTTGAAGTATTAATTTCCTCTCCTATAGCAAATATCACTGGAGTTTGCCATTGTATTGTGGTACTGTTAAAGATTTGTCGATGACAATTTTTTTTCCCCCAAGCTTTTGTTGACTTAAAAAACTTCCTTTGTTTTTAGGTTTTCAAAAATCTTGGTACGGATGTGCTTAAATCTGCTTTTGAAGGTTATAATGCCTGTGTTTTTGCGTATGGACAGACTGGATCTGGGAAGTCCTACACCATGATGGGAAACGCGGTATGTTGTATTTTCGTAGAATCTTAGAAAACCAGGTTGGAAGGGCCCTCTTCTGGTCCAACCTTTCATGGCAAAAGCACAGTTGACACAAGATGGCCCATTATCCTGTCCAGCCAAATCTTACAAATGTCTATTGTTGGGGAATCCACCACTCCTCTTGGGGGGATTATGATCCTTGTGGGTCCTTTCCAACTTAGCATATTCTGTGATTATTCCAACTGCTGATTGTTCTCATGTCCAATCATATTCTCCCCACTTGCATTCATTGCCACTGGTCTTTTGCATGTGACTCCTTGTAAATAGGGAGTTTCCATCTGTTTTGTAGCCATGCTTTAAATACTGGAACACAGGTATAAGGTCTTCCCTGAGCCTTTTCTTCTCGAGGCTGAACAAACCAGCTCTCTCAGCCTTTCCTCACATGGCAGCATCCCAGTCCTTTGGTCATCCTTGTGGCCCTTCTCTGGAGCATCTGCAGCCTGTCCTCATTTTTTTTGTGTGGCAGAAACCAAAGCTGAATGCAGTATTCAACTGTGGCCTGACAAGTGTGAGTAGAATGGGATAATGACTTTGTTATCTCTGCCCTTGTTGATGCAACCCAGCATGGGTTTCTTTGCTTTCTTTGCCACGCTATTCACTCATGTTGTACTTGGGGTCCACAGGACCCCCAGGCCTCACTCCACAGAGCTGCTTCCCAGCCAGTAGATCCTGGATTATGTTTTCCCAGGTGCAAGACCTTACATTTGTCTTTGTTGAACTTCATAAGATTCTTGTTAGCCCACTATTCCAGCCCGTCCAGGTCTTCCTGCAGGGTGGGTCTCCCTTCTAAAGTATCAACTTCCCCATTCAGTTTGGTGTCATTGTCCAACTTTGTCAGGATACACTTGAACCTGTCATACAGGTTATTTAAAATATGTCAGGCCCATAACTGGTTCCTGGAGAACCCCACTCGAGACAGGTTGCCAGTTAGAGAAGGAGCTTTTTCTCACCACTCTCTGGGTGCAGTTCCCACCCACCACAGACCTCTTGTCTAGATCATAATGCATCAATTCCTTTAGGAGCAGGCTGTGGGAAACCGTGTCAGAAGTCTTGGGGAATTCCAGTTAGACAATGTCCACTGCTTGCCCCACATCAACTGAGCAGGTGTATTTTTTTATTTTGTAGTCATGAATTGAAATTATGCTATTGCAGGAGCATGTTTTTATGGAATTATCAGTACTGCTGTCTGTGTGCTAGTGGCCCCCATGTATCACCCTCTAGTAGTAATCAGAGGCTTTAGAAGCTCTTTCTTTTGTAGGAAGGTATTTACGGTTGGAAGAAGTCTATTTAAGTAATGCTCATTATTTTGGACAAAACCCAATAATTTTTGTACAGTAACAAACTCAAAAATTTCAAATGTTTCTGATTTTCTATGCCCAACTCGAGACAAAAAAAAAAAACCCACCTGGTTTTTGAGAACATGAAGAACTAGCTCTTTCTGAAGAGATGTGCTTTTTACACCTCTTTTGAAGAGACAGAAGACTAAAATAAATCCTTGACCCCTGTTTAGAGAAGGCTTTCAGGTGAGGAGCAGAAACAGAATGAGAGTAGTTCAGCACACCCTTAGGAGGTGATATAGTATATTTAATTTTAAGGATTAAGCCATGTTGAGCACTGCAGTGAAGACCCTGGAAGAGGAAGATGTGATGAGGAAGATGTGATAGGAGGAGTATTTGACAGTTTGTGAGTAAAGGATGGGAGTAGCTTCTTGCAGATGCCTCCATGACTGTCCAAGGAGAGAGAGAACCCACTAAACTGTTGGGAGTGGAGCAGTTTAAAACGACTGACTGATGAAACCTGTTTGCCAGGCAGCCTCTGCAGGTTTCATTCTTCAGTCCTTGGGAAAAGAAATATGTTGTATCTTCTCCCGGTGGAAATGAAAAGGGGAATATTGCCACTTGTCCTTCCTTAGATAGATCACTCTTCTGAAATGTAAGATTGGGCACTTTGTACCTCGTCTAGCTTAGGAGAGTAAATTAGCTGTAAATCTTTTTCTTTCAGTTGTCACAAAATAAGTAGCTTTATATTTAACTTCAATATCATAAGCAGAATAGACTTTTGTAACCAGAAAAGATGTTATGACCTAGATGTGGATTTCTATTCCAGAAATTTATAAAAGTGACATTTTTATGAGACTACCTCACTGTATGTAATGACTGTAATCATCAAGACATTTTGCAAATGAATAGGTGCTGAAGTTTGTTTGAGTTATTCAATAATAAAGGTCTAATCTTCTTGCCATGATACATAAATACTTTAATCTGGCTTTGTACAGAGCGCATATAAAATATACTCAGCTGGCAAGTTAAATGCTTGAAAATTGATGGTCCTGTCAGAGAGACTACAGTGCTATAAGAAAACTTGAATTGGAAATAAATATTCTTTTTTCCCTGCTTCTCTTTAAAAACTCTGGACTCTTTAAAAAGTCTGGATTCTATTCTCACTTTGCTTTCCATATCTGCTGTTCTTGGTGCTGCAAGGCTTCTCCTGCAATTCTGTGTGCAGTAATCACTTCAAGAAATATGGAGACCAGATAGAGTAACTCTTGAGCAGAGAGAGTGAAATAAACAGAGATCTGTAAAATATGATCTATCAGGAAAGTCAGACTTGTGTATGCAGGGAAGACTAAGAGGGAATAAAAGTCTCCCAAGACATGAAAGGCTGCTGCAGAAAGGAAGGGAATAGTTTATTCCCTATGGTCAAGGTACACGGGTAAAAACCAGTACATTTAAATTGCAGTACGAGTTTTCTGGTTAGGTAGCACAGAAGGAGAACAGGCTTTTAGTGAGAAAATTCATCTCTGGAGTGAACTACCTATTTTGGTTCTTCTGATTTCCGTGTCTGGAGACTCTGTAGCTCAGAAAGAAAAAAAGGTAAAGATGTAGTTGATCCTGCCCTGGAGATGTAGGAGGTGAAAATGGAGAAAATGTTTAAATATAGTTTCTAATAAAGAGTGGACATTCTGTAAGATGTACATTTTACTGATATAATATTCTGAGAACGGTGTTCTTCCTCATCACTGTATTGCTATGGTTGAAGTTACTCAATTAGAGCTAGTTCTTCATATTTTAAGCCTTTCTTTGCAGTTGTTAAACTATGTCAGACACTAATGATTTGCCTAAAACTTTGTGATAGATCTTTCATGTATTTTTCCTTAAGCTTTAATTAAAACTATTCAGGTGTTTCCAAGCATGAGATGAAAGAAAAGTCTTTTTCCTCTTCCTGTGTTTAAAAAAAAATTAAAATAAAACGTAAGTGGGAATTTTCCAACACTGACCCCTGAAACTTTAGCTGAAAGTAGAGATTGATAATTGATGCATATTGGGAAAGGCTGCTCCTCTGTTGCCAAGGGCAACTGTCTCAAAAGAAAAGCCTGATTATTCTTCAAGTTTCTCTCTTTATCTAGGAGTTGGGTTTTTTTATTTTAACTCAAGGTGCTGTCATCTGAACAGCAAGGTATGAGAGGAGGAGAGAATAGATTATTATTTCAAAGAATGAAGCCTGGTTTGAGAAGGACATCGAGGCTCTGATTAAAGGAGGAATGAGTTGGGAAAGGGCAAAATGGAGATGTAGAGTATGATTAAAAAAACAAGTGACTCAGTGATAATTGGGAATTGTATCGGGGCAAAGGAAAGAGGAAGAGGAGCTCAGAGATGACACCTGGATGATTGCTGGGACAGAGAATGAAGACAGAGGGACTAGTGTGGGAGAAGACTGGAGCAAGCTTTGACAAAAAGGCTTGGATTTTATGTAGGGGTCAGAGTAGAAGAGAAATCTTTGCTCATGGAACACTCACCCTGCCAGAGTCTGGTGCAGGGGAGCCCACTGGCTTTGTGTTTTCCTGCAGCCAGTTACCTGTACAATCCCACCAAGTAAATTCTCAGGTGCCTGGAGTGCCTGGGCTGTGTTCACATTGGATGTTTGGTCTGGTTTGTCCTAATTTGCCTCCTGCTTAATTACAAGGCCCCTGACTTGAGGCGCAAGAGCATTTCTTGCCTCAGCAGTGAATAGAATTAGGATTAATCCATCGCATCAAATCTCTTACGCATTTTTAGACTGCAGGCAAATTGTAGCTGACAGACTGTTTTGTAAGCTGCTTCTGAGCCTGGAGCTCTGAGCCCAAAGCTCATCTGTATGTATATGTCCTCTCCCTTTATTCCTGGGAGCCGTGGCTCTGAAGGAGTGTTAGCTGCTGCCTTCCTGAAGTGATGGGGAGGAGGTGTCCTCAGCAGGTAGTTGGTCATCTAAGTCATCAGACCTGGTGGGAATGGGGCAGCTGGGAGCATGTGGCCCCTTGTCAGATGAGACCAGAGCTGCATGGCCCTCTTCTGCTCCTCTCTGCTGCTGGGGGGAAGCCTTGTGGCTTACTGTTTGCCTGGAAAAGACTCTCCCTGGAGCAACGGGAAGAGGAGAGCTCCATGCTAAGTCTCTGGGTATCTCAGTGGTAGCTGCTGCCCTGCAGTCTGACACGTGTTTGACATCAGCGGTGGAGCAGCAGCCTCACTGGGATGAGGCTGGATTCTCAAGTGCCAGCTTAACCCAGAAGCTGACATCCTGCTGCTGCTGTGTTAGTTGAAGTGGCAAGGACCCCCGTGATGGATAGTTGCAGCCCTGCAAGTAAACCACAGTCTGTAGGGAGCTGTGAGAAGAAATAGGTTTTTTCAGATTGCTTTATTAAACCAACCGAGCACTTAATGGATAAAAAATCCCTCTTTAACTGCAGAGTCAAACATTCAGAAGTTAAATATCAAATTTAATTTGGCAGCATTGTGGGATACAGTGAATGTAGGTAAATTTTGTTGTTGCGTGCTAATTTATCCAGAGGATCTGCTGCATCTTTCAGGACAGAAGGGACTGTGAGCTGGGGGTGGGGGTGTTTGAATGAGAATGGCTCATGTATATGGCTCTTATCCCATTCTCTGCAGTTGTTGCCAAGTCCACAGAGAAGCAGTTAGATAAGATACTAGTGAGATAAGGCAGTTCATGTATTGCTATGAGGAGCCAGTTTCCGCCTTAAGCTGGTTTTGGATTATTCAAGCTGAATGAGAGGGAGAAAACATATCCCAATAACAAAGAAATGGAGCTAGAGTATACATTCCATAGACACAAGTGTTAAAGTGGCAAGCTAACTGCAATTAAATAAAGGGCAAGAGAGTATTTGCTGAAAAGTTTTGATTTTCCTCTGTTTTCTGGATGCTGAGACTAGTCGCCTTGGGTTTTACTTATCCAAAATAGATTGTGCATGCATATATGACCTTGAAAATAAGAATGGTTGTTGTTGCAGGGTGATGCAGGTTTGATACCTCGAATTTGTGAAGGATTATTCAGCCAAATAAGTGAAAAAACAAAGCGGAATGAGGCATCCTTTCGAACAGAAGTCAGGTAGGTCTTGACGTGTTAACAGTTCCCAGGTTATCAAACTTATTTCAGTTACAACCACCGTGTTTCATTTTATCTCTGAGAAAAGTGTGTGTTCTTCAAAAATAACTTTCTACGCTTGGCCTCAGTCCTATAATTGATTTTTGTTGGCAGTCGCAGTCCAAATGCACAGCACTTGGAACTTCAACCCAAGAGCTGAGCCTTTTGCTTCATTTAAATGACAGTGAAAATGCCTTTGCTACTGGACAGCATCTTCCTTATTTTTACGCTTTATTTCAGGCTGACATTGGGAGATCTTGATCTTGCTGATGTCTGCTACCTTTCCACTTGCTTCTTGCTTTTTTGGCTTTTTTCCGTATGATACAAGAAGTTGTAGTCATTTCTATCTTAAGCCAACTTTGGATCTATTTTCTTTCTCCAAGCATCTTGCCTTCAAACACAGTATTCACATGATTTTCCTTTTTTTTAAAGACTCTTGAATCAGTCAGTGGCTTTTTATTCTTTCCCTTTCAGTTATCTGGAAATTTATAATGAACGTGTGAGAGATCTTCTCAGAAGGAAGTCATCAAAAACCAATAATTTACGAATACGAGAACATCCAAAAGAAGGGCCATATGTTGAGGGTAAAAACACTTCTAGTGTTCTACACTGGATATTTTATTACCTTCATATATTCTAAAGTGTAATGTCTAATTGCATAGGGCATTTTATCTTTTAAAATATAAAGGATGATCAATACAGTGCTTTGCTATGACAAAAAGCATTAAAGGAATAGCCTCTCACTTTGCATCTCAACTTGCTTTCTCAATTTTAAGATTATTATGTAGTTTTTTATCTATAAATTTGTAACATTTTAAAATAGTGTTAAGAGATTCAATTGGTTTTAATGCTTTGTTGACTATAATTTATAAATATTAAATGTTTAGGAACCTATTAGGATCTAACTGTCTTAATCTGCTCTCTACCAGGGAAGGTTCATGTCTCTTGTGGGATTATGCTCATGTTATTGCACTAAATAATTTAGTAAGATTGCTTTATTTTTTATTTATTTACTGTAAATGTGTGAGTTGTCCACTGTTCACATGAGGCCTCATTCCTTTCCTTAAGTGAAAAACTGGTATGGCAATAAACACTAATTGCAGCAATACTTTGCAGTAGTGAGGGTAATTTGAATCTTCTTGTAAAGTAAAATAAAGTGCATGTATGAGCATCCTGTAACACTCTGCTTTTCTTTAGACTTGTCTAAACATTTAGTGCAAAATTATACTGATGTAGAGGAACTTATGGAAGCAGGAAATATAAATAGGACAACGGCTGCAACTGGAATGAATGATGTCAGTAGCAGGTCTCATGCCATTTTCACAATCAACTTCACTCAGGTAACAAAACAAAACTTCCTGGAGAGATTTGACACATTTCCTCAGAGCATAGTGATCCTTCTGTTTTATATGTGGTAAAGTCCTTTTCTAATGACTCCTACTCTTCGTCATTGTTTTTGGGTGTGCTTTTTAGACAGCCCATGGATAACCTGCTGGATTCAGAGAAGGTAGCGTAGAAATGGTTCCCTCTCCTGTCAGAACTTTGCATGTCTCCCCCAAAAAACACACACGCACCCCCCATGCACCCACTGTTCACTAATGATGAGTTGCTTATTGCAAAGTTTTCAGAAGAGGATGAGAAGCAGGCAGCAAAAGGTTTTCTTCTATTGTTGTACTGTGGAAGTAGAAGGAGGTTTGAAACAGGGCAATCTGAGTTGATTTATCCGAAGTGAGACAAAAAATTGGGAGGAAACCTTAGTTAAAAACATAAAACTGCAATTGTCACTTGAACTTGGAGGTGGAGAAGAAATGGAGTGTAAATGTCTGTTCGTGCTATAACTTGTTGAAAGCTAAATATGAATATAAATGTTGTAAGCTTAATAAAATGAATGCAACACATGTTCATTGTGCATCATGTAAATTCCAGCTCAGTGTCACTGCTTGTCTGTAAGTGGCTAGAAAGTTGCAAGCATTACAATTTAAAGAAATAATTTGGGAGTTATGCAGCAATTTATTATCAAATGCCTTTCTCTGGCACCTCTAATATGCCCGTCTTCTGAACCTCTGCTATTGTAAACAAGTTAAATTCAGTTGAGTCATGAAAAAGGCCACTTAATTGGATTTAGTAAAATTGCAGCATTTCATAGCTTAACATACTTTTCTTTGTTTGTTTGTGGTTTTTTTTTTTTTTTTTTTCTGTAGGCTAAATTTGATTCTGAAATGCCTTGTGAAACTGTTAGCAAGATTCATTTGGTAGATCTCGCTGGAAGTGAGAGAGCAGATGCCACTGGTGCCACAGGGGTTAGATTAAAGGAAGGAGGGAATATTAACAAATCTCTAGTTACTCTGGGAAACGTAATTTCTGCCTTAGGTGAGTCTCCAGTTTTTGTGCTTGTCTGTCTTGAGGATTTTTTTAGTCATTAAATACCTTTCTGTTTATTTACTTACACAGATAGTGGCCTAACACATACTGTTTTTGAAAATGAATGAAAATACATAATTGCTTTCTTTTTTTTTTTGTACCTCCACATCACAGCTGATTTATCTCAGGATGCAACAAATCCACTTTCAAAGAAGAAACAAGTATTTGTGCCTTACAGGGACTCTGTGTTGACTTGGCTGTTAAAAGATAGCCTAGGAGGAAACTCTAAAACTATAATGATTGCCAGTAAGTGTTTTTAAATTACTTTTTTTGCATTCTAAACAGTTTGTGCTTAATAGGAGTGGTTGTAAATATTTAGATTCCAGATGTTTTGTTAAGGCAGAACATTGTTTACACATATTAATGGTTTCTTTCTTTCTGAGCTTTCTTTCTGAGCTTTCTAGTAATGCTCTAAAGAGTGTAAGTAAGGCTTTGTGCATCCAGTCAGTACTAATTTGTGAATCAGTTTGCTGTTCCAAACTGTGTTGCTTTTTGTTGCATTAGTAGCAGAAACAACCTGTTCTCTTTTGACATCCTGTGGGGAAGACTGTCATTTTTATTTACCCTACTGAATGCACACTGTGTTTTAACTTTTTGTCTAAATTTAGTTGTTTATGATCAGTCATCTTGCAAACTTCTCTTAGGGTTTCCTTTTTACCTGTAGGACGCTCTGTAAGGATCACTTGGTTTAAAACCCTACCTGTGGCATGTGTATTGCAGGTTTGTCAACAAACTGGAATGGGAATTCCATTCCCCAAAACCCCAAGTGAAGCCAGGAGAATGTTTAAGTGGAGGAGAGGATTTTGGATGTTGGAGGTTTTGGAATCACAGAGTGGTTTGTGTTGGAATAGGTTTTAAAGATAGTCTGGTTCCACCCCTCTGGCCATGGGCAGAGACACCTTCCACTAGACCAGGCTGCTCAGAGCCTCATCCAACCTGGCCTTGAACACTTCCAGGATGGGGCAGCCACAGCTTCTCTGGGCAATCTCTTTTGGTGTAAAACTGTTCCCCCTTGTTCTATTACTATCTGCTTGTATAAGAAGTTGCTCTCCCCCTTTTTTATAAGCCCCCTTTAAGTACTGAAAGGTTGCAGTGGAGTCTGTCTGGAGCCTTCTCTTCTCCAGGCTGAACAACCCCAGCTCTCTCAGCCTGTCTCCATAGCAGAGGCGCTCCATCCTTCTGATCACCTCCATGGCCCTCATCTGCACCCAGTCCAACAGATCAACATCTTCTTGTGCTGAGGGCCCCAGATCTGGGTGCAGCACTGCATATGTGGTCTCACAAGGGCAAAGTAGAGGGAGAGAATCACCTCCATGGACCTGCTGTCTTCACTGCCTTTGATGCAGCCCAGGATGCAGTTGGCTTTCTGGGCTGCAAGCACAGAATGCCAGCTCACGTCTGGTTTTTCATCCACCAAAAAGAAATCCCCAAGTCCTTCTCCACAGGGCTCCTCCCAGTGAGTTCTTCTCCCAGTCTGTACTTATGTCTGGGATTGCCCTGACCCAGGTGCAGCACCTTGCACTTGGACTTTTACCTCACTAGGTCCCCAAGCTTGTCCTGGTGCCCCTGGGTGTGCAGAGAAGAGCAGCTCTGAAACTTCTCTCACTCTTTTCTGCTCCAGTGAAACATGGTCTCAACTGATGCAGTCCTCTTTTGGGGAATGGTAGTAGAGCAGAAATGAGGGAATAAAACGCATCACATCAAATTCTGGCTCTTCAGTCACTTTGTTACAGTCAAATTCTCTGGATAGCGGTTCCTTGTTGCATGACTTTGGGGATGTTTTTGGAATCCATGCCGCTTCTTTTCCTCAGGCTAATCAGAGAATTGCCAACAAAAGATCTGGACCAGACTCATCTTTGCCTTTCTGGCTGTTTAAGTAATGCTGTGCTGGCAACTTTCTTCTTGATGGTTTTTTTGCAGTGACATGGTTAAGTAACCATTTTTTTTTTTTTTTTTGACAGAGGGATTGGGAAGAGAAGTTTTAGAAACACAGTGAGCTTTCCGTGCCTGTACTAATAATTACAGTGCCCAGCTTCTTTTTTAGCTACTTCCCCATCTATTAGTGATGCCTCTGCGAGGCAGAGCCCTGATGGTTGATCTTTTCTCCAGCAGTAACTCTACTGGTAACGTGGTTGAATTGCCTAACAGAGCCTGACAAGCTGTCTGGATAAGTTTGGCCTGCCTTTTCTGTAACTAAGCACAAAAACATGCAGGAAGATCATTTCAAACTGCAGAAAAGGCTGTTATAAAAATACATCCGATTCTGATTTGTCATATTTCTATAACGTATTGTAACATCCTTCCAGAAAGAGAATAATTGAGTAGTGGAGAGGAGGCAGTAGATAAAGCAGGGATGTGATAGTGTGAGCTAGACAAAGTGTAGTCTGTTGCCAAGTGCATCTCCCATAATTCAGGGAGTCTCTGTGACAAAAAGAATATTTATTACTGTTGAGAGAATGAAAAAGGACAGAATATTTTAGTTACTTGATTATTTTTTTCAGGTGTTTTCATTGCCTGTTTCTCTGAGTCTCTTGTTCAGTTTGATCATTAAGATTTCTGGTCCCTCATCGTTTCTGGATGGTGTTCACTTCTGTGTTTTCGCTCATCTGTTTGGGTGCAGTCATTGTTTTTAATTGAGAATACCCTATATATTGTTAGGAAAATTGAGGGAAGGATAGTGTTTGCACTTTCATTAAAGTCCATTGTTTTTCCTGGTTAGATTGCTTGTAAAAATAGTATTGGTTTCTCTTGATGCATCGGATAGGTAACAGTTCTGTGTGGTGCCAGATGCCTGCAGCTCAGCAGAACAGCTAGGTTTGTAAATTATAGAAGCTCTTGTTTTGGTTTTCATGTCTATTTTCTGTTTAGTTTCCCTTTAAAAGGACTGAACCCACCGTGTTTTACCTGAAATGTCTTTTCCATTCAATGATTATGTTGGTACTTTTAAAAGACTCAACATTTTTCACACTGCTATTGTAAAAAGGAGAAAAGCCTGTCAAGTATTCAGATAGGACATTTATGCTTACCAGAGAAACATAAATGTTCAGTAGATTGACAGCAGGATTTCTTTGCAACACTTGATTGTTAGACCTGTTTATTCTAACACACTAATCTCATACAGTGTTTACTTATGCAGAGTTACAGTGACATGAAAGCAGTGGAGTTGGGTGCAGAGTTGGAACAGATTGTAACCATACTGGTTAATCGTCTATTCTTGTCTCTTCATCCACATTAAGTTTATCTGACTTTTAAAATATAAACTAACTTTAGTAAGTGAAACATATGGTGCTGGATAAACTGTTTCTGATTTCATCTCCTCAGCTATTTCACCTGCTGATGTCAATTACGGTGAAACTTTAAGTACACTTCGCTATGCAAATAGAGCCAAAAACATCATCAACAAGCCTACTATTAATGAGGATCCCAACGTCAAACTGATCCGTGAGCTGAGAGCTGAAATAGCCCGATTAAAAGCCCTGCTTGCTCAGGGGAATCAGGTTAGCTTTACTTGGAATTTATGTGTAATTTTCCTTGAGTTATAACATCTATTTCTAGAATGTAATGGGATAATTATCTTTCATTATATTGATTTGAGTAAACAAGCTCCATGAGGCTATGAATGAATATTATTTTCCTGATTGAATCAGTTTCCGTATGGCCAGCAGATTACCTCTTTTAAATAAGGGGGGAAGAATTGTCATCCCAAAGCTTTTAGGTTTCTCTTGGTATAATCAGAGCTTGATTGCAGTGTGCTGTGGAACAGTTAGTCACCACAGCATAAGGAGACTGAGCTGGGACATGTTTCCTGTGTCTAACTTGATGAACTGAAGAGGTACTTTATGTCGTATCTTAAAATAAATAGAAAGTTTTAAGTATTTAAGATGCATAAATTTAAAAACATAAGAGTATGGCTGGATTTGAACAATAGGTTTTATTTGTGTTTGGCTGCAGAGTCCATTAGAAGGCACATAACACATGCTAAATAGGTAAAAACAGTTTAAGAAAACACAAATTATTCTGTGCTTCCCTTTGGCATGATTATCTTTTTTTGCTCTGTCAGTATAAGCTGCTATAAACATTTGCTGCACAGGCTCAGTTAGGTTTAGTTTCTCCTGCATTCCCAGGATGGTAAAACCAAGCTTAACACTAAGGAATTTGCAGTTGGCTCAGACCAGTTGTCTCTTCTGCATAATGTCACTCAGGACTGCTAGATGCCATACTTGAGCAAATACAGTTTGGAAGTATCTGAAATTCAGATTTATCTCTAGAATTATCTAATTCTATTTTAGAGGGTTGTGCAATGTGAAATGTCAGTTCAGCATGGATTTTTTTTAATAAAGACTAATACCTCAGCTGGATTTTGTGCTATAAAACATTTGCTGAAGAAGGGGATGGGACCACAGCTGGAAGCAGAAATAGGTATTGTAGGTGATTGAAGGAGAGAGCTCTGCTTTGTTATAAACAATTAGAAAATTCTTGATGGAGCTCAATTACTTGATTATACTTATGTTTCTCCCATATTTTTAGGAGAGGAAAGTTAATTTATTTTCAAATTATGCTTTGATTTAGAGTTAGCAAAGTAGATGTAACATGGACCCCTTTGAAGATCTAATGCTTTTGACCTAGTTTCAAGCTGTAAAACAGTGGATATCACAAAATAAATCTGGTTCAGTGGTAGGATGTGATAGATGGCTGTGTGGGAGACAACAGAGAACTTGCTCAACTTAATTGAATTTGTGATGGTTGATAAAACAGCAGGTGGTGTGTTATGTATGCACAGTAGAATATAAATCTCTGTATAATTTCTTTTGTGGTTTTCCTTTGTATTCCCAGAATGCTATTTTGCAAATGCTTTTGTAGACCTGAAGGTACTGATTACCAAAATATAGTGCTGGATTCAGTGTAGAAGGTCATATAACAATGAGCACTGCTTGTGTGTGTGTGTTGTACAGTAGTTTTCCCTCTTTTAAGGCCAATTACCTTAATATATAGTTACTAAAGATAAGCAATATACATACATATTACAGCAGAATGGATGACTTTTCATGCATAATAAATTTTCATGCTTAACAGAAATATAAAGAAAGATGTATCAGGAGTTACCTGTTATAAACATGTGTCTGGTTTCAGTGTCTGCATGTGTGTACAGAGTGAGTGAAAATAGTACTCTCAAACCAATTTGTATTTGAAATATCTGCTTTGACAAGACTTTGATTGCTCTGTTTACAGTATTTCAAGGTAAAATGAAGTATATTAAAGGATTTTATGCTAAAGAATCAAAAAAGGTTGAACAATGCATTTCACTTGATTCCCCCCAAAATTGTTATTCTTCTTTCTTTTTGACTTGATGTTTACTTTTTACAATTTTAGATTGCACTCTTGGATTCTCCGACAGCTTTAAGCATGGAAGAAAAGCTTCAGCAGAATGAAGCAAGGGTGAGTTATAATTTTATAAAACAGTTTTTAAACAACAGAAAAAAAGAAGGAAAAACTGGCGGTCTGGATGTAGGAGTGTTGGTAATTTTCAGGATTCTTTTTATGCACAACTAAGTTTTGTCCCATCAAACAGCATTGTCTTGGTGCTATTAAAAAAAACAAGTGTGTGAACTTGTAATTTTGTTATCCTAAGGTATCTAAGAACAAAGCATATCTTTGATATTTATATACCAGTTCTACTGCATAAAAAGATTTTTTCCCAGGCCAGCTTGTCTTACTAAACAAGTATGTTTGTAGATAGACCTGAGAGAGAAAAGCCACTAAATCATAGTAATAAGTAGCAAGTTACAAAATATTGAGTGTGTAGAAAAGGTTGTAAAGATTTCTAGGGAAAATAGTCAACTCTTCTATGCTTTCAAATAATTAATAACTTGTGTTGTGGGTTTTTAGAAAATTTCAGTATTTAAATCTGGTACATATAAATATGTTCAGTGCCTAATTAGATGTCTTTTTTTAAAGAGGGTCTGACATCTAGGTGCACTTTGAAGTGTGCTTCGTACCAAATTGTTTCAATAATCCATCCAAGTGTAGAGGCTGGAAAAAGCATTCCCAGACAGTTTTGATAAAAGAATATAGATATAATGGTGCTCTCATTTAAAGCTACTGCAAACTGGTTTAAAAAAAAAATAAATATTGGGCAGACTTTGGAAGAGGCAAGAGGGAGATATTCGGATCTAATCAGCTACATGGCAGCAAAGATTTAATTCTGAATACTGTCAACAAGATGCCAATCAAATGTAGATATGATGCCTTAAAAAATAGGAGCTTCTTAGCTGGTTTAAATGGTGAGGTTTACAGTGATGCTGCTTGGTCCTTTAGAGTTAGAGAATGAATGCCTTGCTTTGGGAATCCTGTTTTATTTATATCCTTAGTTTTATTTTTGAGTACAAATGAAAAGCTTTTATCTAAGATTAACCGAGGAATATAAACTGCTGACTGTATGCTAATTAGAGTATGTTATTCATGCTCTGACAGTAATCACAGCTTGTCTTGCTCAGAAGTGTTGGCCTCTCTGTGTGGGGAGTATATCGAGCATATTTTATTATCTTTTGTCAGCCTCATTAAAAGGTTATGTGATTACCATTCGTGATAATTACAATAGACATAATTACTGAAAATTCGTAGCGGATATTGCAGTGGTTATGGCTTTTTATAATTGAATGAGTGCAATAATTAATTTGTTTATACAGATCTAAAGACTTTATCACCATATTTAAATTATCTGACAAGTATATGGTGGCTTTCTTTAATGAGTTGATCTTCCTTATACAAGAATGATTTCAAATTGTTTAATTTAAAAATGTTTCATTTTTTAAATGAAATTAAAAATGAAATGTTTCTGAGCAGTACGAATTGTTCTGGTATGGTGAATAGACCTATCGTAGATCTTTGTGTTTTTCTTTAATCTTATCAAATTTATTCTGTTTTAACATTCCAATTAGCAGCACTATGAATGATGATGGTGTGTTGAAAGCTGTGCTTACTTGTCTTTGCTGAAATCTTCAGATACAGGTAGAGATGAGTGAAGTTTCTGTAGTTCTCATGGATTAGTTTGCAGTTGGCCTGCAAAGACACTGAGCAAAGTAGGCAGGTGACAAATGTGGAGATGTTTGGTGCAACTGGATTGAAGATTTCATTTTTTCTATAGTGGGTTTATATGAAAGCTGACTTACAAGGTGGACAACAGGATGAGTAGGAAAGGAAGGACAAATCTTAAGCATTCTGTTGACCTGACCTCAGTTCTGGGGAAGGTCATGGAGCAGGTCATCTCGAGTGCCATCACTCAGCATGTACAGAACAACCAGGGGAATCAGGCCCAGTCAGCAGGGTTTAAAAAAGGAGGTCCTGCTTGACCAACCTCATCTCCTTCTATGCCAGGGTGACCTGCCTAGCGGATGAGGGAAAGGCTGTGGATATTGTTTACCTGGACTTTAGTAAAGCCTTTGATTCTGTGGAGGAACTGTCTGCTCAGGGCTTGAATGGGTGCACTCTTTGCTGGAGTTGTGGTGAATAGAGTTAAATTCACTTGGCAGCCAGTCATCAGTGGCGTTCCTCAGGGCTCACTTTTGGGCCCAGTCCTGTTTAATATCTTTATCAATGACCTGGACAAGAGGATCGCACGCTCAGTGAGTTTGCAGACTACACTGAGTTGGGTGGGAGTGTTGATCTGCTGGAGGGTAGGAATGCTCTGCAGAGGGATCGGGACAGGTTGGAGCAAAGGGCCAAGGCCAGTGGTCTGAGGTTCAACAAGGCAAAGTGCCAGGTGCGTCCTGCCCTTGAGTCACCACAACCCCCTGCAGTGCTCCAGGCTGGGGCCAGAGTGGCTGGAAAGTGGCCCAGCGGAAAAGGACCTGGGGGTGCTGGTCAACAGTGGCTGAACATGAGCCAGTGTTTGCCCAGGTGACTGAGAAGGCCAGTGGCATCCTGGCCTGTATCAAGAACAGTGTGGCCAGCAGGACTAGGAAAATGATTTTTCCACTGTACTCTGCACTGGTGAGGCCACACCTTGAGTCCTGTGTCCAGTTCTGGGCTCCTCAATTCAGGAAGGACACTGAGGTGCTGGAGTGAGTCCAGAGAAGAGCAACAAAGCTGGTGAAGGGTCCGGAGCACCAGTCTGATGAGGAGCAGCTGAGGGAGCTCTGGAGGCTCAGCCTGGAGAAACGTAGGCTCAGGGGGAAACTTATTGCTCTCCGCAGCTCCCTGAAAGGAGGCTGTAGAGAGGTGGGGGTCAGCCTTCACCCAGCTAACAAGTGGTAGGAAAAATTTCTTTATGTAAACAGTTGTCAAACGTTGGAACAGGCTGCCTAGGGAAGTCACCAGCCCTAGAGGTATGTAAAAGATGTGTAGATGTAGTGCTTAGGAGGAATGTGGTTTAGTGGTGGGCTTGACAGTTGTACTTGATGATCTTAAGGTCTTCTCTAACCTAAACGATTTTATGATTCTATACCCAGAGCTCCCAATGTCTGTAATGCCTGTTCAAGCATCTTCTGGTGCTGATGTCAATGAAGTGTGTGGTTTCTAAGAGCAAACTTTGCTCTGGTTCTCTCCTAGAGGCTGCTGGTCTCTGCTTCTTCCCCTGCATGCCATCCTCTGGAGGGGAGCTTAGCCCGAACATGCCTACCTGTGCTGTAGGAAGGGAGTTGTCCTGTGAACTTTGTAGGACTGCTGAAGCACTTTATGGAATAATTCAATATTTCTTTGAAAACCCATTACTTGATATGGCCATCCCTGAATGTAACATTTTATGCTGTACGTAAGAATTTTGTGTTTCGAGGGAGAGGTATTGTAGGTATGGCAACTTATTGCAGAAGCAACAATGTTTTTCTAAATGTTAAAGTATTAAACTTCTCAAAGAATTGCACCAATACTTGGTTCTTCTGTGAGAGTGCATTAAGGACTTGAGATGAGATTTTTTTTCAGCATTTGTTTTCTTTCATAGGTACAAGAGCTGACTAAAGAGTGGACAAACAAGTGGAATGAAACTCAAGATATTCTGAAAGTAAGGCAAATAAATAAGTTTTCATCTTGGCATTTGAACTAGTCATAGTGTTTTCCTTTAAAGCTTAAGCTTTCATGACTTGCTGAACATAAACTTGTTTGTAGTGAAATTTAGAAGGAATTTTTTGGTTCTCCTTATTACTGACATGAAACTTGGTATTTTTTGTATCACTTTCCAATTTCTTTTATTTTTTTCTTGAAGTTCACCACTGTGTCTTTTATCTGACTTCCACATAGGTTGAATGGCTCCATGCTTAAAAATAAAAATAAAGCACTAATAGCATAGAGAACAGAGCAGGGTTGGTAACTACTTAGCAGATGGTGTGACAGAATGAACTGTTTAATGTCTGTCTAGATACTGAACTGGGAATCACCATTTGCATATTCATCAGAGATGTTTTGGGTCCAATTTTATGTTATTTCTTTGTTATTTTGTTATTTTGAAGCATCTATATATACATAAAACTTTGTTAGTCCCCTATTCGTTCATGTCTGGATTGGGGAGCCCACTGTCACATGGAGAATTTGTGAATTTTAGTCAATTCTAGAAGTGAACATTATGTCATGTTTGGGAAATTTTTAAAGCTGTATGTTGGAAATCCACTGATCCCCTCACAGGGATTACAGAATCAGAGGAGGTGTTAACTGAACAATACATATAAACAAGGCAATGCAGCATTTGTTAAATAGCTACATGTAAAGGACTTAGAAACTGTAATTTCTGCTTTTCTAGTACTGATATTTCCTTAGCTTAATTCATACACCTTCTGTATGAATTGCATCATATGCTGATCTTTGAATGTATGAACGTAGCTTGTTTCATTTTGGGGTTAAAGGCAGTTGGTATAACTTTCTTTGTCCCAAAAATCTGAAAATCTGCAAAGGACTTCTTGGTTGTACTGTTTTATTTTACACCGTTTTACTGAAGGGATCCATATTTTTATTCCCTTCTTGTATAATGGCTCTTAAAATTAAGTGGGAAAAGGCTTTTTGGAAGTTTACCGGCTGAGTCACTGGAAAGCAGATTTTAAACTGTAGAGAGGAGCGGTATTCCTGTGATGGATTCCCTATAAATTCACTGGGATTTTTGTTTTGTTATTGATGTGCCCCTCCCCTTGCACATACAGACCATACCCATTGTTAATTTGTAAAAATAGACTGTCTTGGCACTCTTTGAGAAGTGAGACTGTCTCTGTATGTCCACCTCACTGCAGTCACACCTGCAACTTTGCCCATGCCATAATTCAGTAACTTTCAGGTCATTCTTCATTAAGGTACTTAGAACTTCATGTTTGTGTTATAATTAAAACCTTCTTTCCCTTGCCTCCCCCTGGATTTGCCTTCCTGAGGTAGTTGCTGCCTTCCAGTTCCTGCCCTGCAGCAGGCTTGGAGAATTAAAAACCATTTGCTTCTCAGTCCCTAACACCTTTTGCTCCAAATTTGTTAGGCATATGCCTGCCAGATGCAGGTACACTTGCTAGTCGCTGATTGGGATTTCCTACGCCATGTAATGATGCTTTTTTGGTACTAAGTTCTAAATACCAAAGTTCGCATGCTTTTGAATTATTCTCCCAGGCTGATGGGAAAATGCTTTAGTGTTTAAATCCAAAATAATTGAAAGGATTTTGCATAAACCTTGTAAAAGACAGGAAGATTCACAGGGCTAGTGATTTCTATTCACATGCTAGTGTTTTCTACTAGATCAACAGATACTGCTGGAAAAAGTTACCTGGCTTTTACTGAATACAGTGCTTTCATCAGGCAAAGACGCTTGACAAACAAATGATGCCTACTGTTTTTCAGGGAAGATGTTTCTCAAACTTGTTCAGCCTTGCCAGTTGTATTGGACCTTGTTTTAAATTAGACCATCAGCATCTAAGTGATGCCTTGAAAATAATTCATAGAGAACGGAAAATACTATCCAAGGATCAGAAAATACCATATGAATGCAAGTTTTTGGTTAAAAGTATTTGGCAGCTTAAAATTTAGTTATTTTAGTCATCACAGTGCCATGTGTACAGCTGACATGTACCTCCCAGCATTCTTCCTTATTTCTGCTTATAGCTTTTATACCCTTTGACATTTATCTGTATGTAGTTCACCCAAAGTTTCAGTTTTCCATGCATCTTTTGACTAAGTAAGTCGATCTTTCCTATCTGTAAATGTTGTCAGTTCTGGATTTTGGGGAAGGCACAGTGCCTAAAGGCCAGTAGCAGCTGTGAAAATCTTGTATAGTCCTCTATATATGCTGTTGGCAGAGTGGAAATATCTTGGTCTGGTGATGATGGTATCGATACTGTGCTGCCTTTCCTTCCTGTGTTTGGAAGAAGCCCTTTTGCTGGGCGACTGTCTGGATTTCTCTGCAGTCTGAATTACTGTCAACTCACACCTAAATCCCAGATTCTTCTGTTTTCCTTATTAGATTAGAACATTGTATTCATCAGGGTTTTACATTTGTGTTGGCTCTGTATGAAGGATTCATAGCATGGCAGGTTCTTGGCATTGTTATCTGCCTGAAGTGACAAGTGTTGCTTCCAGTGGTGATGTTTGTTTTCATCCTTAACCTCCTCACTGCAGTATAACATGACACTCTAACCTTACTAACCTAGTATTACAATCTGTCCCCCCTCCTTGCTTTTAATTAATTCTTAATCAGGTTAATAAATATGTGGACTAATGGCTTCAGCATTGGGTAAAATACTGCATAAAATCCCAAAGAGATAGTGTTTGGTTTTAAGCCCACAGGCTTTGGGTTATTTCCTCAAATGTCAGCCAAGGATTGCACCTTACAAAACAGCAATGCTTTTACATTGCTTCTCCAACTTCAGGTGTCTCGCAGCCTCAGCACTTAACTGTAGGATTTTGCTTTCATCTCAAGCTCGTTGAATCTTTCTATGGATTTTTTTTTTGCCTTTGGTTCATGTTCTTCTGTACACATTCCCAAAAAGAAGAGGAGGAGGGGAAAAAAACTGTTTGCTCTTTTCCTTAATTTAGTCCTTTTTGTATGGTCCTGTTAAAGATCAATTCTGGGGTCTGTAATTTCTTTGGATGCTTTCTAAGGTGTTAGGGTAACCTATCCAACTTTCGATTTTTCCCTTGCTTTGAGGCTTTAATTGGTACAAAACCTCGTTTGATGTAGCTGCTATATTTGACTGCATGTGTTGTCGTTCCCCTAGAGATCTTTTTTCTTTTACTGTCACCTTTTTTTTGTCATCTTTTGTGCATGTTTCAATTTCTTTCTCTAACCTTTAGCAGCCTTTATATTAATCTTTATAAATAGTGCACTCCTTTATATAATTCTCTGCTGGTTTTTCTTCCTAACTTTCTTTTAAATTTCTTCTCCCATTTTCTGCTTGTGTAGATATAACGGTCTGTTATCTGTTTGACTTTTAGCTTTTGCCTTTTTGATGTATGTCATTTGTAGCTAGAATAAAGGTATTTAAATGCTCTTTTTTATTTATTTTTAGTTTGAAGTAGATTTGGAGTTCCCTTTTATTTCCTTATCCTGTTTTTTGATTCTAAGCATGTCATTAGCTTTGTGTGTCAGTGCTCAACTGATGTCAAAGGATGCAGAGAGATCTGTCTTCAGAGTCTATTAAAGGACAGGGTCTTTTTTGTGTGTGTGTGTGTCTAATTCTTGTGATCAATAGTTTAACTAGTCACTGCTTCAACTGGCTTTGTCCTGTTGGATTTAGTGACACAGCCTCACTTTCATCAATAATACTAATTCTGCTGCAGCTCTTTACCCCACGGTGTGTAAATATCTTATTGAACATTGTTTATTTGATCTTTTTTGTGCCCTTTGGTTGACTACTGCTTAAAAATACATTTTTATACCTTAAGAATGGTTGTTCCTACCTGGGGAAGAAAAAACTGTATGGTTACTTTCAAGCATCAACATCTATTGTTTATATCTTGCCTCTTTTTGAGGGGGATGAAATATCCTTAACTTGCCATGATGAATAAATACAGATTAATACCATAGAGTTATTTTGGTGGACATTCTTATCTAAGCAGGGGAGTTTTCTTTCTTTAGGAATCTTGGCTGTACCCAGCAAAAACACCAGGAGACCAAAACTCAAAGCAATTGTGTTGCTCTTTATGAGGTGTTGATTAGGGTGGCAGAAGTGAATAGATTCTGATTTTAATAATTTTCTTTTCCTGATGGCTTGCATACCGTAGTGAACTCTGTCAAGAGCTGTTTGTCCTGTTCTGTATAAATGCTGCATTTGTCTACATTTATTTGCATTTTCAGATAATCTTCAAACCGCAGTTGCTGAATGGTATTTAAACACCATTATCTGGGTCCTTCTGCTTGAAAGGCTGGGCATACATCACCATTTTCCTGTTTTATGCCTTTTTGTTACTACCTATTAACCCTGACTGGCTTGTCCCCTTTTCCTCTCCTTACTTCAGCTGTGTTCTATCTCAGTATGTTGCCCTTCGATGAGCATTTATTTTCCTCATTCTTTCATGTCTTTGTTCTAACAAGCTCAGTCCTCAAGGTGAGAAGTGCTCTCAATTAACACCTTCTGCTTTCACCTAAAACTCTCTGTCTACTTCCACTTTTGATGGCTGTAGGGAAGAGAATTTGTGCAAGCTCTTGGGCTTCTGAAGAACAAACTGTAGAACTTTTTAGAAGTGCTCCTTGCATCACTAGCAGTGATCATAACAGGGCATAAACCATTTCATGAGATTCTTGTCCAAAAACCGGTACTTGTGACATGTCCCCGTTCAATGTTTTTAGTAATCGAGAATATATTGTGGGTTTTGTGTCTATTCCATAGTAAGATTTTTAGAACATCAGAACCCTAATGCCTCATATAGTTGTCCCAGATCACTAATGAATGGGCAGTTTTTGTTTTGTTTTGTTTTGTTTTTTATTTTAAATTTAGAAATGTATAAATTATATCAAATTATGTGACAAACAAAAAAATACGTCTTGACATTTGTAGGTTTTTGTGAGTAACCTGCTCTAGTGGAAGGTGTCCCTGCCCATGGCAAGGAGGTTGGAACGAGATGAGCATTAAGGTCTTTCCAACCCAAACCATTCTGTGATTTTACCACTGGGTAAATTGGTTATTAGAAAATTGCATATAATGAAGTTTTTAGGAAAGACACCAGTGTTTAATCTTGCCCTTAAAAAGTGCATGTGAGTTTTAAAGACTTCTGGGCACATGCCTTTAGAGCACAGGTTCTTAAATTATTCTATTTACAGGTCAAATGTTAAAAATGGAGTTACAGGACTGGTGTGCATTTATACATAAAACAATGTATGCATTATACTGTATTTAAACTGTTCATTTGAAGCTTTGGCATATGTGTTTCTTTGTATGTTTGGCAGGAATAGCACTTGTTTCTAAGGTTTTTTCACATTTCAGGAAATCATTTTTGTAGACTTGTTGCTAGTTAGACATGTTGGTGTTGCCTTTTGGTTAGAGTGTCTGTTGTTGGCTGTGTTTGAAGCATAACTGTACTTCTAAAGGGAGAATTACAGCTGTACTTTGACTTGAACAAATCTTATTTGGGATTTTATAACTTCTTCTGTTTGTCATCTGTATTAGACAGCTCTCATCGCATGCTTCCAGTTTTTGTTTCCTTTCCACAAGCTAAGTCTTCTGCTTTAATTTTTAAGAGGTTTAAGAATCACTGCAAAATTAACATAGGATTGCGCAGCTATGGAGCTGGCAGGAAGAATTTAAGGCAGATGTTGCTGCTAAATTTGTTTTCTTTTAGCAAAGCTGATAGAATAAATAAGAGTAACAACTCTGTTCCTAGGGATATTTGCTTTCTCAACAATTGTTTGCCCTCCAACTGTTATATAATATATGTACATTTATCAAAATGGAAGAATGCCCCTTCACATGTGAGGAAGGACATTCACATTGTCACAAGAGTCTCTTATTAACATATTATTCTTAATGGGACTCCCTTCAGATGGCTTTGAGTGTTGTGCAGAAGACAAGGTATAAGGGCTAATGTTAATTATTCTAGTTTATCTCAGCCTGAAATCATAATATAAATGCAGATAGCTTCCCTTTGTCTAGAAGCCTGTTCAAATGTGTTTTTGAGGTCTTGCACTAGATGTCACTGCAGATACAAAAATCAGGTCCTTCTGCATGCTTAATTCAGATTTAATTCAGATATTTTAAGGAAAAATTATTTGCAATATCTTGAATTTCATTGCTTTTCGGATCCACTAAAATAAGTTTATGAGAATGCCAAAGATTGGTTTAGGAGCAAGTTTTGAAGAGCCTGAGTTTTGACAGAAATGCTTCTGAACAACAATTCACAGGTGAGATGCACAGTAAAATGATTATGTGCATTCAGAATTATTGCAATTATTTGTCAGTATATTTTTAAACTCTCCTTTTCAAATGACAGTGTGTCTCAAATATTTGACAAATTTAGCTAAAGCCTTTAAAAACATATTTATTTTCTTAACTTTGTTATAGCTTTGATAATTTAGGGATATAAAAGATCAGTTTTTGAAGTAGGTAGTATCTTTTATTTGACCAGGTAATATAGTTGAGAAAACAAAAAGCTTTTGGACATAGAGATCTGTAACCAGGCCACTTCTGCTATTTGCTTTCATTTTCAAAGGATCTTGCAGTTGAAAAGCCAGTGGCAATGATATGCAGTTTCTATTTATAACTGTTTCTTTTAACATTTTTCTCTTGATTAATCACTTCTGTAGATTTATAATTGAGTTTCAGTACATTAAAATTTAATAACTGTGCTGGGTTTTTTCCATCTCTTTTTGAGAAAGCTGTCGGATAACAAGGGAATGTTTATCGTTCTTGATCCTTGTACAGTATTTACTCACAGCTTCTGCTTCCTGAGCCATGACAAGTAATATCAAGTTTAGCTCTGAGTTTTATTAGGGTTTATTTTCTTATACCTGGCCTTGTGCATTATGTATTTATTTCCCAAGTGTAGCAGTTACTGGCAGTGGTTGTAGTTTATAACATCATCTGTTCTGGTCAGAAGATTTCTCCTTCGACATTTGAGTTTGGACAGAGATCATTCAAACATGATTTGCTTTACCTTAAAATAGACATTGTTTTTTTCATACTGTGTCACAGAACAGATACCATTATTAAGTGATGATTATTACTTTCCCTGATCATCCCCCTTGCTTCAGTCTGGTAAGCATGCCTAGGTCAGTGCAAACTGAGAAGAAAGAAAACACAACTGAGGGAATTTTCTATAAAAGCAAACAGACAGAAACTTTTTAAGGGGTCATATGGTTGTCCTGAGATACAAATTGCTTTTTCTTCAGAGGAGCAGCTCTCACTGCTCTTCACTCACCAGTGATTTTTTTCAGTGCTTTCTCTGCTCTCAGCCTTGACTTGCTGTTGTCAGAGGACCAATAAAACTACTAAATTGGGAACTGGTGCTACTGATCTACTTTAGCTCTTTTCCTAATAGAAACAGTATTGAAAGGGTCCCAGCCACCTGGGGAATGCTGAGTGCAGCAGTCAAAAGTAGATTTCAAAAGAAATAGTTGTCTGCTTTCAGGTCTTTCTGCCACCTGTGTTCACCTGATTAAGAAACCTCCTTTCTCTCCTGCAGACATTACAGCTGCTTGTGATGCCTCTGTGGTGGACTGACCACTTTTAACTTTCAGTTTCTGCTAGAAAGTTGTGATCTAGATATGCCTAATGCTACTGATTGTTTTTTATTTCAGTTTGAAACCATTTTTCACACTTGAAACCACTTGGACCATCAGAGAAGCACAGTCGGGGCTGCTGTTTCTGAGCTCACCAACCACAGATTAAGCCAGGGGTTGAATAGTTTGGTTGATCCAGGCTGTGCATTCCAAAAGAGGCCCTCCAGTGTTTAGGAATAACCATACTCCCAAGTATTTTGCTGGTGTCTTCCTTACAACTGGGGTCCTGTATTTGTGGACTATCCAGGCCATGCTTAGCTTTAATCCATCCCTAGGGCTTGTAGGCGGTTTTCAAATAAAAGGGAGTCAGACAGAGTGAGTTGCTTTTGAAATCCTTTCTACAGCTCAGATGCCACTTGTTCAACAGTTCCTCCTGGGCATTTGGTCTGCTTTTCTATTAATTTTCTTGTGGCAGGAAGAGGATCTAAATTGAAAGCAGTGGAATCTCCTGATTTAACCTGCAGAAAAACAGAAGAAGAAGAAATATACCCTGAAAACTATTTCTTCTAAAGAATCAGCAGAGAAGTAGTGAGAAAGATAAAAGCAAAACATAAATTTCTCTTTGGACTTGGCTATGGGAGGGGAAAGAAACAGTTTAGACCAATTCAGGTTTTATCTTAAGTGCCTCACAAAGGAGCTGTTTCTAATGACAATATGTATTGGATATGAAATATCAGAACCAGTTTATGCTGCCGGTGTTTTTAGCAGCATGTTTAGGAGTTTATTACTGCATGATTCTGATAGCTACGAGTACACAGAACTGTTGTGCACCTGACTTCATGTCTTAATTGACAGCTGAGCATAGCCTTGATTCATACAGTCATACTGCTGTAGCAGTGCAGCTGGAGTGATGAGCTTGTTCTTTGTGCTTCCCAGTTACAGAGATGATATTTTTAATAAAATCCACTAAGAGGTGTCTTAAACACAGATGGCAGCACAAATCTGTGGCTGTTGCAAGCAGGCTGTATTCCTGAACAAAGGAAAGGACAGGTGTGGTTTCTGACTGCCATGTGTCAGATTCATTTACTCTTACAGCTCAGTAGCTGGGCTGTGAGGGACAAGAATATGCCAGCACCCAAGCCCATGCATCTTCCTCTGCAAATATCTTGCTAGTCCTGAAGTCTGTTTTTTCTCCCTGGTGGTTGTTGCTTGCTAATATGCACAGTCCTGCTCCTTTCTTCCATTTATTTTAATAGCATGGGTTACATGTTGGCCCTGAGGAAGAGACTTATGGATTTAAAGTAATCTATTATTTTAGATTCATCTCTACGGAAGTAGAGATAACTTTCTAGACAAATAATAAACAGAACTCTAGGTAAGTGCAATGCTTCTTAACTCTCCCTTCCCCCAAGAAACACACAAACCCCAAAATAGCTTTTAAAATGAATAAATGTATTAGCTATGAGACTGGGTTTTTTTTCCCCTCTACAATTCCTTGACTCATTCATCATCCAGCTTTAGCAACAAATGAGGTAGGAGTCCTGTAGATAATAGTCCACTGCTTTCTCTTGATTCATTCCCGGAATATAGTCTATGGAATGAATTATTCACAGGTCCTGTAGAAAATATGTGATCATGTAATTAAAGACTGTTTTGTAATGCATATGGAAGGAGAGGATGAACAAAAATAGCCTATTTCTTTGTTTTCCAGCCAGGCCTTTTCCCTTTTTAGATACCAATTGCTGTCTCTTAGCTGGAAGATATAGTATCTCCTGCTAGGAGGCATCACTAAAGGCAAGAAAAGTCTTGTTCTCTGCCCCAAATATCAGTGTTGCTGTATGTAGACTTATTTGCCCTTTGAGACTCCTGTATGCTCCGTGTGTTCACACATAGGAAGCTGTGAAGAGGTGAAGCCTCCTCCACTTGAGACACAGCAAAATGCTCTGTGCACCTCACTTTTTGACACAGAAGAATCGTTTTCCCTTAAACCCGAGCTAGTGGGGACAGAAACCAGCCTGCAGCAGATACTCCAGCATGGAAAGTGGTGGCTTTGATGGTTTAAGTTTTATAAGCCGCTGGAAAATAGGATTTTACAGGCCAGTGTCCAGGAAGCCGAACAGGCACCCCTACTTACAATTAGCCAAATCCCGTGGTTCTATTCAGGGGATTTTTCTCAGATGTCAGAAGTAGTTCTGTCCATACAAAGTCTGAAGTGTCGGGGAGCAGGCATTTCAACTTGTTAAGTTTGTCCTTGTAATTCCAGGAGTGAAGGCCAAATTCCTGAGAAATCACTTTGAATCTGTGAGTCTTCTGATGGAAACCCTTGTAGCACGTTAAAGATAGTGGTGCTTTGGGGTGCCACCACAATAATAGGGTTTCTGTGTATTAATAGCCAGCTGCATGTCAGCAGTGAGAATGTGGCAATCAGTTCTGAGGGGAAAAGAGAAACAACAAAAAATGGAAAAGCTAAGCTGACCTTTTGAGACTAAGAACTGCTCCTGTAATTCCCTTATTCTTTAAAGGAATAGCATCGTTAATTTTCCATCATTTTAGCTTCACTATCGTAGCAGTTACTCATTTAAGTAGTTCTACATTCTGCATCTGCCTTTTTAATTGACATTCATTGCAGAGAGCTATTGATGCCTGTGTGGGCTGTTGCAGGAGCATTTGCACTTTCACAGTAAGCTGCTCACAACAAAACTACAGTTTTTTGATCTTGGTTGTTGCAGACTCTTTAATGGCTTTTCCTGATTGATGAAGGTGCTGTGATCTAATGCTCTGGGAGATGGGGGAAAATCTGATTAGGAAGTTTCTTCAGTTGTGGTTTTCTTTGTGGTTTTGGATAGTAGAAGTTTCTTCTTCTCAGAAGACTGGTGTGTCTTAATTCTACTAAACTTTTTTGTTTTAATTGCACTGAAACCAGTACAGCCAGCAGGATAGTGTTGATTCTTTGTTCCATTAACTAGAAGGAGAAGAAATAGTAGGAATTTTTGCCTTATCTAACATTTGTATGCACGAGGAAATCAATATACCCTTTCATAATTTATGATTATATAAATAATTAATTCATTGCCTATAATGGAAGAGCATATTTTTAATTTTCTAAAGCATTTTATTGAAGTCCCAGGTTAGTCCCAAACACTGCTGTGTCATGTGCCCAGATTATAAAGGATACACCTCCTCACTGATGGTGTGTTCCATATTTCCTTCTCTCTTTTTGTTGCCTCCTAAATAGTACCTCCTACTTTTGTAGTGACTCTGAATTTATTTTGTTATTCCAGAAACCATACTGCTGTCAAGCTGAAGTAAAACATGAGGTAGAAATTTGATATTGTATATGCAGCTTTGTAAGTAACAAAGCTTTTTAAACAGACACCCACTAAGAAGAGGAGCAACTTCACTGATACAATACAGAGCAAAACAGCTTTCCCTACTTTAATGTGTAGGCTGTCAATTTAATGGGAATCTCAAGTATTTCAAAGTTGTTTTCTTGGAGCAGATTCTTTTTTTTTTTTTTATCCTGAAATTGTCTTGTCAATCACAATTAGATGCAATCGAATTTCTTTCAGCTGCTGCTCAGTGTTTTGTCTTGGCTGATCTCTTTGTGGTAAGTATTGGTGAGGGAGCCAGCCTGCAGAGTAAGAAAGGTGCCCATGTAACCAGTTCCCATCCAAAACACAGCAAACCAAACACCTCAGCTGTGCTTCTTCCTTCACCTTTTAAGGAACTATTACTAGTAAGCCCAAACCAGATTTCACAATCTTTTGAAATCATTTTTCATTCCTCTCCTACTTCTTGTTCGTCTCGTCCATACAGTCAGTGTCTTCTCATGTTTTGCACTGGGAGTTCCTTGTTTCTGTTTTAGCTCTTTGAGTAATATCATGCACTGAGAAATCTTTTTGCATTCTAAGCCTTCATATCAAAAACTTCACTAATGGTGGCATTTCTGATGTGTCCTGACATCCATTTCCAGTATTTCCTAATATTGGAAGGTTGACTGTGTATATTCTAGTTGTCTGGAAAACTTGAAGTGTCTGTCTCTCTTCCAGGAGACAATGCAGAAGTCAAGAGAGGGTCTGTTCCATCTCTTCAGCCCTTGGTAGTTTAACCCATCAATGCAGGTGTGAAAAGCTCTGAACTCATCTGTGTTGTTTCCAACTCATTTTTCTAACAGTGTTGTAGTTTTTTTCCAGTTGGTCCATAGCAAGATTGCTTTATTATGCATTATTATTTTAATGTCTGGTGCGCTTATGTATTTTCCCCTCAGCATGAGGATGTTACTGAGACATAGTATAGAGAATACTGAGCCCTGACAATCTAATGGAACTGAATATCCTTCTCTTTCCACTACAGTCTTCCCAAAAGGAGATAAAAAAATCTTGTCAGCAGTGATTGACTCATCCAATATGAGTCTTGTTTAGGAGTGCAGGTTCACTTTTCAGTTTTATTTGTTGGAGGGTAATGTGCTAGTGTTTTATGTTATCCCTATTTTAGCTACTGAAATATCAGTTAGTGCTTGAAGGTATTTTAGGTGCCTAAATGCCATTGTTTTGAGGTGGGTTAGGCTTTATGAATACCTTAAAAACACAGGGTTTATACAGAATTCTTAATTTTTTTCTTTTTTCCCAGCACAACTTCCTTCTGTGTGAAAAAATCTCATTGTTTTGCAGGAACTTTTTCAGCAAAAGACTTGTGATTTCAGGCAGCTTCTGACCTAGTTATAGTTCATCCATGAGTATCAGCATTTCTACGTCTGGAGTTTTTACCCTTAGGTAAATACAGAAGACATAATTTAGACTAATTAATCCACAACAGACCAGTCAAGGATTTATTAATCTCCAACTTCTGTAGAGCTTTCTGTTAAATATTCATATTTAATTTCTTTAAAAGTCTGACTTTCAGCATCAGGACAAACTGTTGCTGAAGGATTTGCTCTGAATGTTTCGTTCCATTTGTGGATTTTCTGTATGGAACATTTCTGTTAAAAAGTATCTTCCTGCATGAGCACTTTTCCAAACCTTTGATTGTCAAAGGTTGCAAGTTTTTGTTTTCAACAGTTTTTCATCACCCCTTGTGTTCTCATTTAGTTGATGTGTTCACAGAGTGTAAGGAAAATAATCTGAGATTGGTTGGATTTGAACTTCTTTGTAGCAATCCACAGGTCCTCAGACCGTTGACTGTCTGAAGAAGCAGTTTGATGCCGTCAGGAGTAAAACTGGCCCCTTAGAAGCTTCTTACCATCCTTCTTCATTTGCGTTCCCAGGTTTAGGCTGCAGTATCAGACTTGTACTTTCAAAGGATGGTCAGAATGTTTGTCAAGGTGATGGATGGGGCTCTGAGAAACCCAGTCCAGTTAAAGATGTCCCTGCTCATTGCAGCAGGGTTGGAGTGGATGATCTGTAAGGGTCGCTTCCAACCCAAACCCTTCTATGACGCTACAACAGTAGGCCAAGAAAGGTCCTGACATGACTCAAGAAAGTAACATATTTGAATCTTTGGAAAAGCAATGACTTGTCTCTCCTGGTCCTTTGCAGTTGAATATGGAGATGCTTGTTTTCAGGAATAATTTCTGGTCAAGAGGAACAATTCAAAATACCATCCTCCAGCCATCATGTGAAACGTTATTGCTCTAAGGAACAAGATCAGCTGTCAAGAAACTTTAAAAAAAAAAAAAAAATATCAGGATACCTGATTGTGGATTATAGTTTGCATGAAGCAGTGTCATGTTCTTTGGGGTTTTTTGTGTTTTCTTTTCCTTCCCTCCCTCCCCCCCTCAGGGTCCACCTGTCATTTGTGCTTCTGCAGTCTCTGTGGTGACAGGTTTTCAATGAGAACGTAGAAAACCAGAGCTTGAAATATTGATATGGCAATTGCTCTGCAGTTTTCAGTTATTTACTAGTTATGTGCTCTGAATTTTGGGGAAAACAGTAAATCTTATACTAAGGCAGCCGGATTATCAAATAACCAAGAACTATCTGTGTGAAAGAAGAGGAACATATAGTTTCATTTTTTGATGTTTGTTTGAGTTGTTAATTGGCCCCTATAGGAAAGCACAGATCCGTTTGCCTTTTGGTTACATTTACCAACTTAATGTTTGCAAGGGAAGCCTTTTCCGTTGAGAGATGCAGCCGATAATGTGGCAAGTATAAAGTCACACTTTTGGGCTGCTGGAATGTAGATGTTTAAAATGCCCAGCTGATTTAGAGTAATCCCCCTGCCATTTGCCTCTGTTTACACAGTCTTTAATTACGTGATCACATCGTTGTCTCTCATTATTTCCTTCTCTGCTTTCAGTCAAGGGAGAGAAGGCTGCAAAATCCAACATGGATTTGTGAGATGTGGAAGGAAGGAGGCCGTGGTCTGACTGACCTTGATGGATTTCAGACTTAGGGTCATATATAGGGAGCAGAGCAGAAGGGCAAAGGAGGATTTTGAGGTTAAAGATTCCATTAACCCAGGGAAATTGTATCTTACTATACCCCTAACCGAGGGAAATTTGAGAGGGTTTCCTCCTGAGGAATTTTCTTTTGGCCATTTTCCTTTAAAGTTGCCAGTCTCTTAAGACCGAAATTGATTAGCTGAATTTAAGACACTCATTAATACTCTTAATTGAAATATGCCTGGGAGAGAATTTGGTTATATTTGGTTTTATGTTTAAATCTCTGTAGTTTTGTGCAGTGATAAGCTGCTTTAGATAGGAAATCTCAGTTTTCTCTATTAAAATAACATATTTAAAAGTTTAATGCTGTAGATTGCTTTTGGTGAAGCAATATCAAAGTTGTTCTTGGATCTCAGCAAGTAGCTTTTGTTTACCTGTGATCTTTTCTGTGGTCTTAATATACCTGTCAAATAGTTTTCATTAAGAAAGGACATAGTCTACATGTTAAATTCAAGGTTACTTCAGTGTCCCATAGTCCTTGTTGGCAATGTTTCTAGAAGAGATTTTTAAGGTGCTCCTGACAGTTTATGATAATGAAGCATTTAAATGAGTATTTCAAACACCTAGTCTGCTTTTTGTTCAAATGGGTAGGTACAGACTCATTATGAGGTCTTATTTAATTTCTGAAAATACGAAAATGGATGCCTCAAAGGCTTAGTATTGAACGAGTGGTTTGCCCTCCATCTGTTATGGTTGGTGATATTCACATGCCAGTCATTATAAGTCATTGAAAAGTACTTTATTGTATTCCATCAGGGCAGCAATCCTTTATTTTGAGGTAATTTACATAGTGGGATGAATTACTTCCAGTAGATCTATAATTTTGAGGTGCAGTAGTACCTGTCAGGAGTTGCTGAGGATTCAGGTGAGAGGCAAGGCTGCCATGATACACTTGATGCATTTGCATACTCATGTTTTCAAATCTCAGTCAAGTTATAAAAAATAACATAAAGCTTTGCCACCGAGGAAGAAAAACCTGCCTCATTTTTTTGCAGTATGTAAATATAAAAAATGTCATTCCTCCTTCAGAGAATGTGACATTCTCTTTTATAATTCTGTATTAGCTGGCAAAAAGTAGCTCCCTGGAGGTTTTTCTGAGAATGCAAAAAAGGTGACAGCTATCCAAGTTAAGGTTCAGATCAATCAGCAAAATGCAAAGGTCAGTGATTGCTTCTTGAGCTTGAGATTGCTTTGCATTTTTCCCCTAAAGATAGAGCAGGTTTGTATCTTCAAAGAAAGAAAGGAAGTGTTATTTTCTGTTAGCAGTTGGCAAAGCTGTGCTGGTTTCCTCTCATTGACTAAATGGGCCGTAAATTTTAAAAACACTCAAATGTGGCAAATGTGCCAAGAATGCCATAATACACTGTAGTCTAGATTACATAGCACAGTGCAAGAGATTCCTCCCTTCTGAATTTTCCCATTCAATTTTTGGTGAATGTACAAAAAAAAATTATGGGAACTTCACCCTTCAGTCAATATTTGGGATGTCTGTCTTGGTTATGAAATATGATTTAAGTATTCTTGGATTTTTTATAAATATGGTAATTCTTTTGACCTTGGTATTAGGGACTGATGGCAGATAATGGATTTCCCAGTATAGGTTGCTTTTTTTTAATTAATTTTTAAAAGACACTTCCCTTTGATTCACACGGTTTCCTGTGACTATATGATGGCATTTATACTCTCATCATCTTGCCCTTTCCCCTTACTTTGTGTTTATCCTCTTTTTTGACCTGCTTTTTTATTGGGTGCTGTGATCTTGTTTGGCATCTATACATGTGATTCATTATTGTTTCTAATTGAAATTGAGGTCCTTCTATTAGGATTCCAGCTGAAGCATTTGGCGTCCCCTTATGTTGTTCTTTAAAGCAGTTTAATTACTGTACTGGGCTACTGCAAGTTACAATTACTTGTTCATTTTTATTTCATTGTTAAAATTGTGAAATAAACTGTAGTTTCATTACATGTAATTAAAGAACATGGGTATTCCTTGTGTCTCCTTCTGGCTTTGAGATGTTGTACTGTAAGTCCTGCAATTTAGGGATTTCAAGTCAATTAGCAGTATACTATCTATATTTATACAGTTTTTATATATATATATTTTTATATGCCTGTACATGTCTTGTATACTGTTAGTGATAGAATTTATTTTTAGGTATTTTTATTTCACTGGAGTTTGAATTAAGGGAAGATGTGTGTAGTTGCTAAGAAAAGTTCAGTTTCCCCAGCTGAGTTTACCTACTTTACAAAAGAATAGTATCAACAATCCCTGTCATTTTATGACGTACAACCAGCTGCTAATGCCATTTGTGCCAGCTTAAAGCTCCAATTATTTTATGCTTTGGGTACACAAAATCAAACTGATAGTTTTTAAAGGGCACTTTATCCTGTCTTTTGTAGCATCCTCAAATGTTTGCCTCAAGATCAAATGGGATATATTTTTTGTGATTTCTGACCTTTTAATAGTCCTTTAATTTGCATTAAAAACGTCACGTAAGTGACAACTTGTATTTGCTGTCACTGACCCCGTAAAACCTTGCACGTTATGTCTGGGGAAGAAAGTAAGGTGATTATACCTTCATCAGTTACCAGAAAAGTCATAAACTCCATTCTCAAAATAAAATGAAAGAAAAATAGTCTGCTGAAATATTACCTAGTGGAACTAAGCATTTAAAGCTAAATGCAAATGTTAAATTCAGAATGGCTACTCTGACCTACAATTGTTATGCTGAAGTAAATTGTGGAGGGACTCAAAACCTTGACTGATACTGCCTTCTGAATAGCTTATGTTTGCTGGACTAGTGAGAAAACTTTTTGATTTTAAGGAATGCTTTTCTTGTCAAGAGTTCTTTAAAATGGTATATTTATTTTTGCCATGTGTTTTTCAAAGTCATAGTCATAACTGCCTTCTTCCCTGTAAATATTTCGGATTTTAAATAGTCCTTTCCTATTTAATTAATATTTATCGTGTTGTCTGTGGTCTGTGATTGCTTCTCAAGCCAGCTGATCCTGATGTATATCAGTGAAGCATTTGACCCTGGGACATAAAGGGAATGATTTCCTTATTTAGGTAGTGAGGAGATTAGAATTTAAATACAATAAAAATGCTTATAAGAGGATGTGATGGAAGTGGTGAGAGAGAGGAGGGAAGTTTTGTAGTAGTGGATTTTTTTGAGAGTTGGTCTTGGAGCCCATTTTTGGGCTTAGCCACATTTAATGATTTCTTTAGATGTGTTAACTGGTGAAGTTTTGCTGATATTAAAGCTAATTTGTCTAGCAGAGCATCTCACAGGGGGTGGGATGACTCTCAGGATCAGGATAACAGAAGGGTGACTGATGGTAAATAGTTTACAGTGCAAAAGCATCACGACTAGCAAGGACTTAGTGCACTGTGGAAGAGGAGGAGGATGGTGTGAGACTTCAGTGTCACGAGGTAGTGTGCCCCCATGGAAAAGATATGAATTTTGGAATGGTCAGACACAAGTTTTGTGCAGTGAGCGGAAAAGAGGGATGTATGTGGTGCTGGCAAAATTGCACATTGCACTGGAAACATGACATAGAAGTCATCAAGGTCAAGGAAGATGACCTTGAGAGAGGATGCATTAAGCAGCAGGGTATGGTGAGCCTGGTCATCTCCCAGGGGGAGATGCTTGGAGTTTAGCCTGGTATAACCACAGCAAGGAGAGTGGATACCACTGCTGTCAGTATCAATGGATAAATGCTAGAGAAGGATAATTATTTCAGCTGAATGTCAATAGTGATGCAAAGTACACCACTATAAACTGACTATTACTAAGTCAGACCAAATATTTGAAACATTTTACATTACATAACGGATGAGAACCTGAGTGTAATCTATAAAATTATTTTTTATGGTATTTGGGCACTGCACTTGGTGACATACAAGGTCACTTTCAGTTCTTTCTCCTCAGGTAGGAGAAATGTTGCTGTTATTTTAAGCAGAGGTAAAGTTCCTGAGGTTTTCTTAAATTACAGAACTAAACAAGTGAGCTTTCTTGTGTTTTGTAGGGCTTACTGGAAACTTTACTAAGTTTTTACTGTTCTCACCTCTTAATACTATGAGTACAATTTCCATAGCTGGCTGTCATGTTTATAAATAATTAGCATGCAATGCAGTTGAAAATTCAGAGGAGTAGTCAATCTGTTTATGTAGCACTTTCAGAAGAATTATATCTAGAATTATTGAGATAATTTATGTAAATAGAAACAGAGGTCTGTCTGTAGTATATTCCTCTTATAGCCTGCTATTTTTAATCCATCCAAAACCTCACCAAACATTAGGACTGTACCATCCAAATGATGGGAATAAGCTCCATGTAGGTTAAGTAAGGTTATAGCAGCAGTACTCGATTTTGGAATATAGAACAGGGCAAGGGGATAGCAATTCTTCTGCAGGAAACTTCTCAGGCTTTCTGTGTCTGTAGTTTTTGGAGTTAGGGAACCCTAGGAGATGGATACCCTGTGCCTGTATCCACAAGAACCTCTCTTCCTTTTCTCACCATTTCTCCAGTTCATTTCTTGCAGCCATGTAAATTATTGGTGTCCACAGCGTCCTTCAGTTTAACAACAAGGGGTTGCTTTTTGGTTTTAAACTCCTGACGAATAAATTTCTTTTCTACTCCCTTGTATAGAAACAGCAAGTGAGAACTGCTTGTTTGGGAATTCCCTCACTTGAGTTTTGTACACATTCATCATGGTCCTGCCCTGCACTTATGTCTCATTTTCTCTTTTTTTGGAAGTATTAATTCTGGAAACACAAGCAGTGTAGCCTTCTCAGAGCACACATGCATGAACTTAGTTTGAGCTGGGTTTGCCTGGTATTGGCATATCTTTGTTGTAATTCAGTGGTACAGCCCTCAGCTTCCTGGATTTGTCCAGAACCTCTGCAATGGAACTGTGATTTTGAGCCACCTAGTCTTTTGCATTTTTGGGATGGAGAATGTATAAATGTATTACTTCAATGAGAGAAGTTTTGGATTTTCACCCATCCCGATTATGGCGTGACCAGCCGTGGCTGCTTCATCCATGTTTCCTCTCTCTGTTCACATAACCTCTTTAACGCCATGTATCAACTTTTTCAGGAGTCTTATAATTCTGAGCACTGTGGAATACTTTTTTCTCTAGGTATAAAACATTTGTTTCCAGTGATTTAAAGGGAATGCAAAGTGTACTGAATACATAACTGGAGAAAGACCAATTAAGAATCAAGAACTTCCCCTGTGTGCAGTTTATGTCTGTACATTTTATAGAGAGCTTAATGTTAGCGCCACGCCACTGAGTATCATCAGACATTTTTGTGAACTCAGGATATAATAGCATATTTTGAATAAAATCAAATGCACCCAAAGTACCTGTTAGCATAAGAATTTCCTCACATATAGTCTGATTAAATATTAATGCAAAGACTTTTGCCATTGCACGTTTTTACCCATTATTTCTTTAATTTGGTGTTACATGGTTTTTTGCATAATTTAAGTGCAGACATCTGAACATTATGCTAGCTAAGTAAACTGTCATGTTTTACTGAAAGTGTCTGCACAGTGTATTCTCAGGACTGTGTGCCAGCAGCTAACTGTTCAATATTTAAATAAAAGAACTGCATTTTTGCACTGGAAAGGGTGACAAAAATTAAACTCCTCCCAGAGATTCTGTTCATTGAAAGGACAGTGCACTAATTACATGGCCCTTTGTTATGTGCTGGGCCAGTTGCAGCATAATGTTTCCCTCTACTGGTAGATTGGTCAAGAAATGTTAGAAATGTCTTTTGGGCTTACTTTCTTTTTAAATTTAATTAATTATCTTATTGACCAAAAATAGTCGGGTTTTGTGGTTCCATTTCTCTGTGTGTACTTAAAGAAATCCATTTGAAGAAATCCTGTGTGTCATAGGGGTGGTCTTTATCATGGGTGGTTTTGTATGATGATAATGAACTCTTTGGCTCGAGTAAGTACTTTACACAAAGGTTTTGTTGTTAAACTACCAGATCATATCTTAGCTGCCAGCTTAGAGGTGCCACTGCATCAGTTAATACAGCAAACTTAATACATCAGTGCAGAAGGGATGAGATTTCGCAATAGCTTTTATACCTCTAATAGAAATGTTAATGAATTAACTGTATCAGGATCTTTGTCTGCTGAGTCAGAGCTCAGTTCAAAGAGACTAGAATTTTAATATATGATATAATCCCCTTACTTTAACTTTGACTCAAGGATGGGTTTTTTTGTGTCCTGACTCAGAATTATCTTCTGAGTTTCTACTCTTCATATGACTCCATTTGATCTGGCAGCTTCCAAAGAAGAAAACCTTTTCTTATTCCTCACACAGTAGCCATTTATATCGTCTGGAGTGCTCCTTTGTGGATAATACTTGGCTTGCTTTATTTTCCACAGGTTATGAACACATCTTAAATACTGAGGGAGCATGTGTACATTTTTCTGTTCAAGGAGAATTCAAGCTGAGATGGATGTTGTACATTCAGCTTTCTTAAACTGTACCTTGAGATTTTAATAAATTTTCTGAATTAGTATTTTTTTAGTAGGGACAGTGACCTTTCCTGCACTTGTCATTTGACTCATGGATTCCCTGCTTCTTAAAACGGTTGCACAAATGAAAGTGAATCAAATAATGGATTAAACTTAATCTTTGCCTTATAATAGCTTACAGATCTTCAATTTATTTCGAAAGAGGACTGTCCCTCTTCAGAAACATCCTTTCTATGCTGTTGAGGTTGAAAGAGGTGCAATTTGGCTACTTCTTTCTGGCCTTTTTCTCCTCTTTTCATCACAATGACAGAACAGAGTAATAAAGATCTATTGTTGGTGACGTTCGTGTGATTTCATTTTGGGGCAAAAGTGCACAGTTTGGTGTTGGAGGTATCCTTGCAGAAGCTTTACAGTCTGGAATTAAATCTTAAGCTAAAGTTTAGGAGTCACTTCAGGTATCTGATTAAGATTCAGGATTTTTAGTAGATTGTATCTGAAGACAACAGCTAATTTTGAGCCTCTATTAAAGAAAAAAAATATTATAGTTAATCACAGCCACTGTCTGCTGCATTTATTATAAGACTTCCATTAACAGGATGCGTTCTGTGTGTGAATGGTAGTCATTTACAAAATAAGGCTTTAGAAACTCAATTAATTTGTGTTCTTTAATTTTAGATCTGAATAAATAAGCAACCCATCTGTTTTAAATCACAATTATACATGATTAATTTCTGATTATAGTAAGAACTTGTTAAATATTAAAAGCCTGGAAAATGAAGAATCATTTTGTTTCTTTATTCTTAATTATTTGTTAGCTATTTTTTCTCAGCCAGTGATAATTTCTTTTTCTCCTGGGATGTCTGTTTTTTCCTCAGTCAGGGATGTTGGCAAGTGATTTGTTATGCTGGGAAAAAAAAGTTCAGCTTTTTAATATTTTATCAATTCCATTGGGCTGAAGGTGCCAGGAGTTGTATAACCCATCACCAGTTCTCAGGGTCTTAAGTCTTCACCCTCGTCCTATGAGAACATTATAAATTATGTATAACAGGAGATGCTACTCAATAAATATTTAATATATGATAGGTATTTTTTACTGAAATTACTTGAACAATTAATTAAGCTGTATTTTTTGGCTTTATGACGTGACACTTTTATAATATCAAGGAATACCTGGGTGCAGTTTGAATGTCAGAGAGCTGGAGGGCAACATGAATCACAGCTTCTTTCTTTCTTCCTGAATGCTGGAGAACTTTTTAATTCATCCATGACCAGACTAAGATTTCCCAGTTTTGTTTTGGAGTGTCTTCACTGTCGTGTCATCATCTTGTCTTGTCCAGATGTATCCACACGTGGAATTTTTTAGTCAGTATCAATATTGACAATGTTTTGTACTGTGCAGGGAAATGAGATCTTACATCTGTTTTCTTCCTTTAGACTTGTGAGTTGCTGTACTTGGGAAAATACATATAACAATCTATCTGTTGTTTTTTCTTACCAACAGTGTGGTGTCTTGGTTGGCTCTGGAGAAGGCATATTGATGACTTGGAAAAGGAGTAGTCATGCAGCTGTCAGAAAACTTATTTTCCATGTTTACTAGCACTGGGAGAAAAGTGTGCTCCTTATAATACACAGAAGCAATACTTGCTGACACTGCCTCTCCTTCACGGATTGTCAGGGCTTAGCTCTTTTATGTAGAAAAACACATTCCTCTTGAAAGATGGTGTGTGTATACACATTCACAGTCTCTGCTGCTGTTATATTCCAGGCCTAGAAGCCAATAGGACTTTGTTTCAACTTGAAAAACAAACTTTATAAATACTAAAACTTATTTCAAAGCCATGATTAAGTTTTTATTTATTGCATAGACTGTCTTTTCTGTCCTACATCATACAATACTTTATCCAAGGTTGAAGTCTCCCACTTGTAGCTGAGTGATGCTTCATCCTATAGATTGCTGTACAACGTGGCCCAAAGGAATTCTGAAGAATTGAAATTATGTGCTGCAAATATTTCTTACATTTATATACTATTGGCAATGCTTCCCTTATACTGGATGATATTTTAACTGCTTAGGTTTTCCGAGTTTTCAGGTGTCTGGGATTTTTATTGTGCAAGGTTTGGCTTATTTAAAGGACTGTCAGAGAGTTTCCAGTTTTCTGTTCTTTAGCTGTACTGAATTCTGAGGAGTTTTAAATTCTCCTTACCATTATGCAAGGTGGTACATAGCTTGCTTTTAAACAACTTTACTTTGTTACACTCTCAATTGATCTTCCTTATCTGGTGTAATTCAGCTGTTTGTCTGGTTTCTTTCAAATAACACCTTCACAAATTTCCTGAACAGCGAGCTTGGAATGCTTAATGGTAATAAAGAAGTCACGCTTAAAATGTAAACCAAAAAAACCCAAAAAAAAAAACAACAACAACAAAAAAAAAAAAAAAAAAAAAAAAAAAAACAAAAAACAAAAAAACAAAAAACAAAAACAAAAAAAAAAAACAAAAAAAAAAAAAAAAAAAAAAAAAAAACAAAAACAAAAAAAAAAACAAACAAAAAAAAAAAAACCACCTGCTCTTTTTCTTGGTGTGATATTACAGAGAAGTTATATTAAATGTGGTTTAGAAAGAGAAGGAAGAGGCATGTTTCTTGCACATCCTAATAAATAGACTTTTGTCCTTTACAGGAACAAACCTTGGCTCTGAGAAAAGAAGGGATAGGTGTTGTCTTAGATTCTGAACTGCCTCATCTCATTGGCATCGATGATGATCTTCTCAGTACTGGTATCATCTTGTACCACCTGAAGGTAAATACACACCTGTGTTTCCATAGCCTTTATGTGCCTTGTGTTTTTCTTCAGCAGGGAAATTGTATTTACTTGCTATCTAAATATAGTGCTCATTACATTACTATAGTAAGAAAAGTTCCTTATGTTTCTCTGCTATAGTAAGAAGAGCTCTTAAGAGGTTGCAACTGATTAAATGAAAATATTTGTTAATTTACTGTTTAGGTTTATCCTGAGGATCAACTTGTTATCCACAGATAGGTGTTAACATATTTTTACCTGTCTATATTAGTTTGTCATTCATCTCACTATAAACCTTGAGCTTGAAATCCAAATCTAGACTCCTTGACTCAAAACTTTGCAGGTGGTTCTGCACAGGACAGTTGAAACTAGAATTTGCTAGTAATATTGTATAATAATGACTGTGAAAGCATTCTAAAAATGCCCCCTGATTATTTTTTGCATGTATGTTAAATATATATTTCATTCAATTTAATCTGAGAAAGTGGAAGGATAAATTATATCCTTGAGGGGGAAAATAATCTGTGTTTCTCTCTTAATTAGGAGGGCCAAACATACGTTGGCAGAGAAGATGCAATGACGGAACAGGATATTGGTATGGAGTTTGGCTTTTTTAATATTCTTTCTTCAGTTGTTTTTCCGTCTTCCAACTTTCCAATATGTGAACCAATAAGGTTCATATTTTTTCCCTTTTTCACTTAGTTGATGTGTGTTATTGCATATTTAATTTTTAGCAAATCTGGGAGATGAATTACATGGGATTTGCTTCAAAGAGCATGACTTCTAGAATAGCTTGTGGGCTTAAAATTTATTCATGTACTTGTTACTAATTTATTTCTTGCTTCTCTTGAAATAGCATCCTGTAAAAATACCATCCTTTTTCATGCAGCACCTTCTGCAATCACTGCAAAATCATTCTCTTAACCTTTGTATGATGATAGTACTGTTATATTATTATACCTAAGACAGTCTTTGGACTTAAGATTTGAGTTGAAAAAAAATCTAGAAGTTTGAAAAAAACTTCTTATTCACTGTTTATGAAAGCAACTTACTGCCAGACCTGGACTGTCCTGTCACATGTGTTCCTTGAAGGCAGTTTTATTAAGTAAACTGTATCCTTTGATTATTAAGTAAGAGACTGAGAGTCAAATAACTTAGTTTGGTATATTTTTGTGGGTCAGAAGTTGCCTGGATTTGAATTACTATAATAAATTCCGTGAAGCTACCAAACTTACATTGCTTTGGGTTATTAAATAATACACATAGAGATAATCATACATTATTTATAGAAAAAGTGGAAAGTAGCATAACTGATTGATACAAGGCCTGATAGAACATAAGAACTTTATTTTCTTGTCTACAATGGCACATTATACCCTGTCTTTTCACACTTAAGCATGGTTGCTTTAAGGTCAGCAAACTTTCCTTATTTACTGGTGGAACTGCTCAAAAAATATCTCCCTACAAATACCAAAATTTTACTTTTCTGGTTTTTCTTGGAAGGAAAGGAGCATTTGCTAACCAGGTGCCAAAGCACAGGTGGAAAGAACATTACACCAAAAAAATGCAAAAGCAATCCAGCACGCTTCTTTCCACTATAATAAAACAATGAACAGAGTCAACATTTAAGGCATGCAGGATATGATGAAGGAAGGAAGAAAACAGTGTCCAGAATAAAGTGAAAATATACTCTCCAATATGTAGGGCACTGTGTTGTTAATAAGATATATCAGCATGCTAATCTTATTAGTTTTGAGGAGAATAATTATCGTATTTCTTTGTGTTTAGTTCTTCATGGCCTTGATCTGGAAAGTGAGCATTGCATCTTTGAAAATCTCAATGGCACTGTGAACCTCATCCCACTGAACGGAGCACAGTGTTCTGTGAATGGTATTCAGATTACAGAGCCCACACACCTCAACCAAGGTATTTCCCAGCCTGATGTCACTTTTCATACAGCCTCTTTGTTTCTTTCTGGCAGCAGCACTGAAAAAATCTGCCTGTATATAAAGGGGTTATTGTTTAATTAATTTTAATTTCATGTCTTCTCAACTACAGCCCCAAACCATCAGGAAAACCACGGAGTTTTTATTCTGTCACAGAATTGCCATTGGTGAAAAGAGAATTCTTTATTAATTTCAACTACTTCGTAATCTTGAGTATGATGTGATAGTTACCCTTTGATTTTGTTTGTTTTTACACAAAGGGAACTCCATGCCAGATGTCTTACGTTGCTGTAATGTTAAGAAAAAGAATCTAAATCTCTATAGGACTAAAATAATGTCAGAGACACCCCTGCCCCCCTCCCCGAGCTTCAGGTCGGTCCTACTTAATACTATTGCCAAATCCTCTTGTACAGCAGGAGATTGAGCTGGAGTATCTGTTCTCTGCAGCTGTAGGGAAATGACAAAAAGGGGGAGGCTAACCCTTAGGGAGGAAGTTTAGAGAATTATAATTTTAATATAAAAGCTTTAAAATCTGGAAATGAAAAAGCAGCCAGGACAGCTGGGAACAAAGGTGTATTGTGTTGGCCTGGAAAATACTGACTGACAAGTGAGCTGGTGAGTGCTGCAGCAGAGGTTCAGGGTGTTTTATCTTCCAGGAGCACCCAGAATATCTCCCCATTCAGCAATGAGCTGAAAAAGACCTGTTTAGGAGTGGGCTTGTGGCACAGCTCAGCTGCTGAGAAACAATCTCACTTTAGGTTCCTGGAGAGAAGCTTTCAGACTAAGACTAGCCTAACAAAGGAAGGATGTAGTGTTGGACAACGGGAGTCTTGCATCTTTTGTGAACTCGAACAAATGCTGCCAAAGGCTGCTTGCAGAAAGTAAGGACTTTTGGTGTAGAGAGGTGACGTTGGGTTTGTTTATGTGGTTTTTTTTTTTCTTTTTTGGTGTAGCTTTTTTTTTTTTGTTTCGTTTTTTGTTTTGTTTTAAAGTGCCAATTTCCTCATGCAAATGCATTTTTCTATTACATATATGAAAAAAAACAACAAACACCAGCCCCCTTGGTCTTAAGTTTGGGTACATCCCATGGATAAATTGTTAATAACAGAAACATTGACATTAATGGCAAATAACGCTGTAAACAATCAAAATTGAGTTTGGATCTCTCATCTTATTTCTGCTGCATTTCAAAGGCAGTAAAGGTTCGATTGTGCCTCAAAAGAAAGTAGGAGTTTGGATGCTATTTCTCCCGTTCAGATGCCTCTCACAACTTTGTTTGTGTACTGTGAAAAGTGGAAACACGATTTTTTTTCCTCGTGAATTCCTTTAGACAGAATTTTGGAACTCAAAAGAGAAGGAGAGGAGAGGGATGCTTAGGGTTACTAAATAGTGAAAATCAGCTGCATAAGCTGACCTTTTTTGTGTGTAACCAGACTGAGTCTGAGAGGAAGGTACCAACCGTGACATTAGGTGTGCAAAACTGATTAAATCACTAGTTTAATGACTCGTGCACAATCCATGCATCCTGGCTGTGTTAGCGTTTAGTCTCACAGCATGAAGTGCCAGCCTCCTTAAATATCTGCTTTTAGGTGATGCTGATTAACTGCTGATCTATTTAAATGTTTCCGTTTATCATTAATAGCTGTTCATTTGAAAATGTGTTAGATTTTTAGACTGTCATGGAGTTTAAAAAAAAAAAAAAAGGCACAGTAATTAATTACCACTTCCTTCTACAGAATACTTCTACCATTTGTGAATTCTGGCTAATGTGGCTTTTTTCTTGTAAACATAACCAAACTACAATATTTTTTTTGCTCTTAAGAACATATAGTAGGATTTCTAAAGGTAATGGAATTAATGTTCACATTAATTAGAGTTTGTCCTTTTTCTTAAATATATCCTCACCTTAGAACAAGTTTTCAGGTTTTTGGGCCAAACTGTCAACCCTTCTGTACTTTAAAGAGAAACCTAGGAGTTATTCCTATGATCTGTCATCTGCGATTGACTCTTGTGTGCTGGCTGTTAAGTGTCTCTCTCCTGTTTTCTCTTAAATTTATGAAGTTAGAAACAAATATCTATGACTATTCATTCTGAAATTTTAATTATTTAAGTTTCTTTCACCTAGGGAGGTTTACAATGCTTACAATTATTTTTATCTTCATTTGAAAGTAACTGCAGGGATTTCATACAGATTTATGAAAGGTAATTCTGTCTAAGATAAGACTGAGGTAGATTGTTCGTGTGTCGAAAACTGAGCTTTTGTGTAGACAGCAAGAAGTGGCTGTAGTGCTTTTTGCCATTTATTTACCAAGACTGGGTGACTTAATTTGAGTTGGTATGCTAAATTAAGCTGATTTTAAGAGAAGCATTCCTTTCTAAGGACAGCATTTCACTTCAGATGGTAAGAATTCGTTTGTGGTTAACAGTTTTAAGTGGAACTTTTTCATACTATGAGTGTAATGGAGTCCTTTTTCTTTTTAAAAATGCCTCGTACTGACCGACAGATCAAATGCTTGATTCTGTGGTGGTGAACTTGGAAGACTTCCATGTTATGACAGTAGTGAGACATCACTGACAGTGTACTTCTTAGTAGGGAAGTATTAATCTTGGTGCCATTGTCTTTAAAATATGATAAGGATTGCTCAGAATCTCATTATTTGTGACCTGTACCTTAACTGATTAAATACAATAACAGACGTGCATTGAGCAATATGAATTATTCAAGGTTCTTCCCTCAGAAAATAGCTGTTGGGTATAAAAGTCTAATAATCCTGTTTTGAGTGACAATAAACTTCAGTGTTCCACGGAGAGAAGTAAAATGTGAGAGTACAAATAATGGAGATCTGGAGCTTTTAATGTAGGTGAATTCAAACCTGACAGTGATCAGTAGTGGATGGACAAGTTTGTTCTTGGTCACATCTGTGGGTGTTCCCATTGGATCTGGTATCTACTCCTGGCTTCCAAAGTAGCACTGTTGAAGACTGTATAGATCAAATTGGGGCAGCTGCTTCCTCTACCTATATTTATTCTTTGACTGAACTCCATGAACATGGTTGACCTTTGTGTCAGTCATGTTCATGCAGTGTGTGAACATGTGTGGGTTTTTATTTTTCTTTAAGTAGGAAGAGGAAGGAATAGACTGTATACATCAGTTAAGGTAGCTGTGACTGTGCATGGATACACACTTGCGTTGTCAAAATGCATTTTCATTTTGTTCTTGCTTAATGGAAGTCTTTGCTTACATGTTGTGTGTCTGAAAAATTACACGGTACTTTTGGGTACAGAATGTTGTCAGTGAGTGGTGTGTGTTTTTCTCATCAGGTGCTGTTATATTACTTGGAAGAACCAATATGTTTCGCTTTAATCACCCAAAAGAAGCTGCCAAGCTCAGGGAGAAAAGAAAGGTGAGATTAAATCAGCATTTGGTAAATTTTCACAATTTTCTTTCTAATACAGACATAACTGGATTGTTGTATATATGCCTTTTTTATTTGCTTTACATACTTTAGTTAATATTTCATCAAGTGAAGCAAAGTAAGAGTTTATAAACGTATCATTACTTGTCTAATAAATTTATTTTATGGTCTGTTGTTAGAGTGGACTGCTGCCTTCCTTCAGCTTGTCTATGACAGATCTTTCAAAATCCTGTGAGAACCTGTCAGCAGTTATGCTTTATAATCCAGGGTGAGTATATTCTAAAATGCAATTGTTATAATTCCAACCATTCTTCATTTTAGCTGTTTGAAATGTTCCAAAAACATTATGACTCAAGTTAACTGTTTTTCCTGAAAAAGTGCATTGTGAACTGAAAATTAAGATTTCTTGAGTTCATATATTACCACCAAAACCATGAAAAGGCTGAGAAATGGCTTGTGTTCTCACCTCTGTACCTCTGAGTAGGTGGCCAAGTTAGGATATGGAAAAAAGTTTTATTATATGGTTACAGTAACATAGAATGCTTATTGTAGAGAAGCTGTTTTTAATGATTTTACCACTGTTCTTAAATGACTTAGAGAGAATTGATGGTGTTTTGTTCTGATTTTTTTTCCATAGCTGGTGTTTTGAATTGAGTGTGAGATGAGGCACTTTAATCACCTATGTGCTTTTGAAAAATTGGCTGTAAATTGAATTATAGGCTTGGATACTGCAGCTTTATTCCCAAGTTTTACTGTGGGGTTGCTCTTTATCCATTAGAATTTAGGAAGATTGGACAGGTAATAATAACTTCAAGTTGAACGATGTCTAAATAACAGGGAGTATGTGTAATAACTCTGCTTCAAATGTGACTGTTACTCTTTTGCTGCTGAGCTACCCATGGAGATCTCAAGATAAATTACGACTTATTTTGAGACAGAGATGGTAAAGAAGATGAAAAAAAGTATGTGTATATTTTTCTATTTCTTTAGCTCTTCAAATAGCTCAATCTAAAAACTTACAGTGACAGTTGCTGGTATGTTTTCCATGAGCTGGGGGAAGTTCCTGGCAGTTGTTACCTCTGGTTATTGGTCAGCTATCCTGGGCTTTTCCCTGACTAATAATGTTGTTCTGCTACAATATTATGAATAGTTGTGTTATACTGGATAGTACTGACTATACTGTCAGTATAGAGTAGGACAGATTGTTTCAGCATTGCCTTGGAGGTCTTTCAGATTTTCAGCAAAATACAATGGCATGGGCAAGACCCAGCTGAAGGTGTGCTCAAAAATGATTTCCCAGCCCAAGAAGGCATACTGTCTTCAGATAATGCCAAATGGTGCCTTGTAGAGAGGATTTGTCTAGTAAACCTTAATTAAAAAAAAAAAAAAAAAGAGAGATAGAGAAAGTCTGGATAGTTACTTGATTGTCTCTGATGGAGTGGATTGTAGCAAATTCTTCTTTTTCCTAGATAAGTTTTATGGAATATAGCTTTTTTTTTTCTTATCAGTTCTTCAAACATCTTGCTTTGCTTTTCTGGAAGTTAAACAGTATAGATAATATAATTAGATTCTCAATGTGTGCAACAATTTTTAGAAACATTGCCATTTTTCCTTTTTAACACTTCTTGTGACTTTTACTTTCCTTTGTTGGGTGTGATTATGAGAACATTCTTGCTGTTGAAATTTAGGATAAGATTAGGTGAAATACTCATCATATTCCTGAACATTTCATGTCTGTGTTTTATTAAACTGTAAACTATAAGCAGAGGGTTAATTATTGATATTCTCCTGCTAGTCTGTATACAGTTAATTTGTGAACTGTCTTGGAGGAATAGATATTTTGTCCTGCTTAATTTGTAAACACAAGAAAGTCATTTTCATAGGGAATGCAAGTGACTTGTTTGTGAGCAATAAAACCTGTCTGAGGTTGTTTCATCGTCACTGTTATGCATGTGTGTTTTTCTAAGTGAGGAAGCTTGTGAATCATAGAATTGTTTGGGTTGAAAGGGACCTTTAAAAGTCACCTACTTCCAACCTCTCCTGCAGTGAGCAGGGACATCTTCAGCTCAGTCAGGATGCTCAGAGCCCCATCGAACCTGACCCTGAATATTTCTAGGGGTGGGCATCTACTACCCCTCTGGGCAACCTGTGCCACTTTTACCACCCTCATTGTAAAAAATTTCTTCCTTATACTTATTCTGAATCTACCATTACCCCTTGTCCTATAACAACAGCCCTGATGCAGAGTCTGTCCCCATCTTTCTTATAAGCCCCATTCAAGTACTGAAAGGCTGCTATGAGGTCTCTCCAGAAACAAAAAAACCTCAACCTTGGAAAAAAAACTCCAACCCTCAAATGTGACTGTTTTTACTTCTTTTATAACTGCTGCAAAGAGAAGGAAGGTTCTGACATTTGCACTGCAGTTTAACTGAGCCCTACAAATCAGTAGCAGAAAGCATCTTCTATAATTGATGCATCTTTATGGGCAGCAATTTGCCAGAGCAACTTCTCAGCTTAGGCTGGGGTTCAATGACAATTTTAAATTTATTTATGTTGATACTAACACTGTTAGTTTTTTTTTACCATCTCCTCCTTTTTTTCACCATCTCCTCCTTTTTTTAACCATCTCCTCCTTTGCGACAGCACTTGGGTTTTCCTGATCATGTCATGAGGTTGTCCTGAGATGTCATGTCCTGTCATGTTATGAGAGTGCAGAAAGTGTTACTTTAGTGGAACAGGGGGCTGGGATAAATGCAAGTTAAAGACAAGAATATGCTTTGAAGAAAACAGACCCCAAGCTCTCTACTTCCAGCTAAAAATGCTGCTAAGCAAGTGCAGTGCTGCAGTGGTTGTTCTTCTGAGTTGTGGCTGTTCAGCCTGGATGAAACATTTAATAAATCCTATCTCTGAGTATCAAAAGCAGGGTAGTTGTACCCAAGAAATTAGGTGGGGTTGAGCATCTTTCATTCTGGAAAAGTGCAGATGAAAAAGAATATTCTGCCTAAAACTTAGTTTGGATTTTTTTTTTTTTTTTCCCCAGCAGGGACAATAGTATGAACCTTTACCACAATAACTTGGAGTATCAGTTATCAGTATAACATGATGCTATACTGCCCACCACCAGTGCAGGCAGTAGATTCAGTACTGGCCCTCTGGGATTTTTTCTGTGCAGTGTTAGTAGATGACTAGCATTCTGCCTTTTGTTCATTTGCATTTTGAGGACTGCTTTTTCTTCCAGTCTCCGTGTTGATAACCTAAAGACCAATAGCTGAATTTGCAATTTCTGTAGGTTGCTATAAAAGCTTGTAAGATCTGGCATCTTCAGCAACCGATGGCAGAAGAGCCTGTGGGGTATTACCTTCAGTTGTGAAAGCAACATGAGGATCTTGCTTACTTTTCCATGTGAAAATCAGCATTATCCTTAATAGTGTTTTCAGATGGTCTTTTGTGTGTTGGGTTTTTTTTTTGGCTGTTGATTTCCCATATGTGGAGATAGTTGCATAAAATTTTGGCTTAACATGCAAAATTCTTTGTTCTGCTTGTTCCCAGTCTTTGTCTTTAATCTGGTGTCATGCAACACTGCTTCAGATAATAAGCATTGGATAAAATAGAATTCTGCACATAGATTTATGCTGAAGATTTCATTTGTGGGCCTTTTGTTAGCTACATGATACTGCAACTATAAAACTACTGATGAGAAACCTTGGTCTTGTCATGGATTTAGTATGGGGGGTTTTGTTTTGTTTGTTTGGTTTTGTTTTTTTTAAAATAATCTCATAAATTGGGCTACTGAATGGCATTGTAATATCTTTGTAGTTCTGCCAGTCCTCAGTCTTTCCTAACAGATGTTGTACCAGATTGTACTTTTGTGCTGTGTAAATTAAACTACTGTAGTACCGTGCTAGTAGAACTGACTTCCTTTCTCTGCAGCTTATCTACACTGCTCTTATCACTAGATATGAAACATTTTCCAGGAAAACGGTGTCTATTTAATTCAACACTGATCAGATTAAGTTCCTTTGTGGTAGATCTACAAAGAAGAAAGAGTGGATTCTAGTCTTTAATATCTGTATGTTTCTTTTTAATTTCAAGCTAATATATTTTTTTGCTATTCACAATAGTGCTCACATTAATAAAGGGAGTAGAGGTTATGTGAAAAAGATATTTATTGGGATAGACTAGACCGGAAAACATCAGTCTGGCATCTGTGCTTTGTAAAACTGCCAGTGATCTGCTATAGCCAATGGTTTTGGGGGTTTTATTTTTGTGCTGCTGAGATATTTGTTTTTACTAGCTTCCTAAAGAAACAAGGTGTCTGCCATCAGGTCTGTCCTGCCTCCCCAGATTCTCTCCTGTCCTGAAATAACTTTGAGTCCACAATGAGTTTGAAGCCAATATTCCAGAGATAATGGTCTCAAAAGTGGTGAATTCCTAAATATATTAAGAAAATAGGCAGGCAGCTGAGGAAGACAGGCAGCATTTTTACCCCTGAAGGAATAAAGGCCTCAGTGTGAGCATTTAGAGAACGGAGACACCACAAATAACCCCATGGCAGGAGAGCCTTCAGAGGAGCTCCGACCATCTTAGGCACCACCAGGCAATGACAACCCTTCTCTTCACAGGAGTATTTATTGGTCTAAAATGGATTAAATATACATTTTTAAAATACCTCTGTGTTTGGAGGCTGTGGACTGGGGTGTTGATGATGATGATGCTGGTTCCTATTTGGCTGTGGGAAGGAGCCCTTTTCATTGAAGAACCACTTTTGCATAGTTCACACCTTTTTCCTGAACGATGTTTTGAACACTTCCAGCTTCATTTCAGTGTAAGGTAAAACTGATTGTTGTGACACCCCTGTTGAAGATATTAGGGACAACTCCTCCAAGAGAAAATCATGGAGTTTTTAACCACTGACCTGTTTTTATACCAGACTGATTGCTATGATGGCTCATTTTCCATGTATTAGATCTCAGTCAAAAGTTAGTTACCATGCTTATATAAAATATGTCTGCCAAATTACATGTTTTATAGGACAATCAAAATACTGAAAGGTTTTTGCTCTGGGTTTTGCACATTATGTTACCTGATCTGAAACATTTTACTTCATTATGGCTTAACCAAGCATGGGAATACACTTAAATCATTCTTTGCCAACTGCCTAAGCAAAGGTGGTTGATGTCTGACAGTGCTCAAAGGACACATGCATTTCCACAAAGCAGAGCTATATTCACTGGGATCTGTATTATTTTGGACTAAAGTAATGTTGAATATAGTGGCATTTGTTAACCGAACCCTAGGTAAGAAGTGATAGCTAACAACCTGAATTCCAGATAGTAGACCATAGCCAAAGGGAGAACTTTTGAGGTATAGCTTAAAAAAAAAAAAAAGGTGAGGGAAAACCCAAACCACATGGTAACCATTAAAGTACATTTTTGCTTTCTGAAGGCCCCCTAAGTTTGCTTTCTGTTCTCTTCCAATGCTTTGTGGGTTTTGCAATGCTGCTTCAGGAATTGTGATCAAATTAAAAACACTAAGTTATCATCATCTCTCCTTGGGCTGTAGAGTGCCCATCTTAGTTTAATGCAAATGTGAAAAGACTCTTGATGAGACAGTTACATAAAAGCTCTGAATGGCTGGAGTTGTGTATGAAAATCCACCTTGGCTAATCTCTCAGGGATTATAGAAGGCATTTTTAAAAATGAATTTCTGAGAGTTAGGGAAAAATGGAATTTGCCAAACTGGTCATTCTCCAATATTGCAGCCACTAGAAAGATGCCACTTGAGCATGTTAGGAATCAAAGTTCATTAAAATAGCTTTAAAAAAGTTAGATTATTGGTGTACTTTTTCCATATTTCCCAGGGCATTTTCTTTTTGTTGTAGGCATTTCTATGATTTTAGGAAGAAGTATCAAAAATACTTTATTTTTAAAAACCTGTCTATGTAATTGTGATCATGTTATCTTAAATTGAAGTTTGTCAAAAACTTGTGGTGCAGTCTTGCATTTTTTTCCATGTTTATGAACTGTTTCACTAACCTGCACATCCTTAAACTGTAACATGCCTGAAATAAATGAGTATTTGTGTATTTGGTTGAATAATTTAGTTCATATATAGGTTCTCTTTGCCATTTTTAATATTTATTTAATTTATTTTATTTATTTAATAATTTATTTAATTTTTAATATTTATTGTGAATAACTTCCTTAAATAAAAGGTAAATCTTTCAAAGGAAATTAAAATAAGAAAAATATTTCCATACAACTGTAATAAAAGCTGATATTAAAAATTACATAAAGTGCTCTCCCCTGATTAATCAGATCCCTATCAAACTAAATACATTAAGATCTCAACATATTTTAAATAAATGGATTTTAATTCTGTTCAGTGCTTTAATGTTGCAGTTTGGGGCTTTTCAACTCCGCTGATTACATCCTAGTAATGTTTTGGATTTTTCTTTTTCTTGGAAGGAAAAGGAAGAACTGCAAGCATCCACTTGTAGTTTTGTAGCGCTTTTCCTTCTCTGAAAACGGCCAAGTTAATAAACCGTAGGGTGATGAGCATCATTTTAACTATCACTGACATTTGAAAAATGTGCTGAGAAAGAACAGTTATTTAAGTTTTACTTCTGAGCTGTAATGTGATGAATGTTCTATGATTCTAACCAATTTAACCTCTAACACAACAAACTGTTGTTGATTTTGAAGTATTCTGTACTGCTAATATGTTTTTTTCTATCAATTCCTTTCTCAATTGATTGCTCTGTTCCCCCCTGCCTCCCATGGCAGTCTTTTCCCTGTAAAAGGACCGATCTGTCTAAGGTAGAGAAATTAAATTTCTATATATTGATTGCCATGTCTGCATGTAGTTAACTCAAAAGGCTATGCTAATCATTTATATGTCTCTTTAAACTTTCCCTTTTAAATATATTCTTTCCCCAGAAATTAATTTATTTTTCTGTTTATAGTCATGGCAGGCAGCATGATATCTAATTTGTAACCCTAATGAAGAAACTGTTTTCTGTTCTTGTAGAAACTAGTTTTATGAAACTTCATTTGTATCATTGTTATCATCTTCTAAACAGAGATTTAACTGCTTCATATCTTCCTATTTTTGTGATATTCAGGAAATAAACTTTTAACTGTATTCTCTTTTTTCAAATCAGGCTGGAATTTGAGAGACAACAACGAGAGGAGCTTGAAAAATTAGAAAGTAAAAGGTAACATTCTCTGTGGTATTTATGTGTATCTCTATGTACACATTATAGACTCATTTAAATCACTAATTTGGGATCATGATGTTACTCAGCAAGCAGAGGATCCTGAATTGCTGAATTGCAGCTAATTGTGGTTTTTATAAGCAAAGAAACTCTGAAACACAAAGATATGAGGAGGATAGATTGTACAAATATAATATATTGCCTTTGCTCTTAATTTTTGTGGTGGTTTTTTGAAAGACAGCAAATTACATTCTTTATTGAGGTGTTTTTTGTGTTTTTTTTTTAGTTTAGCTGCCTTTAGATTGATTCGTGATAGCAAAAACTCACATGTTGCACTCTGCTTCTCTTACTTAAAACTGTGGTGTACAATGGACATACTAATAATGCTTATCAGAACATTATTTGGGTATCAGTTTGAAGTACAGAGGAAAGCATTGTTGTCAGCTGGCAAACTGAGCTGACCGTTCTGGCTCTCATACCTGCTAAGATTTTGGAGGTGATAGCTTGGGCCTTGTTGCAGATCCCAGCACTGATTACATTCATACACTGAAAGCCATTCTGCCATCTCAGCTTTAGATGGCTTGTTCCATTTTGAAAGAGCTCTTTATGTAGTTGGACTAGGTGAAGTAAACTCAGAAAACCTCTGAAACTCTGAAGCACTAAAAGATGCTGTTCAGCAATTGATGCCACATAGGATCACTGATATTTATCCCTTTTGTCATATTTGTGGGATTTGAATTCAGATTGTGCTGAAATTGGTTTGCTTGTGGTTTAATTTATCTGACTTTTACTTCTCACAAAATAACCGACTGACTTGCAAGTTGTGTCTACTTGTATTGTGGGGACAGTGGTGACCTTCAAGACTGTCCCAGTTTGGAATGCACTTAGAACCTTTAAAAGAGAGATTACATAGGACATAGTAATTTGTTTTATATCTTATAATCCATTTATCAGTAACTCGGGGTCAGAGAACACATTGTTTTAATTCATCTATTGGCTTAAATTTGGTAAGGCACATTGCTGATCAAGTTCTTTTATACAAGTTTGTGTGTATGAGAATGTATATGTAAAAAATCTTTATTCATTTTTCACTGTGTGCATTGATGCGCTTTATCAATATTTTTATTAGATTTGACAAAACTAATAAAGTCTTAATTTTCTACTAACAGAAGTGCTATGTAGCATGTTTTCCTATAACTTTATATATCCACAACTTTTTATGTTGACATAGACTATATGAGCTTCTTTTCCATTTGTTTCATGCATCGTGTCGCTTCCAAGCAGTGCAAGATCTCAACCTGTGGCAAAACAAAACTATTAAAGAAAGAAATGGCTATATATATACTGGAAAATCCTAGACCAAACCTTATTAACTTCATGCAAATGTTTTACTGCAGGAAACAAATAGAAGAGATGGAAGAAAAACAAAGGTCTGACAAAGCGGAACTTGTAAGAATGCAGCAAGAAGTAGAGTCACAGCGGAAGGAGACAGAGATAGTTCAGCTGCAAATTCGAAAACAGGAGGAGAGTCTGAAACGGAGAAGTGTTCACATCGAGAGCAGGTTAAAGGATTTGCTGGCTGAAAAAGAGAAATTTGAAGAAGAGAGATTACGGGAACAACAGGAGATAGAGCTTCAAAAGAAAAAGCATCAGGAAGAAATTTTTGCCCGGGTCAAAGAGGAGTTGCAGCGACTACAAGAGCTTAATCATAATGAAAAAGCAGAGAAAATGCAGATTTTTCGTGAACTAGAAAGACTTAAAAAGGAAAAAGATGAGCAATATGTTAAGCTGGAGTCAGAAAAAAAAAGACTTGAAGAACAGGAAAGAGAGCAGGTGATGCTTGTGGCTCATCTAGAGGAACAGCTTCGAGAGAAGCAGGTCATGATAGAGCTCCTGAAGAGAGGGGATGTACAGAGAGTTGAAGAAGAGAGAAGAGACCTTGAAGATATTAGAGAATCTCTATTGAAAGTCAAGGAAGCCCGCTCTGAAGGTGATGAAAACCATGAGGAATTAGAAAAAGCACAGCATGATTTTGTAGAGTTTAAAAGGAAACAGCTGGAACAGTTGACCATTTTGGAAAAAGATTTAGTTCAGCAAATAGATCACCTAGAAAAGGAAATAGCAGATGAAAAAGGGGCTCTGGAGCACTTAAAATTTGCACATGAAGAACATTTAAATCCCAAGAGGGATGATGAAGACTCTGTGGATCCCATACTTAAGGCTGAAGAAGCTGACAAGATAAAGCCCGTGGAGTACAGGCTCCAATCTAAAGTACGCCAGCTTGAGTACCTGAAGAGTAATCATTTGCCAGCTCTGCTGGAAGAAAAACAAAGAGCTTCTGAAGTCCTTGATAGGGGCTTGTTAGGGTTAGATAATACTCTCTATCAAATAGAGAAAGAAATAGAAGAAAAAGAAGAGAAGCTTGCCCAGTATAGAGCCAGCACAAATCAGCTGCAGCAGCTTCAAGAAACCTTTGAATTCACAGCCAATGTAGCTCGTCAGGAAGAAAAGGTTCGGAAAAAGGAAAAAGAAATCCTTGAATCAAGGGAAAAGCAGCAGAGAGAGGCTCTGGAGCAGGCTGTTGCTAAGTTAGAAAGGAGGCATTCGGCTTTGCAGCGTCGCTCGACGATCGACTTTGAAATTGAAGAGCAGAGGCAGAAGCTGGCCACCCTGAACAACAGCTGCAGTGAGCAGGCAGGGCTGCAGGCCAGTCTGGAAGCTCAGCAGAAAGCCCTCGAGCAAGACCGAGAACGGTGAGTCCTGTGGTGGCTTCTGTTGATTAGAACCTACCCAGAGAAGGTGAATCATTTTATACTCTAGATGTTGAGAGCAAGACTTGTTCTGTGTCCCGGTATTTGAGTTTCTCCATGAGTTTCCAGTAGTTTGCCCAGAATTGAAACTCTGTGTTGTTTTCCAAAGGATTCTTGCTCACTCATAGATTTCTGTTGTGTTCAGAGACTTATCCTGTCCTCAGCAGGATATTATTTGCATTAGCCAGCACAATAGTTTAAATTGTTTGACAAAGCTCAGACAACCTTATGTTCTGCCCTTACAAAAAACAGACCATCTAACAACTTTTTTTCTCTTAAAATATTTCTGTGTAGCATTTTGTTTCTTTATTAGTAACCAGTCAGATGTTTGTCAGAGCTTGGAAATGAATAGTTACAGTGGACCTACCAACTGTCTCAACTAGTGATGTACTGAACACTTCTGATATTCACAGTAAACAGGGTTAATGTTTAATTTTTTTATTACTGGTTTCAGGGCTAAATAAAAATAAACTAACTATATATCTGTGTAAAGTTGATGATGCTTTTTAAGGTTATTGGAAAATACACCAAGGCTTTAATACTGCCCTGTGTGGTGACAACCTCTTCTAAGTACAGAAGCAGTGCCATCAGTTAAACACATGATATCTGGTAACATGACATTCAGCCCAAGTGTGGGAAGCTCAGACAAAATTGATTCAGGTGGGGAAGGATCTTTCTGTGTGGAAGCAGAGGAAAATATCTTTTGTTTCATTTTTGACCTGAGTGAAAATCCACTGGGATTAATGCATTTTGTCCCTGCAGTACAGAAAAAGGGCAGAATTGTAATTTTTAAATGTTTTATCTGATTTGTTAATACTGGAGCTTTAAAACCTGTGAATATTGGTGAAACAATGAAGTGGGGTTTTTTTCTTGAGGTAGCATTTGTCATTTGCTTTTTTAATATTTCACTAATTATATGAATCCTCTTTCATAAGCCTTTGAAGCAGATGCTTGATTAAAAAAAAAAACTATGAAAACAAACTTGCCTATAGCCATATTGAAGAGCTCTTCTGGATTCCTTTCCTGTTAAACCATTATCAGAAGAGAATAGTTGCTTTCTATACACTGTGTAGAGATCACTTTTTCAACATTTATAGCTACATTGTTTGGATTTTAGTTAAGCATTTTCAATACTGATTTATCATTTTGTAGTGGATATTGCCATTATTTTCCGTAATTGTCTGGGACATAAAATCTCATTTTCTATACTAAGCACCTCGCTCGACTAAAGTGAGCTATAAACAACTAGAGTTTCCACAAAAATAGGCTGCTTAGTTAGCCCTCAAGAGATTGCTGTGTTGTGTGATAAGTGAAAAAATATGTTGAAAGCTAGAAGACTGGGGTTTGGAAAAGACACCAAGGAAGTGAAAAGATATATTTTCTTTTCCTTGTTTTTTTCTTGTTTACTTTAAAGTCCTCCTGCACAAGCTAAATAGAACTTTGAAGTCTTTCAGTGAATAGCCCGTGGGCCTGAATAATTCAATTCAGAATGTTTTTGTGAATGTTGAGGCAGAAGAAAAATCTTAAAATATGTGATAGTGTGTTAAACGTTTCAGGTTACTTATTGCTCTTGTGTTTGAGTTTACATTGCACACTACATGATGTAAGCATATGAATTACATATGTTTCTTATTGTTTATCTAGATCCCATTATGTGATGATATGCTCTAGTTCAGTGTTAGCTCTCTGAAAATGTTTAAGTGCAATATTCATTTTGGTTTTTGTTTTTTTTCAGTTTGAATCATAGGTAAGCTCAAATTCTTTCACCTACAGTCATGACCCCAAAAAAGATAATTGAAAGTGAGCTTATAATGGAATACTGCATATACATTTTGTCTTTACTGGCAGAGGTTTGGGCCAATAGAATGAACATAAAGCAACTTTAGAGTCAACTTTGAGGCAATGGGATGCATCACTCACGAGTGGAAAGGTGCAGTTTACCATTCTTACTGGTGGATGCATCACAAGGCTGACTAAGCTCATAGCTATAAAAAGTGATACCTGTTCGTATTAGGATGTTTACAAACCAAGAGATAAGCTTTGTTCCTTTAATATAATTCTGATTTTTGTGCTTAAATTGATTTTCCATAGATGCAAACACTCCACTATATCCAGCAGCCATCTACCATCCACTTCCCCTCAGGACACAAGATTGTTTTGCTGCTAATCAAAAGAAACAGATGGTTTCTGGCAGTGCTGCAAAAAATACTCTAAAAATGAAGTAACAATTCATCCTAAGACTCAGCATTCATAATCTCTTTAATTTTCTTTTAACCCCCGGGATGGAATAAAGTAGTCATAGCATTGTACTTCAATTTAGATTTATACAATTGTAGGAGAAGTGGTAGAATCCCAACTTTGCATACTTTCCCAGTTTTTACAAGAATTTCTTTTATTATTTGATTTTTAAGTGACCTCTAGAAAAACAATTACCTTTAGAGACAAGAGTTGTAATGAAACTGGGGGAGATTATTACTGTGTTACTAATCTAATCTCAGCTACATTGAAAGTGAAAAGGGTGTTCTGGAGTTTACTTTGTTATCATATAGTTTAATTTGACTAACTGATAAATATTGCAGGAAGTGCTTTTTATTTCATACAAAATGCCTCAGGCATTTTCAGTCAAAAAAAAATTTCATATTGTATTCTGTGCATAAATTTGGCTGGAATGAAATGTATTTGTTAAAGAAAGCAAGAAATCATTCAAAAGATGATTTATTAGGTGCATATATAAAATAAGTACTAGAGGTTTTATTTTGTAAGTATGTTTTCAAAAATATATATACAGATGGTATAACTGGAAAATAAAATTTATATATATATTGTACAGAATTTAAAAGATTTTCTTACAGTATGTTTTCCCGCATCAGTGTTTTAGGTATTCTTTGGGTTTTTGTGTTAGTGCTTAGTATTTCGAGTTTTAAATTTTTTTCCCATTTCTTCATTTACTTCACATTGGAAGGTAATAAATGAGGTCACCGATAGAGTTCTGGAAAGAGGAAAATTTATTCAAGTGATTCTAATAGATAGGCTAGGTCTTATGACTTAATATTTAATGTGCTAAGTTAGATACCTTTTGCACTGGAAGTTATTGAAGTTGTTTTATTCAACTTAATACTGCTGTTGAAACGTGTATTTGAACTGTCTCTTTTCCCATCTAAATGTGCTTAAAGAACAATTATGATTTTTAAACCTTCATAAATATTAATACCTACAATCTTACATACATGTACAGTTCAAGTACATTACTTCCCATCGGAACTATGGAAATCAACTCTAAACCAAAGAAAATTACATCTTAAGATTTTTTTTTTGATAGCCTGGACCAGGAAATTCAGCAGCTGAAGCAAAAAATATACGAGGGTGATGGTGCTCAGAAAGGAAACCATGGAACACTGGAAGAGAGACTCTCCCATAGCACTTCCCCTTCCAGCCCAGCAAAGCCACAGCCACCCTCTGCTCCTCTAGTTGATGATAGGTAGGTAACATTGCTTCCTGCAATGTTTTGGTAGGAATACAAACAAAAAAAGCTTTTGATAAGAAATATTTTGAAAGACCGTTCTGCCAGGGTTGGATTTTATTTAAGCACTGTAATTGTACTTAAGAACTAGAATTTGTGTGCTGTATTCTACTATAAATAACCAACAGCCTAATCTGTTGTTTCTGTGCAGTTTGTTTTAGAATAGAGGGTTGGGAAACTGTAAGCTAAAATGTATTTAAATTGTTGTTGTGTTTACAGTTACTTGTCTATATGGTTTTGCTTGGTATACACTTAAGGCAACAAAGTAAAACCCTAACCCAAACCTTTTTTAATAGGGCAGCTGCCTGGTATCACTAAAATCTGTTTCATCTCTTTTTGTTACGCTTACACGTGCAGTTGTTGGTACCAACTCCTGAAACATTCCTTCTGCTTGAAAACTAAACCTTTGTTAGCCCAAGTTGCTGATATCACAGCAGTGATAAATGCAAACTGTGAAGTTACTGAAGATGCAAGCCCAGCCTTCTAGTTCTCCTTCATCACTCTTAGTCTCATTGCCACTTACACGTAGAACTGTACACATACTGTAGCAGTGGCTTAACCTGTGGTATATTAATTTGTCTAATTGTGATAGTAAATTGTTAACCTTTGCCTATTGGAGAAACATTCGCTCAAAAAGTCCAGAGGGATAAAACAGGTCTAACATTAAGCCTGCTAATTAAGAGTTGTGCAGTACTTAGTATTAGAGGCATTTCAAAGAGCTCTTTAGTCTGTCTTAACTCTTACGTAAAATGCACTCTTTTTACACACACACACTCTCCTCTGTATCTTGCAGGATAAATGCCTTTATTGAGCAGGAAGTGCAGAGAAGGCTCCAGAATATTCATCATAAAGCTGAGGATAACAATGTTACTGTGGCCTGGTCTACAGAAAGTTTAAAGGTGAGTAGAGATGGGTGGGAAATCTGACATCTAATGGACTGTGTGAAACCACAAATTTAGTTTTGTTGTTCAATAATTTTCATGTTTTTCTATGTTTACTTAGTTTTAATTTACAAAAAAGAAATAAACAGTAAATCAGGGATGTCAGCTTTCAGATTTTGATCATCTTTTTACTTCCAGTGGCTGGTTTATGTTGTATTCTGTGGGGTTTTTGGCAGGGAATAATGTGTAAATGGCAATACGAAGTTTTCAGGCAAAGTAAAATTCTTCATTTTATGTCAGGAAAAAATGTGTTGATAAAAATGAATGTTATTCTGAATGGAATTCTATACTTGTAAACAAATGCCCATTCAAAAACTGGTGATCTGATTGATCTGAAGACTGGGTTGATTGACTTCTAAGCCAGTGGTTTTCATAAATATTGATAAGAAAATTGTTATTTTTGTCTATTAAAAGGAATGTCTCTTCCTCTGAATACTTTTAAATGAACTTATACAAGAAAGGCACTCTTTTTAATAATCACCTGTACCTTTTTTGTGCTTAGGATAATGAGAGGCTTAATAACGGCACCGTTCAACGGAAGCTGAAGTATGAGGTAGGTCATAATTTGTCAGAATGAAATGGTTGTCTTAAATTATGGCATGCCCTGTAATTAAAATTCTTAATGTTTAGCTGCATAATTAGAATTTTGAATTCACGGCAAGATTAATGGCTAACAGACACGGCAGAGCATTTTTCCAGCTGGAATTAAAGTGATTATTTTTTACAGATTGGATCTAGCTTTTTCCTTGTTTGAAAGGTGTGGCGTTATTGTGGATCTCTCTCCCTTGTTTTGCCATGATCCTTAATTTGGAACAGTATCCCTTTCCTTATTTTTAGAGGAGAAAAACATTTAATGAGGAGAGATTGTCTGAATTCAGCATATACTTGACATTTTTGACTCACAGTGAACTATTGTAATGGTGTCTATAATATTAGCACAAAGAACCAGGCAAGTTTGCCTGAATCCTGTCGTGGAGGATTCGTACATTATATTTATGTATTTTTAAACTTAGGCCTATATACCTCCTACTATATTTGCTTGTCTAACTGTTGCTTGAAACACAGTTATTTTTGGAGAGTAAATCCTGAATACCTTTATGGATTAAACCTTAACAATGGGAGGGCTGCAGCACTTCAAATTTGGACTTTCTTGGACTTTGACACTGTTATTTTTAAGCTGTGTTGGAGTTTTTTTTGCACTCCCTTGACTAGTATAGCGTTACTTTTTTGTGTATGTATGGGAAAATACTAAAAGGGCTTATAAGTTTCTGCATCACCCTTTGACTTTCCTGTGGTTTTTGAGGAAAGCAAATATAAACCAAGTGAAATGGATACTGTACAGAGAAAAAGCAATTGTGGGCTGAAAAGATCAACCATTCCTGAATCAGATCTCAATCACTTCTCTTGGATTTTGTCTCTCTCATTTTGAGAGATCGTACCAATTTTGAATGATTGCTCAAACCTAATCAAAATCAATCCTCAATTTAAGAAATGTTCAGATCAGAAGATTTTACAAGGATGTTTCTGTTTTCTTCTTTTGAAATTTTTAGCAGACATGTCAACAGTGGCAGCCACACTATGGCTTTCCATTTCTCTCTAAAGATGGCAATTGTGCTTCTGAGTTGCATGGAGAAAACACAGGAGTAAGAGACCATAAGAAACAGAAGGCATATACAGAGATACTGGATTTATTTTCCAGTTCTGGAAGAAGCTCCTCCTTTTTTACGTCAGAGAAGGCATTTCAGAATGAAAGGAATAATTCGGAACAGGAGAGCTTTGCTTGTCATCATGACATTAAAAGTAGTTTAATTCACTCTAAAAATACTAATACTTTAAAGAGTAAAAATGTTTCTTATCAGAATGTTTTATCTACTTCTTTACAAAGTCCTGACTTTAATAATGTGGCTTATTCACTCTGCAAGGTTGAAAATTTCAGTCATTTTGACGATAAAATAATTACTTCTCTAGATTGTGACAGCTCAAGAAGTGAATCTAATTGTTCCCACTCGAAACAGCTGTCTCCTGTAGAATCCTTAATGGGTGCTAATGAGCAGACTGGCTTTAACAGTGTATCATGCCTTTTTTTTCCTCAGTCTAATATGCATTCTGAAACAAAAACTTATAAAGAAAACAGCCCATTAAATGCAGTGCAGCCAGCAATTGAAGACCAGTCTAGTAATTCTCAGCTTCCAACACAAAAAACCTTTGATTTGATCCCTTTTAAGTCAATAGTTTCTCGTTTTGGTGTGAGACCAGAGCACACTTCCAGTTTGGGGTCTCTTGTCAGTAAGCTTTCCTGCCTTTACAAAAATACCAGTAGTCAGCTGCTCAACAGTGCTGTGGTTTCCAAACAAATCAAGGAGTTGGGAAGTTTGTGTGACAGAAGCGAGAGGTGTGCACAAGCGGTATCACTAATAAAAAATCTACCATTTATAAGGAACTTGCAAGTAGATGTGTTCTTCAAGTCAGATGTGAATCAAGACATGTCCCACACTACTGATGACGCCAAAGCTCATACTGAAAATGTCATTCAGCCTGAGTCTCCTGTGCAAGAGGCTGTCACAGCGTGTGTGAGCACAGAGATCTTGGATGCCTGTACGAGAAAGCCCCCTGAGGGATTTGCATGTTGTAGTAAAAATGAAGAGCTGGAAAACAGTTTTGTGTTGAGACAGAACTTTGTGCATTTTCCTGATGTCTTTTTGAAACTTCAAGTCTTCTCCCTGGAAAAAGTACTGGAATTTTTGACCTGTGCTTTACCTCAGATTTCTGTTAGGATGGAGGAGTTGAAAGGTATCTACTGGCTTGCTGTTGGCAATTGCAAAAATCCTTACCCAGAACCTGCTTGCTTGCTTTTGTTCAGCTCCATTCTGTATGTTGTTGTTTCATCAGCTGAACAAGACAGCTGCCAGAGTTCCTTGGCACTGCTTTGTGAGGTTCCTATTGACTCTCTAAAGGAGATTCAAGTTGGCTTTGCTGGACAGAATATTAGTCTTCTGTGTTCTGCTGAAGATGGTTTACTCACAATATTTACCTACAACAAGCACTTCACTCAAAGAATTTGCCACGACATAGTGAGCATTTTGATTTCTGCAGTGGATGATGATGCTTATTTAAATCACCAGCTCTTGAAAGGTGATTTGATTCAGATTTCACTTGACTGGACTTCAGATGTAAAAGACTTGGTTTTTTCAAACGGAGTGCGATTGTCCTGTAAATTTCAAACTGAGTTAGCTGATCTGGTTTACTTACTCCATGAAAATATGGGAAGTATTAAACCTCCATTAGGTGACATTCATGTACTGCTATATACCTCAGTGAAAGTAGACTGTGCTGAGCAGACTGTGTATAGAACTCTTGTTCTTACAACTACTCATATAGGTCTCTTAAAGGAAAATCATGCTCTGAACATACAGGATGCTTCCTGCCGGCGATCACAGTTTGACACCCTTCAGTTGTACAGTTTGAATGATATCCGATGTGCAGTTTTGCCTGACAAAGAGAATTGCACAAAAATTGAGCTTGTGTTTTCTAGAAGGAGCAAGGTTGGATCTGATTCAGGAACTGGCTTTTCTAAATACTGTGAAAAAGAAATAAATACTCAACTGACAGTCATCCCATCAGTTCTTCAAAGCAGTTTGCATATCCCTTTGGAAATCTGGAAATTAACATTCAGTTCAAGTGAAGAAGCCATTTGGCTAATTATGCATCTGACTAGGTGTTGAAATCCAAATACGTTTAGATACATTCAAAATAAGAGGGTAATGAATATTGATAAAATCCTTTTTTGCTGCCTTTTTTTTTTTAATCAATAGACAAAAGGGACCTTTGAGCCTCTAAAGGAATGCCATAGACTGTGTACACACATCCTAGCAATAATAATTATTACTTGAGTGCTTGCTTTTTGTGGGTCTCTGCTGTCCTGTACATACATTTCCTTTGGAAAGTGAGGAAATTTAATGTTTCTATGTTATGTGGTAGGTGGATGAGAACTATAATTACAGCTCTGTCTTCTGATTTCCATTTTGGCTGTGTTTTCTGGCTCCTTCCATCTACTATCTGTCTTCATTAACGTCTTGTCCATTCCTCCTCGATTGCCTTTTCCGTAATTTTTCTGAGTATCTCTGTTTTTCATGCTCCTCATTTATTTCATGCCCTTGATCTCAATCAATAGCTCAAAACATCTGCAAATTTTTTTATCTTACATTCACTGCATGCTCTTAGTATTACAGATATTTACAGCTTTTATACATGCGATTTTGAGAAGAATAGCATTGACAATTCTCTCCCGCTTCAGAGTTTTGCATTTAAGGTTGATTGCACTTTCACAAATCAAAGTTTGTCACAAGTGCAAAAAGAGCTGTGCTTTAAATAGCATTTCAACCTTTGGTCATGCTACTATACCTGTGGCAGGAAATGTTTTGGGGTCTGTCATCTGCGTGCGTGTTTCTCATGCTGTAACTGGATAGCTGACAACTGGGGATACAGCCTGACAGCTGTCCGTGTAATGTGCTTGGCCTTACTTTCACCTCTTTCTGCTTGCTTACTGGTGGGGTTGTTGATGCTGAGAGATTGCATCTCTTACAGTCTATTTAACAGTACGTACCAAGAAAGAATGGAACTATTGAACATTAGTAAAAGATTTCCATTAGTGGAGGCTTAATACAAGGTTATTTTTTACCTGTTACCTCTGTCAGATGTTCAAATGATAAGTGAGCTGTGCTGTCTCCCATCTTTTGTTTCTTCCCATGTAAAGGGAGCTTGAATACCTTTTGAATCCTGTTGCTTGAATGTGCCATCTGCCTCGTTTGAGGAAGATGGTTCTTGGCAGAAAAAACAGTGGTATCTAATCTGAAATTCTAAATTCTGTAAGCATATTGCCAGCAGAGGTGCAATCTTCCACTAGACAGAGTTAGACTTCGGTCTCTCTGCTGGTATAAGAACATTTCCCATTTGTTTTTACCATATGTTAAGCCATGATAACGTAACTCACATGGGATTTAAAAAGAAATAGCTTGCACTGGATGAGAAAGTTATGTCTGGAAGGATGAACGCTGGTTTGGATAGAGAATTATGGGGGTTTTTTACATTACAAAACTTGCTACTTCCTTAAGGAAGTCCAGAGATGAGCAAAATATGTCATATTATTTTGAGGTACAGTGAGGGGGAGTTAGCAAAGAAAGTGCACACAAATATCTCACTGAATGTGGAGTAGACGGAGCAATAAGCTTGTATCAGTCCTGTTCAGGAGTGGCTCCCTCAGTGACATCACTGAGGCATTTTTTTTCTGGCCCTTCCCCAAAATTAACACTGAGTGGCACTATCTGGGAGGACTGTCTTGATCAAGGGTGTTAAAGGAAAAAAATTTCTGCAACCAATTTCTTTTCAGACTATACCCCAAAGTTAAATGTTTGTGCATACTGTGTTTCCCAATAATGTGTTTTTCCTTTGTTGTGCTTGTTTTCAAATCTAACTCAGTGAATATTCTGCATTTTTATGAAAAAGAACAACTTCACAGCAATATCTTTTATCCTACTGTAAAGTAAACATAACATAATGATCATTGTTTATGAATATCAAAAGCATTATTTAATGCATTAGGGTGTGTTTTCCACAACACTTTGTGTTTGAAATTGTTTTCCTCTCTGAGTATTATTATTGTTTGTAATAGTTCTCTGGAAATGATTGCCAATAAATTATGTATTGACAGAGGTGGCTTTAAGAGTGACTTTATGGTTTTATTGTTGATTTAAAACAGATTATATTGTTGTCAGGGCAATGAACTCCTCTTTTCCCCCAAGGAAAGAATTACTTACATTCCTATGCTTCAGAAATGAGTTTTAGCTGAACAGCCAATAATGTGGGGAGTAATGAAAGAAGGGCAAAATGGACAGAAGAAAATATTTGTTGTGAAAACAAAGGTCACCAAATTTTTTCCCATTTAAACAAACTTTTTTAATGTTTTCTTAAAAAAAAATAAAAAAAGGAAAAGGGAAGTTTATGGGAAATATCCCCTAGATAAAGCCAGCGGAATGAAAATTAACTTTCTTTGTGTTTTCTTTTTCACTATTTTTAATGCTAATGTTAAGGGAAATGGCATTGTCATTTATAATTGACTAGTAATGAAATAAGAGTCTCCCCTTCTGGAAAGCCATGAGGATGCCAAAAGGCTCCCTGGAACAGGCAGAAGCATTTATGAAGGAGTTTCAAACTTTCCTCTAACTCCTACACAGTATCACACGTGTACTGGAAGTCACCAGGGGTTGCAACAAAGGAAATGAATGTTGAGAATACAGTTACAGATCAAGTGATGGATAGCAGTGCTAAATACAAATACATCAAATACTATCACGTATACAAATACTATCACTTTAGAGTTCTAACCATAACTTTAAAGTGATAGTTCTCCAGTCTTGTTGTTAAATTGTTTTTGTCATGATGCTGCTATTTTTTTTAAGTGCAAGTTCATTAAGGTTTTCAGACCAAATACATTCAATGGAGCAAGTGGAGGACTTCCTAAAAGGCAGTTTCTGTACTTTTTCATTCTAAATGCTTATGCTACTTTTGGACACAGTCACTGCAAAGCATTAATCTTCTCAGTTACAAAAAGACTTTGGTTTTGACGTAACTTCAGAGTTGCAGATTCCGTCTGGCTGTTGGTCAGAGTAATGGACCTTTTAGATTGTTTTGTCCAGACTGCGCAAATTCATCATAGCTGAGATTTCTGCTAATTAGTTGTAATTTAAAGAAAATACTAGGAAACTGTTCTGACAGTGGATTGCTTATTTAATAATAAAATGAGTTTGGATTTTTAACATCCAAGACCTTTCTGAATCGCTTAGACCCCTTGCAGCTTTGCATGAGATTGTAAACATGTTTATTATGTAAAGACATACCAAAATTATGGTTGACTATGAAGGCTTGATTAATTTACTGATTTTTTAAAAGAGGGCTAATACAAAGTCTTCTGCTTTTCCTTGGTTTTGATATCTAAGCTGAAAATGCCTTTTCAAAGAAAGGAATAATTTTGAATACAATTTTTATGCATAAAAAAAATATTAGGACTTGCTTAGAAAAGGAGATCCACTTTGTTTTCAAATGATTACTTCATTTTAGAAATAATTTCTGCCTCTTTCATGCTCTCTATTCCTGCTCTTCTGACCAAGAACACATCCTCGTTTTTAGTGAAGTTCTTTTCTTTTTTTCCTTATGTAGTGATTTTGGTTTTCCTTTGTTCTCCCTATTTGGTATGCACATGAAAGCGGATGGTCTGTCGTTCACTGGGAGCAAATCCAGACGACCTAAAGGACCCAATTAAAATTAGTATTCCACGGTATGTCCTGTGTGGGCAGGGAAAGGATGAGCACTATGAGTTTGAAATAAAGGTAAGTGCTTTTCAGTTGCTTTTCTTTAATGTTTCTGTTCCACTAAGTGCAGTTTTTGGTTCCCTTTCTGTTATGAAAGTGTCCTCAATACTGACTCAATAAGAGAAGTTGTGAGAAGACATGCACAGGACAGGTATTTTTCAAGTGGATTGATTGTACAGAGGAGCCAAACTCCTTGGCTGAGCAGTTCCTGAGCCAGTGTCAATTCAGTTCAAAGTGTTGCAGAGATGAGGATTAAATTCATATTTTTTCATAGGAAAACCCCTTATTGAGATACAAGTGTCGGGTATAGAAAAAGTTTAGGCTTGAAATATTTATCTGAAATAATGAAATTAAAGTGTTTTACACATACGCACAACAAAGGCTTGATTCCTTTCAGGCTCTCTTTGTTGTTTTGATACTTCCCACCCTGCATTTCCAAGGTGTCACTTCTCCAAACTGTTATCTGCTTCCTCTCCATTCCAGCGGCTTTCTCAGTTAAATCTTCTGTGCAGAAATACTGGGGGAAAAAAAAAAGAAGCATATTCATTTTGTTTCCTCTGGTACTCAGCCAGTGTTTTTCCAAAGCAAGATGTAAAGTCTAATTGGAAATGTGCTCTCAGTGCGTGTGGACATGTAGCATAACTGATGTACGTGGCATCAGAGACAGAGTTGGCAGCTTCCTTCCTCAATGTACTGCCAGATGCTTCGTTAGCTGGTGTGAGGTGGAGGAGTGACCTCCCTCACAGTGTGAAGGACCATTTCTGAACCGTGCTCACATTCTTTTACGAAGGTTTTTGTTAAGATGGGCTACCTTAGCTCTGTTTGTTCTAAATTAATTTTCATTTTGAAACAATTTTTGGGTGGAATACCTCCTTTTGCCTGAGGTATTCTGGTTTTTCCTGAGGCCAGCAAAAACCCAGAGCCAGAGAGATGCTGAGAGATGAGGAAGTGCACATGAAACTTCCCTGAAGACTGTTCTCACCAAGTATTTTCTGCACACAGGGCATACTAGACTAGGTGATGTTTAGTGAAGATAACAGATGAAGTAAAAAAGTAGCTTCTTTTCTTAATAAGTTGGTGGATTTCTTTTCCAAGTATTCTCCCTTCATCCCTAAAACCCATGTAAGCATCTGCAGTGAAGGAACAGTTGAAAGAGTATGTGCAGTTTGGGAGTTTGGCAGTTTGGGGGATGTTTCTTACAATCATTCCCTTACATGAATCGATCCACTGTTAATGCTTTTTCCTTTCCCTCCAGGTCTCTATGTCACAGTGGACTGCTTTTGCTATGGTCAGAGTTTAGCTCCACACTACAATCCACAGACCTTCCACAAGCTCTTTTATTTTAAACCTTTTCCCTGTAGAGCTCCCAGCTCTATTTTGATCTGTATTAATCTTCAGATGCTCCTACAGTTATTCTGCAGAAAATCAGAATACATGGAATAGTGATTTTTCCCCCCCGCCTTTAAAACTAGGAAAGTAGGAAACCATGACAGAGAGGAGGGAATATGTGCCTATTTATTTTATTTCTTCCTGATGGGTCAAAATACCATGTGAGCTGTTGAAATAATTCCAAATCTCAGCCTTACTTTACTTAGTTCAAGTTTATTTTCAAGTAATCTCATATGAAATAAATGTCAGTGTTGTGGAAAGGGCTGAGGTGTTGCTAGTCTCACTTCCTTTGTTAGCTCCCAAGCTTTCTTCAGCAAGGGTCCTCTTGCTCTTGGAAAAATGGGTAGCTGACCTATTTGCATGTACTAGCACTTTGGGATCTGACAAAGGGACAAGGGATGATTGAACTGAATTTTAAGACAGTGCCCAATCCTGTGAATCCTGTGTATCTCAGAGGTACTTTCCTCAGAAGATGTTTCAAGTGATTGTGTTTGTAGTTAAATCTTCCATGTTGCTGTATAGAGGAGCAAATATAATGAATTTCTGTATATAACAAATATATACATTTCTTCTTGTGGCATGTAGTAGTAAAGATTATTTAATGTATCAGAAGAGAGAGAATGAGTTCCACTTTTCTTTGCAGCATCACAATCAGTTCGTAAGTCTTTCAACCCTAACATACCATCCAACAGTATTTCCTTTTAGTGCAGGTTTAGTATCTTGTCTGTCTGGGCATGTATGGGAACAGGCCAGCAAGATGGTCTGTCCACCAGCTCTTCTCACTGGATACAGATCCTACTTTAGGATGAGTGAGTCCCACAAGAACCTACTGGAGAGAATTCAAAACAGAAACAAGTCCATACTTTATAAGAGCTCAGACAGCACCTTCTTTTGCAGCAGGATATGTCACAGAGCTGTTTGTGCTGCACTGCTGTTAAGTATTCTGTATGAATTGTTGCATTTACAAAAACAACTTCCATTTGAGCGACAGTTTTATATGTTGTCTTTAAAGTCATGATGAAACGGTAATAATTTAATCAGGTCTAAACATATTTGTGTTAGAGCTAAGTTAGGATGCCAGAGAACTATTCTTGTATTCTCTCCTTCCTTTCATGTTGTTGTGATATGCAGAATATTCAGACAAGGCTGTGCTACAAACTGTGTGTGGGAAGAGCTTTTGCATCAATAAAACTGTTGGCATCTGTTACAGACAGAGCCTGTGCTTGCAGTTCCTATGGATGGCAGAAGGAGCAGTGAGGCAGCAGAGAAGGTGGAGAACTCCAGCTCACATAAGGGCTCACAGGGTCTCCTGAGAGCAGGTGATGGAAACAAAGCTGGGTATCAAGCACAGCCCTGCAGGGATCCTCTGAGAAAAGAGAAAGTTGTAGATGAGAGCCTTCTCATTCTTATTCAGTTTTCCCTCATTGTTCCAAGTGCTCTCCTTTTATTTATCCTGTTAGATATCCTTTCAAAACTGGCTCTTTTGCTTGTTTTTCAAAGCCTTTCAGTCGTGTCTGACAAGTTCTCTGTGGGAAAAGATTCCAGGCAGATGTACCCCAAAGCAGTGCTTTCCTCCAGCCAGATGCCGTGGTGGGGCTGCTCAAAAAGTCCATGTTTCTAGTCTAAGTTTCTTTCTGAGTGTAGTGAACTATTGCAGAGAGGGAGGAAAGTGGCAGCAGTGTTCACTGATACATAGTTCCTAAAGAAAATGATTCATGCCCCGTAAACTACCTAAATTAGTAAGAGGAAAGAATCCAATATTCTCTCTGAACTCTGAGATTAATGCCCTCAATAAAAAAATAAATTAAAAAAAAAGGTATAAGAAATTTTTAGGAAGCTTTCAGCTTTTCAGGTGCTGTTTTCATTGGCAGTGTGAGGAACAAGGTCCCTTTTATCAAGGTCCCTTTCGAGAAATAGGAGTTTTCACAATGACTGTAGACAGCTTAACCAGCCCAGATAAGTGAAGTGGGCATTTTCTGTTCTAATTGCTTTCTGAATCAGGTGGAATATTTATTTTTCTCTCCTGCCATGGTTTTACTTCTATTGCTATGGGGTATAAAGAGAGCAAGTTCTGTGATGTGCCTTACAGTGGAATGAAATGAAAATGTCTGTTAGGTTATTTTCTGTCAGTCATCATGAGAAGAAATGATAAGGAGACAGGACTGTATTATCTCCTTTCAGATTTACAGGTTTTACGTAGGAAATGTTGTGTTTGAATGAAAAAATCAAACCCCACAATTCTGAGGGAAGTCTTAAGATCACAGCAGTGCCTCAATAAGAATACTTCAACAATCTGTTTTGCAGATTTATTCAACCATATGGGTTTTGTTGTAACAAAATATTTTTAACTGTTTTAGCACATTATGAAAAAAGATCTTTTCAAAATTTCTTTACTTGATATTGTTCAAAAGATCTGCACGTGTCCCTGTCTCATACCTACAGAGTGTATGGTCTGTCATACAGCTTTTTTAAATGAAGGAAAAGAATCCCAGCCCAAAGTGGTGGGATCAGCTGTAGGAGTAAAAAGCTCTGTTCTAGAAATGCTACTTGTATGCCAGGTGTGCTGTAATTATTGTTATACAAGTAGAGTTTGATTCTGTCTGTCCTAATAACATTATTGCTGTGCTTTAGGGACCAGTTAGGATTTTGTTTAGCTTTGAAATTCATTTTTCAATAATATCAGCTGTAACAACAATAAAATGATGCAATTACCTGCTAGTCTTGTTACAAGAATTAGGAAAGTAAACAAAGGAAAGTAAAAAAGAGGAAGACAGGGACCAAGTCAGGACCAAGCCACCAGTGAAGACTCAAGAGTAAATCCTTCACTTCTTAGGCAACACAGATACATAGCTTTGCTGTTTTCCTTCCTATCCATCTGTAACAAGTTGTTTATTTAACTTCATAGAAGAAAACTAATAAATAATTGGCTGCAGACAATTTGGTTTGGGTAAGTTTGGTACCACCCCATCACCTAGACAGCTGTCAGATGCACAGCCAGCGTGACATGCCTGCTCTTCCTCAGGCTGTGTGGCTGGAAGAGTCCTAGATGCTTTGTGCTAGGTTGCTCCTCCTTCTGTGGAAACCCTAGGGAAAAGAGGTCCCTTTTGAAGAAGGATCATATACAAATGAAATTATCACAGCAAAATTTCACGACACTAAAACATTAAAAGAGAGAATTAAAGCAAAATGAACGCTGTGATGAGTAACATCTTTATTTCATGATTATCCTTTACACTCCAACATTGTTTACTTGAACATTGAATTTACACAGCCCTTTACTTTAAAGTAATTATTCAGCAAAATGGATAATTGGTTAATTGAGATCAGTGTAACGTGCGTATCCCTGAAGAGTTATTTTAGTTAAACCTTCCTATGCATGTTAAATCCATTCATCTGAATTGTAAAGTTTGAGACACTGTTAACAATATATTGTGGGAATATAATCCATCATGCAGGTGTCCTATAATCATAGAATCATTAAGGTTGGAAAAACCTTTAGGATCATCAAGTCCAGTGTCTACCCACCACCACCACCACCACCACCTTGCTCGCCATTAAACCATGTCCTCAAGTCCATATTCACAGATTTTTTGAACACTTCAGAGCTGAGGACTCCTAGTATCAGTCGAGCTTATTGGTTGCCTGAAAGATGTTTTTTTTTTCCTCAGCAATAATGAGTTTTTACTGTGGAAACATGCTAGAAGAACATATGTTTGTGAAAAGTTTTGAGAAGACCAGTTTTGTTTTCTTGCATCCTTTAACTAAAAG
>JAYRBT010000114.1:6903582-6945869 GCA_036023395.1 Myiotriccus ornatus | reverse complement strand
GGTTTCCTCTGCTTTGTTGCTCTTTCTTTTTCTCCTGTTCAGTTACCCAGCTCCATTGCAGCTTTCTTTACCTCCATAATTTTTTATATCCTCAGTAGTGAGGGAACTACTTATTAATTTTAGGAGTCACTTTAAGATTAAAAAGCTAGTGTCTTTGTGAAATGTGTTTTATGAAAATGCTTTTTTTTGCCTTCATGCATAAAATCATAGCTAGACAGAAGAAATACTACATATTAGACCTGTTAGATTAAAAAAGCAACCCTGTTTTCAGTTTTAAGCAGCACCACTTGGCTTTCTCCAGCTCTGCTAGCCTGTGTAGAACAATGCTCACTTTCTCTGCAGCTTGGCTTCTTGGTAGGATTTTACTGTGAAATCACAGGCTCTAGTCACAACACTTTTATGACCCACTTAGAAATACCTTTCATTTCACCTAATTTCAGACAGTAATTATTTTTTTTCCTGAAAATTCTGTTGATATCTCAGTTCCAGTGAAGATTTTATGAATAACTGATAGTGAGGTTGGTTTGCCCTCTCCTTTTGCTCCTGTTGTTATGCATTTTATTCACGGGAGTAATTATGTTGATTTTAATAAATCTTTCTGTATAAATGGGATGTTCATCACCATATTGATGACACAGACCAAGGCTGTTCTAAAGGAATATCTTCTACTGAAAGCTGGCATGTATAATATTTTACTCTAGAAACTGGAATCCCGTTCTATATGGTAATGAACTCTGTGTCCAATAAATGCTTATTTATTAATTGTGTGTGTATATGTATTTGAGAATATACATTTCTGTGAATGTATAGAGAGGCTACACTACACTTGTGCTGGATGTTATTCCTTCATTAATGGAACACCCACTGATTGTAATGCTGAGAACTGCATAGATGCACCAAGAAATGGTTGGGGATTGGGGATATTTTAATGTGTTTATAGCCTTGTCAAACCACTCCAGCATAAGGAATAAATGCATTCAGTTTTTTGGGGGGGTTTACTTTGCAGTCAGTGTTCCTTATTAAATACAGTTCCATCACTGTAATGAAAGAAAAATTAAGTAAGCTTATAAAAGCTTACAGATTTAATGTATCTAAGAATTGCCTCTTTTAATCTTATTACCTTGTATACTGCATGGTTTTTAGTGTTGTGCATTGTGTGAGTTTACTTCTGTTTCTTCTTTTTTACTGTCTGCTCTAGATAACAGTCCTGGATGAGACATGGACAGTGTTCCGGCGGTACAGTCGCTTTCGAGAAATGCATAAAACTTTAAAACTGAAGTATCCAGAGGTAAGTTTTGGTAAAAAATTCTTTTGCAGAAAGGGGTGGAGATAGAGACTGGAAAAAAAGGTGTTTTGAGATATGTTTACTCCAAAAGGGTGGTGATTTGAGACAGCCAGCATGGCTCCACCAAGGCAATTCCTGCCTGACCAACTGAGTGACCTTCTATGATGGAGTGGCTACATCAGTGGATAAGGGAAGAGATTATAGATGGGTGTCATCTACATTGATCTGTAAGGCCTTTGACACGGTCCCCACAGCATCCTTTTCTCTAAATTGGAGAGAGATGGATTTGATGGGTGAACTGTTTGGTGGATGAGGAATTGCTTGGATAGTGACATCCAGGGTGTGGTGGTCAATGGCTCAGCATCCTGATGGAGATCAGTGCCTAGTGGTGACCCCCAGAGACCCATATTGGGACCAGTGCTGTTAAATACCTTTGTTAGTGACACAGCAGGATGAAGCACACCCTTAGCAAGTTTGCAGATCACGAGTCTGAAGGATGGGATGCCAGAGAGGGACCCGGACAAACTCAAGAAGTGTACCGGTGTAAACCTTGTGACGGTCAAGACGACCAAGTGCAAGGTCCTGCATGTGGGCTGGGGCAGTCCCCAGTGTCAGTACAGGCTGGGGGATGAAGGAATTGAGAGCAATCCTATCAAGAAGGACTTGGAGGTGCTGGTGGTCAAAAAGCTGGCTGTGTCCCAGCAGTGTGTGCTTGCAGCCCAGGAGGCTAACCATGTCCTGGGGCTCCTAATGAAAGGTGGGGACAGACTTTGCAGCAGGGCTGTTGCAGTAGGACAAGGGATAATGGTTTTAAACTGAAGAAAGTAGATTCAGAATAGATACAAGGAAGAAATTTTTGTACAATTTTTTACGATTTTACACTGGCACAAGTTGCCCAGAGCAGTGGTGGATGCCGCATGCCTGGAAGCATTCAGGATCAGGCTGCATTGGACTCTGAGCAACCTGATCAAGTTGAAGATGTCCCTGATCACTGCACAGGGCTTGGGCTAGGTAGCCTTTAATGGTCTCTTCCAACCCAAACAATTCTGTGATTCTATGATTCCTCTCAGACATACACTTCCAGTAAGACTGACAAGCCCGTCAGCAGTTCAAAGCTCCAAGACTGCTCAGTACAGGCTGGATGTTGCAGTGAAAGTGTGACTCTGAGTGTTGCCTCTGGCCATTAATTCCCTTTACTGCTGACTGGCGCCGTTCCCTGGAGGTTGCTGTTTTGTTCATTTCAAGGTACTTGCAGTCAGATCATGTCATCCTGACAACTTCTCATTTAAAAGAAGAGCGTTGCTCCACAGATACCCTTTTGTAATAGTGGCTTCCAGGTTTCTGCAAAATGAAAAATTGATCTTTCTGACCACTTTGGAGACTCTGGGCATTCAGGATGAGGAGCTGTGCCTGTTGGAGCTTTAGTTCATTGGAGAGCGCATTTGTAGAATTACAGTTCTCAGTTTCCGCGTCTAACTTTTAATTATTAACATTTTGCTTCCTTTCTACTTGTTCCCTTGGATATTAGAAGAAATAAATCATTCAAGCAATGAAAGTGATCCTGATTTGAGAGTTAGCACAAGTAAAGGAGCCTGGGCCATATATTCATGGGCAGTATATTAAAAAACATGAATATGGTTAAGAAAGAGAGACGTACAATAGTGTGCAAATGCTTTCTTGGTCTTCATTAACATATGCTTTAAGCTAAAAATGAGTTGAGTACGGAACAATCTTGAGCCTGAGACTTAAGATTATTCCCATTCCAAAACAGTATGAAAACCAGAAATGGAAACTACCGTGCACCAAATATCTAAGGTAGAAATTTTTTTCTTTTTTTTTTTTTTTCTTTAAGAAAATAAAAAGACAGAGAAAAAAAATCAGGTCATCTTTTTTGATTGACAGAAGAAAATTCTTAAGGTAAAAATGAGTTTTGAATGGGAAATTGAAATATTCTCTTTCCACAAATGCTTTTAAAAATATTGCTTGTGAACATCACTATCATATTTTTTATTGGAATGAATTGCCATTTCCTCTTGGATGTTAGAGTTATATTCTGTCAATGGGAATATCCTAATTGCATCTAACTCCTGAAAAAACAGCCAGGCAGTCATCCAGTTGACATGGAAAAAGGCCATCTGAATCCCTCTGCAGACTGATTTTCCCCATTTAGGAAAGTGTGTTTGAGTGGTCTTCTTCAGAGTCTGTTATCAGCCCTGACAATACATTGAGGAACAATTGAATTTGGCTTTTACAGCTGTGTCAGAGGGAGATCAGATTCTTTCTTGTGTGTAGTAATTGGATTCATGAGGAATCTGATGTTCTTAAAGCCACTATTAAAATGTCCTGTGTGCTGCAGCATATCAGTGTCACCTTTTTGAACCAAGCATTTGTGATTGACAGGACGAATTTGGGGTTTTTGTGGTGTTACAGGAGGGAGTGCTTGGTGTTTTTTTAGTATTTATTAATTTGCTTTGAAGAACCATGAGAATTTGAATGGTATTATTAGGTCAAAATGAAGTCCATAATCCGAGAGTTTACAGCTGAGAAAATAATCCCAGCCTAGAGCATAGGTACATAGTCTTCCTCATCTTAGAGTCTTCCCAACTGAAGTTGGTTTGTTGTCATTAATAGTTCATAGTTAATATTTTTCCTGTAGTTTTTATCTATATATTCCATTCTCTCTACTACTCACTTTATAGAGAGCAATTATCTTACAGAGACAATTTTCTTTTGCTGCCTTTTTTTTTTTTTTAAGCCTTTTCTCTCTGTTTGGTTTTTGGTTGCAAGGTTGGTACATTCACTAGTTTAAGATACCAGTTTGTTCCTTATTGACACTTCTGTGTTGCAATAAGTCTTTGTCTGAGGTAAAGTTCCTGAGGTTCACATCGAGTACATTAAAGGAATTATTGGTTTAGTTATGCCGATGAATCAGTGTCTAATTTCCATGTAGGAAGCACATTATAGTATGTTTTATTATCTGTTTCCTTCTCAACAGTTTCTGTAAGTAAGGGCAAATATCCAGTCTTACAAGATTGCCAGTAGTATCATTTTCCAGCCTTGACTGAGCCTCCACTTCACAACAACCTTCCATAAATTATGGGAGAGGTTCAAGTGTCTTATCTTTGCTGAGTACCAAGCATGGGAAAAATCGGGAAAAGCAAGAAAAGCATCTGATCGTGTCAGCTACTGCTTTTAGACAGGTATTGTCACTTCAGTACCTGCTCTGGAGACCCTTGCAGCACTGGTGGTGTCTTCTCTTTTTACATGATACAGACTGTTGTGTTGTGTCCATTCCTGCTTTGAGACGTAGGGCACCACGAGGGAATGGCAGGTTTGTGGGCAGAAGACTAGATAATATGCAGAGTGTTTCCTCTACTCATCAGCATTTCTCCAAACTACTCTGTCCTTTTTTATCAGAGGGGAAGAGCATGTTGTGATGGATGAAACATATAATATTGTGTCCTGCAGTAAAGATCTGGCATTTATTTTCTTTGAAGGTATTTCATTATCAATGTTACATATGTGAATGATCAATGGCTTTCCATATTTTTACCTTTATTTAAAATAGCTTTAATTTATGGTAATTTTGGATTAGTTTTGCCACGTGAGTAGGAGTTCAGTTTGTTTGGTAAATTGAAACTCATCTGTCTGCTTCTGCTCATCTGTCATTGACCTAATTTGGGATTCATCATGATGCTAAAATGTATTTTAATACCAAACTTGGCAAAGTTGTGTCTTTACTTACTGTGTATTATTCTGAAGAAACTTGATCCATAAAAGGATGTTATAAGAATCCATCAGAGTTGAGTTTTATTTTGCACAGTTCACCTTCCCACTCTAAATTAATATTTATAATGAACAGCAAAAATACTGTGGACGTGTTTAATGTATGAGTGTCCTGCTTTTAGAAGTGAACTTTACAGCTCATTAGTTGCTCAGCTCTGAGTTACTACATCAGTATTTTAATAATTTGCTGATCTTGCATTTTGTGTTGCTGCCACTGAATTCCCAAAGGGATGTATTGGCAAACTGATTTATTAGGAAGTTTTTTTTTTTTAAAAAGTATCTCTTTCAAAAGCAGAAACTATCTTCCAGTCTTACAACAGTCCATATATATTATATACCTGTGCAATTCTTCTAATGTAATTAAGTGTCTGCTGACAACTGCATATCTAACTAAAATGTGTCATATGCAAATTTTGAAAGACTGAAGAAGCTGCAGAAGGGTGAGATTGTGCCAGCAGCAGATCAGTATCAAGCATTTAACAGTGCCTTGGTTTCTTTTAGGTCTGCATGAGTGTCATTTGGCCAGCTTCAGCTTTCTTGCACTGCTAAATGGTTAATGACTGTTTTATTATTTTTGGAATTTTAATTAAGACCATACTTGGCGTTCAGTTGCAGTAGTCTCTCTAATGATTGTACTTTTTGTTTGTTTTCAGTTAGAAATGGGAGAAAATGGGCTCTTTAAAATAGAGAAGTAAGAATTTCTACACTAAAATTCTCTGATTTTTCCCTCCTCCTTCATGTTTTCTTATGTTTTTTCTTAATGGTTTTGAAATACTACCAGAGTGGTGGTTTCTGCAGAAAACCTTCCCTTTCTGGTCCACATCCTTCTGTGAGAAAAAACTCACTCTCCTAACACTTTCTTGTCTCTTCCTTCTTTCAAAGAAGAGCAGAGAAACAGTTCCTATTTGTCTTTTCCTACCAAAATCCAAGGTTTATGAAGTCCCTTCTTCATGTGGGAGCCCTTAATTCCCATTTGTATCTGGCTGTCTAAGCCAGGTGTTGTGGGGCTTTCACTGCAGGCTCTGCTTGTGGAGTTTCCTGTCACTCTTCTTGAAATCTCTTTCCATGTGCTTAAACATCTCTACAGGGTGTTAAGGAAAGCACCTACTGCTGAGGCATTTTTATTACTAATAGTGATTCTTGACTTAAAATATTAGAAAATCCCTGGAGAGCTGCCAAGGAGAAGCTAAAAGGCATACTTGCAGTTATAGATTAATTCATGGAGATAAGAACATATGTGTGTAGAATTCTGCAGGAGTGCCAAAGCTATTGACTTTTAGCTTATTTAACAGAATGTAGTAATTTGTCTATCTGTATTTGATGTATGAAGGTCTGTATATTAGTATATGTTTGTGTCTTTAACAGCCTAAGGCACAAAAGGACTGTTTGTAATTTTCAAAGAATTTTGGGTCATAACTGAGCCAGCTTCTGCTTCCACTGGTCTGGTTTTTGTCATCTCACATAACTGAATGGATGCATAATATCCATATCTGAAACTGCAGGAATGTCTGTGGAAACCTGAGCAGTCAAGCTGAAGTTACCTTGTGATCTGCCTGTGTCCCCACCTGGTATTCCCACCAGGGCAAAGACTGTGCCGGATATATTGCAGGAACACACGAATATCGTGACTCTCGGTGGGCAGGATTAGAGGCTGTTGCTTGGGTGACAGGGTTCTTCAAGTACCTTATGTATTAGACAGTAAACGCTGTATTTTATAACTGTTAGGAAAAATGCTGTCCAGTTTTTTTTTTTTTTTTGCTGTAGTGTTATGGAGAAAAGGCCATGACAGTTACAATTCTTTTTGATATATATATATATATAAAACATATATATTATAGATATATTTTTTCATTTCTGAATAGAATATCCTCTGCCTATCAGAGGTCTCTCTGTTTGACAGGAGATCATTCTGTTGAAGTGAACTTGAGGCTTTTGTCAGCTGGAGGGGCTAACAGGCTGCTCCTTGCTTTGCATACCTGTAAGAATTGCATGAAACTAAAGGAGCAGGAAATATGTCTCAGTTTTTTCAGAAACAGCAAATGAATGTTTTTGAAAATATATTGAAATCAAAACATTTGTTGCAAGCTTATGTTAAAAATATTCTGAAATATTTTGAAAAATTTCTGATTTTTCAAAACTCAGAAGTCTATTTTTTATTTGAAGTATTTTTTCATCTCATTAAAAAAAGACCAGAAGTGTTTGGTATCTCAGTGAAGCCAGTTCCTGTTTCATCCATCCATACTGCCTGCAACCACCCAACACATAATGTGTATGTGTGCCATTAAAATAGAGAAGACACCAGTTTTTTAATCCTTAAAGTTTTTTGGTTTGGGTTTTGGTTTTTTTTTTTAAGACTGTTTTTTATTACTACTTATTGTTTAGGAGTAATTAGTCTGTAATGATGAAAAAGCATGAACTATTCATGGAACCACCACTGACTGATCTCACTGTCCTTTCCTTTTGCCTCCACACTATTCTTTTGGGTGACTGCCAGGGAAGGATCTCTGTTTCGTTTTTAAGTGGTCCATACATCTGCTGCTCCTGATAAGTAATAAGTGGAAGAAATCTTCAACACAAAGTTCTGGCTCAGATAACGATGAGGGGATGAATTGGAGGTGAATTCTGGACTCTGGAAGACATTCTCTCCAGGATCATGACAGAGAAATACAACTTTTGACTAAATTTCAAGACATGGGGGTTGGGGATATTTAATCTCTTCCCCCTCCCTGATAGTCTCATGGATAATTAGGCAATTTGTGTGTATTTGTGTAATTATTAAATTATTTTTTTAAGTCTTATCAGAGATGCAGAGTTCTCCCTCAAGGAAGAATACAAACAAATTAAACCAGGAGCAGAGCAGTAAAGAGTAGACTCGTGCAGAGCACTTGGGGCAGTGTTTGGGCTGGGATTGGAATAGTAGCTTTCTGACTGCTCCCATTCTGGTTTGTAACTCTGCAGCTGTAGAGTTTCATTAAATGTAAAATTTATGTTAATCCCCTGGGAATACTTTGAAAGGAAAAAGGATGAGGAAGCAATAATGTTGAGGTACTTGGCTTGCAGGGCTGGCGAGCCAGTTGCCATGTAACTAGTGAGCTCCTGGAGCTTAGGGCTAATTTGGCAGCAGAAGTCAGAAGCTTGTTGCATCAGAGCTGACCTGAAGCTGTGCTGGTTTTACCATTGGATTTTCTCATTTGCTGGCATTAGTAACTGTGTATTTAATTAGTATGTGAGATTTAGGTAGTATGCTCATGTTGAATGCAAAGTTCTGGACATTCTAGTGTTCAGTTGTAAGTAGCATAAAGTACTATTACTACAAGTAACTAAATGTTTGTAAGATGATATTTTAAATTAGTTTGTTCTGAAACCTGCAGTGCTTATCCCAAAGCCTTGATCCTGTGGTGACTGAAGCCACAGTCTGTTCACAAATTCATTTCTTGTTGATATTGATGTTTAGAAACCCTTGTGACCAAGAAGCAGTTTAAAATCATGGGTTACATGCACTGGGGAGAGCAGGGCGTAGCATGTAGTAATGAAAATGATGGTACAAATCTTGCTACAGAGGCTATCTTGTTATTTTAGAAGGTTTAGATTTGGTTGTATATGGATTCTCAATTCAGATTATTTCATGAAACCCTGTGACCCTTATATTGTCTATAACAATACTTTAGGATTTGTTTCTTTGTTTGAAAATTTGATCCAGTGAAGAAATAAAATTGTTGATGTGTTCTGGCTGAACTGGAATGGTGTTTCTGGATATCTGGATATGAACTAGGAACTTTGGATTTTTTTTTTTTTTTTTTTCAAATAAGCCTATGTACTGTAGTTTTGTTCTGATACAGTGGAAAAACATAGTAGGAGTCACAAATTTAATATGCCAACTATAGGACAAACACCAAGAATGTATAAACAGTCTGAAAGCCTTTCTTTTTTTTTTTTTTCCTGGAAACTGTATATTGGGGCACAGATGGAAATGAAAGTTATTTGCAACTTTGATGTGCTTGTAAATAGCAAATGCCATGATGTGTATTAAAATACCTCTGGCAGAATTATAAGTATATATAAAAGTGTGCAGAAAATAGTTTTTGAAATATGAATTCTAAATTAATCTTAATTTTCACTTTCTAGCCTGGGACTTTGCTAGCTAGGTAACGTATCTTTCCATAAATATTGAAAGAAAAATAAAGTAGTAAGTTTGAGAACACCTCTCTGTGTATAAACCCTATAATACCATTATACAAGCATGTGATTATAGCCTTCAGCTTTATTCAGTACAAATTACAGTAATTAAGGTATAGTTAATTTTAACATTCATATTCTTGTCACCTGTAACAGCCAGGAAATGCATACACAGGAAGCATATTTTGTCACATACACGTTTCCAGCTCCTGTTCCTAATTATATGTTCAGAGCATTCCTAAAGCCTTCAGGTTTATATATGTAGAACTTCCATATCCGCTCTAGTTTGCCACAGATGGGATTTAAGTGGTAGATCCTTAAATGCTTCATCTGGCCTTTCTTTCTCCAACACAAGACTGCTGAAATTTTTAAAAGGAGTTCTAGGATTTTTTTCAGTCTGCAACTGAAGATGAGAATTTGTTCCCGTAAGTAAAGTGGAAAACATCCCTGCTAACCATATCACGTAGTTCAGTGGAAGTTTGATTACAGGGAAATGTATGTATTCCACGTGCTCCCTCTGAATTTGTAGTTGCTAACCAGGACTGGAGCGTCTGAGACGCAGCAAACCCACCCAGCGTGTTTGCTTCCAGCACGATACGCAATTCCAGATCTATTTCTAGTGGGAAAATTAATTCAGTGTGTGAATTTCTTGTTGCAAAACTGAATCTGAATGTGCAAGAGCCTTGGGGAATCCTGGCTTTGGGATTAATTTGTGATTGTTGTTGCTTTGGGTGCTAGATTTGTGCTTGGTAAAGGCAATTCGGCGGAAATACAGCTGTTCTCTATCTCTCCTCCTTTCCTTTCCTCCCCCCTGGATTTTGGTTGTTGATTAGACCTGGTCTCTTTTGGTCTGTCGTGAGCAGTTAATTAAACCTGTGAGTTTCCAAACGGTTCTCTGAGAGAATACCAGTAGCTTTATAGGTCTTCTGATAGATTTAGGATGAGACAAGATTAACCAGCAGGCAAGCATCAAATGCCAGGTTTCATTGCTTGTGCCGTGCAAAAGTCTTGTGTATTAGTGACACAGAGATTGAAAAAATAGAAGCATTTGAAGAGGGGTGAGTCCTCCTTCTCATTATTTACAAACCATTTGACAGAATAATTGCTTTGATTATTGGATAATCTGATTTTCAAGGCTCTGCTCAATTATCTAGTGAATTTGCATGATATCAAAACGTTCATGTTGTTTTATCAGTAAAACAGTTTCAGATGGATAACCTCTATCCGTCTGTGACAGGAAAATACCTCTGAGAAGAACAATTCCTAGACAAAGTATCTGGAGGTTTAGGTATGCTCAGTCATTTCTTAGCTCCTCCTGCCTGCCTGTCATCTTGGGGAAATGCCTTAGGCTGCAACCCTGTATCTCTATTTTCTTCCCACTTAGTGAAAAGCAGAAGGGAGGATTGGAGCTTTTACTGTTTCTTTTTTTTAATGGTTGCCTTCCTTCAGAGGACTGTGACACGTGTTCCATTAATCATTAGCTGTTATTGGCAGTCTTGCTGTCTTCCAAGGGTTTTGTGAGGAACAGCTTGTTCTTACTGTGTTGGTCAGGAATATGCTGCTAGATTAAGTAGACTTGACAGGTAGAATCCTTTTATTTCAGTTGATTTCAGATATGGTGACCCCGCTCTCACTCTAGTTTTTGTGAAAATGCCCAAGTTAATTTGAAACAAATACCTTAGATTGTAGAAAAAACTGTCTGACTCCAACTGTGCTGCTGCCTGTTGTGTTTTTTCCTTACACATTTAGATTTTATTACTGACACAACTGCATATGTGAATGTGCCCATGGCAGGGGGTTGGAACAAGATGATCTTTAAAGTCCCTTCCAACCCAACCCATTCTGGGATTCTAAAACTAAACTTATGGTTACCAATTTTACAATCTCCAAGAGATACTTTTTGTCTAAGGGTCTTTTGTAAATATTAGTATATCATGTTCCAGCTAATGATATTTCAGACCCAATATGGTGAAAACAGTATTGGGTTTCTTAATGAAAAATAACTTGACTTTAGAAGAAAGGAAGAAAACATTTCTCAGGCCTGTGCAGCTGATAGTAAGGTTTCTAAATTAGTTTCTAAAGGCAGGTTTGTATTTACAATGAGATCTTCTTATAAGGCTCTCAGGATGTTTTCTTGACTGCTGTAATGTAAGTATATTTTTAAAAAAATGTGGGAAGGTCTAACATCTCTCTCTGCAACACACAATGTACAGAAGGCTCCATCTTACAAGAGAGAATTGTCTGTCCCTCTGAAGAGCCTAAAGCAAGAAAGCCCAAGCCATAAAATTTATTAGACATCCCTGCATGACAAAAATCAATAAAATACAATCTCTTGTGGTTTAATATGAAAATAAACATAAAGAAGCAGTGGCTCTCAGCAAAAATATTGAGCTGCAGGTATAGAATTGAAGATGTCAAGAGAAGACTGAAAGCAGAGGATGTTGTCCAGTTTACTCTAGGACATATTTCAGAACCAAAGCCAGGAATAATAGTCTGGCCATGTCTGAAAAACAAAATTCAATATGGGAGTGCTGATGTGAGTGAGACGAAAAAGCACATTTCTCATGGGTACCAAACTTTGGGACACTATGTTAAAATATTCAATTGATTCATGGTTGTCTATAAGTGGTTAAAATGCTGTGAAGAATAAAAAGAATTAAAGGCACAGAGTTTTGCTTGGCCAATTTCTTCTCTATTGAATTTATGATATTTTCTATCCTACTTAGCTCTAGGTACTGCTGGGTATTAATGATGCTTTAATGATTTGTGTTGTGCAGTGCTGTCAGCAGAGCAGGCTCTCTGAGGCTGTTTGGGTGTGCACTCTGTATTTTCCATGAAATACTTTGAATTTCTTTCAGACTGCTTCTGAACACTGCATGTCCTAGTCTTGTTATGTCCTTTGTGGGAAAAATTGCAGCAGAGCTTTATCAGTGTTTTGAGTCCTTAAACTACTCACTGTACATTCACATCTAACTCTGAATTTATTTTTATTTTTAAATTGGGGAATAAATAGGGATACCTTTGCTTTTAAGTTCAGTGCTAACTTTTGTTAGTACCAGTATTGTAAAGTAATTGCAAATTACTGTTTTGCAGGGTTTTATTTACATAGGTAGAGTAGCATAATTTCCGTTCTGATTGTACCTGAAGGCTCTTATGTGCTATAATTCATTGTAAAGATGCCATAAAAAAAATAATAAAAAATTAATGTGGTCTTTTAGCTTTCCCCTGCTTTCCTGGGTTACTAAAACTTGTGTAGGTGGAGCAGCATCACTTGCACATAGACTCAGTGAAGCAGTGCTCGCTGGGGACAAACATTATAGCCTTCTAGAAGGCATCTGATAGATGGGAATTGTGAAATTACTGACATGTAATCCAATACATGTAATACTTGCAACAGTTAAACACATCCCTGTTCTCTCCCCTTCCCTAAGTAATGAGCTTGACTTCAATACCATGGGATTTTCTTGGAGTGTGTCTCCAAACTTTCCCTGTGTATGTGGTGTATACATAAGGTCTTGTTTTTGAAGCATTTATCTTCAAGTGCTTGATCAAGAAATTTTACAGAAAAACAGGATTTTATTGGGAAAAAAAAAAATATTCTCACCCAGCACCCTGACTCTGGGACCTCAAGAGCACTAAATAGGGTATTGCTCCTGGAACTGACAGTAACAGTGATATTTCTGTCTCCATAGTTGCTTTTTCTGCCCTAAACGTTCAAAATCCTTTGCCAAGCAAGCTCCTGAAAATACGTCTTTGAAGTTTATTACATTTAATTAGTTATCTGTCATTTTAAGCTTTACCTCCTGACAACAGTAATAGTGGAAGGAAAATCCCAGATTTGTATAAAGCTTACAGATAGTTTTTAATTCTGTGATAAAGCAGCTAGTTCTAAAGTCTGTAAGACTAGAAGTAAGTGAAAATTTATATATCACCTATGTGACTATCAATTACTGTTGGAGGGGGGAACTATGCACTTCTTTTTAAGCTTCCCATTTGTGTACTTGCACTGCCTTTTCTCTGGTTTTATCATTTTAATTGACACAGAAGGCTGCCTAACTTCTTGTAATCAGTCCAGTTTGTTGTGAGAGTGACCACTTTATACCTCATAACAAATCCCACTTAGAGGCGTGCTGCGTGTTTGTTTGCAGGTGTATTTCTCTGTGACAGCTGTTCTTTAAGACCCTGCGATGTGCCATTAATTTTGAGTAGTCAGAAAGGCATCCGTCTAGTCAGCAGTAGAAATTATTGCTGCTCCTTGATGAGTTTTCATTATTAGCATTTCTCAAAGGCAAGGGTGACTGAAATTTATGGCATCAGTCGGCCACACGAGACGGGGATGTTTCATAAACGCTGCCAGATGTCACTGAGATGAGCTCATGTGCAACAAGCAAATCGTTTTTGGGAAGAGCTGTTAAAACTGCTGTGGTGAATCCTCTTCTCTGAAGTGTTTCTGTTGCTTAAGTCAAATGATATTGTGACTTCTCAGGTGCGGTCAAAGTGGCCCCATGGCCACCGTGGGGCAAGGCAGCCACAGCGAAGGTACTGGTTGATACATGGCCCACTTGTGCTATTCCAGGGACTGCCTTGACCTTGCTGGAAATCCCCACAGGAAGGCAATGAATCAAATCCCAAATCATTTTTGAGAGGAAAATAAACCCTGCAGAGAGCTCCAGAAGATCAGTTTTTATGCCTTCTTTTTGAGAAGTGGGGTTTGAGTCGCACCTTGATGAAGATTGATTAACGTGTTGAGCTTTGAAGGCACGACCTTGCAAACCCAGCAGTTGTTATCATTTCTTTAAAGAACTATCCAAGCACCATGACCTGAGACTGCATGAAAAAAAAAAAAAGTTTAGTTGGCAAAATCATGACCTAAAAATGTAGAGTACGTGTTAAACTTGTCCATGGGCTCTCTAGGTCAGCACATACCCTTGTCTTAGACCATGGTCTGCCATGCGATACGGATATTTTTCCACAAGAGAATTCTGTCTTGGAGCAAGAGATAGATGAACAAGAGCACAAAATCAAGATTGCAACGACATGGTATGTTGACATTTTTTCATATTTTTTTTTCCCAAACACATCCACAACTCATATTTAATTATTTTTATTTGGTTGTGACTGGTTTACCTCAGAGGTAATTCTATCCTTTGATTGGTCTGTGCTGTTTCTGCACCATCTTATTCTGCCTTTCTACAGCCTGGATAGGAAACTTAAAATATTTTCTTTGCCATTTGGGCCAATTTATGTCTCTCGGCTGATAATCCTGGAGCTATGCAGGTAGCATTTTATATGTAGAAAGACACCTTGGCTATATTAGTTTCTGATTTTTATTAAAGCAATGAAAATCCCCAAAGTGCATAATTTTATAGAAATGTGCAAGGTTTGCATGAATTTTGTTACATCCTATGGCTCATTTTTATAGTTATTCTGTATTTAAATGTTATTGTACTGCTTATAATGGAAAAAACAATGAAGTAATTTGTCAAATATTATATTGACTGTTGGTTTATGGCTCTATTTTGTTATGCTATTATTTTGAGTAACCTAGGATTTGCTTTAAGGAAAAGAAAAACACTCCTGTAATGTAAGGTAACTTTTTTGGCTGAAATTAATGTGATTTTTCTCAGTAGCAAGAGGCAGACTAAATGGACTTAAAATGACACAATAAACCCTGGCTTCCACATGTCACCATAGATCCAAAAATGCAGGTTAAGTCTAGGTCAGACTTAATCTTGCTAGTTTAAAGGAGGAACTTGGATATGAGAACTCTCAAACCTTTTTGATAATTACAGATGATTGTTTAATGGGCAGGTGGGCACCATTCAAATTCAATGAGAAATCTCTGGTGTCTGATCCTATTTAGTCATTTTGCGTCATCAGAGGGAGGTTTCAGAGCGGTTCAGAGGAATTGAATTTCTTCTTTGGTGTTCTTTGTCCCTCTTCAGAGACAAATGAGTTGAGATGTTCTTTGGAGAAACAATTATGCCTGTCTAAGGAAGAGAACTGGCAAAAGTTCTTAAAAGTTCAAAGAGAATTACCCATAAATAGAGACAGCAGAGCTGTGAGAGCTTGTACATCCTGAGAAGATGCTCATTTATTGGTGAATACAGAAATGACGGTGTGTGGAGGTTGGTCATAGCATCCTGACTTTGAGGGCACTCACAACAGAACTGTATATATTTATTTATGGGAGCAAATGTAAGTTCTTCTTGGCATGTCTTAGTGCCCACGTTGCAGGGGAATTATATAGACAAGGTACCTATTTCTATATGAGTGATGTTCCAGAGAGATAAGTAGGAAAAAGCAAGGAATTGTAGCCAGTCTGTGTAGAGTGGGGAAGTGGCAGAATTGCTTTCCTGGCAGGTTAACCCTAGAAAGGTCTCTGGTGCACTCTGGTCACAGTGGGATGTGTTCTGGAGGGGATAAAGTAGACCTGGCTCACCAGTCTGCTGGCACAAGAGGCCGGACAAAAAGCCATGTGCAAACCAGGAGTTGCCCCTGCGGACCAGAAATGCAAAGGTTAAACCAGTTCTGTGATCAGGTAACCCTTTGGTACATTGCAAAAATGATGGATAGCAGGAAGAAAGAGTATTATTATGTACATGGGGCAAAACAGATCCCTCTTAGAGAAAGGGCTGTGCTGTAAAGGTACCAGAAACCAAGTTGTGGTGGAATTTGTGTTCAGGAAATACCAGGGAAAAAAACAAACAAACAAAAAACCAAACCAAAAAAACCCAAAAACAAAACAAAAAAAAACACCTCCAGTCCATCACTGCAATATGGTTTCTCTTGCATTTCCTGACCAATTTATTTAGGATTTTGTCAGCATAGACTCTTCCAAGGAAGGAGGGAGATACGCGTTCCCCTGTGTGTGTGTGAGTGAGATCTGGGCACTGGTCCTTGTTGTAGTAGCAAGGAGAGATAACAACAGAAAGCTGTAAGCCTGCAGCTCCGATGGAGGAGCTGAGAGACAGCAGGGATGAACTTTGAGCAGTTCCTCAGGTCTCAGAAACACTGCAGAGACCTTGGGAGCAGAGTCTGCTTCCCTCAAAGACAGAGAAGGGCTGACTGTGTCAGGCTGGTGTCAGGCCCCCCTCTGCAGGGATCCTGAGCGTAGGAGGAAGGTTGTTTACATTCTTTTTCCTGTTCTGTTTCCTGGTCACTTGAGTTTTCCTTGGTTTAGGAGGTTAATTATCCTTGTTTGTTTGTTATAATAATTTGTGACTTTTGTTGCTGCTTAAAAGCTGTTCAGCCTTCTCCAGGGGGCTCACTCCATTAGAAGGCTGACATGGGTCCACCTCAGAGCTTTGGCTGATCCTTGGTTGCTTGGATATGCTGCCTCTGAGAATATCAAATCCCTTTCCACTTCTGGCAGATAGCAGGGAGGAAGGATGGCAAATGGCCCAGTGGAGTAAGATAAAGAATTAGGTAGGTCATGCAGGAATGGGGGGAAGCATAGCATTAAAATAGAGGCAAGTTGGGAAGCTGGAAAGTGAGGGAAAAGCATGAAGAGATGGAAAAAGTAAAGAGAAAATATTAGAAATGGGAGAGGAAAAGTAGGTGACAAACTGAATATCCAGAAAATAATCCCCTGGATATTCCCTGTCCTTGATTAGTTGATAATGAAAAATACTGGCTTTAATCTTTCTGTCCTCTGAGGGTATCACTTACCTATAGCATACATTTTGGGGGAGCAGGTGGTGGAGGACTATGTTACTATTTTTTTTTGAAGGAGAATAAGTTTAGAGCTTTCCTCACTCAGCTTTAAATAGTTCAAGCTATATCAGCTGAAAATAGGTGTTTTTATAAGTTATTTTGTTGTTTTATTTTTTAGTGGATAGTAGTTCAAATGACTTATCTTTGATTTCCATCTGTTTGTGTTTTTTTCTAGAATTTGTAAAGTGGCCTTTATTCATTAAGTGTTAACTTTTTGCCTTTACCTAATGCTCTCTTACGAAATTCTGTAGAAAAGGTGGTTTATTTCAGCCAAAATACAAGTAAAATTATTGAAGTTTAGCTTTCCCCCCCCCCCCTTGTTGTCAAATCCCTAAATACTTAGTGCAAGTTCCTGGTTAAGAATACAGCCTTTCTCCAATTTCTTTAGACTCTGGGAGTCTTAGTACATCTTGAGAAGGTGAGGCTTAAGTTACTTTGTTTGAACTTCAAAAAGTAAAAGTAGGACAGTTTTTTCTTTCATTACTCCCTGCAAAATCAAGTCAGGTGCAGCCACACTGGCTGCAAAATCGTGCCACATTCTTCTCTTTGATTTTTCTCATTTGTGACAGAGATTTCTGGTACAAAGGATCAAAAGTCACACATACGCTTTGAAAAATGAGAAAATTCAGAGTTTTAAAGTAACATGAGAGTTAAAGAAGACTGACTTTTTAATTTAATAGTTAGCATTTCCTTAATTTTCTCCTTTTCCCCTTTTTCCCCCCATTTAAATTTATCAAAACATTGAAGTACAAAGAGAATTGGGGATGAAAGATTAAAGATGACTCAGCCTCCATCAATGTCTGCCCTGTTTTTCTTCCTAAAAAAAAAAAAAAAATCCTTTTACCATATTATAGGCACTAAAACACAGACTATACTGGCCAGAAATAATGAGATGTTTCAATCCTGTAGATTTTTGCTTGATCTGGGAAAATGGCACTTTTTTAATGTTTAGGGAGTATAACACTTGGAACAATTTCATGCTTCAGAAGTGACAGGCCTACATGACTGTATTATGTGGTATTTTAGCTTGGTCCACTGTATATTGAAATATCATCTGCAAAGTACTGTACAAGACTTTTTATTAACGTGTTCTGTTCCGCTGTACCATAAAACCCCTGAACTGAATGAAATCCAGCAGGTCCCCAGGCAGACATAACGTCAGTGAAGAGTCTCCAACTGACTATGAGAGAAATTAAAGGACACCCTTCAAACACTGATGGTTTTTTTTCTAAAGGCCCTGAAATGAGAGTGCACCCCATCCCAGGCAGAGCCCTTTGAGGTATTTGGAGCCTTCATTTGCACTCTCTTGGTTTCCAAAAGGCCAGTCTCCAAATTTGCATCTCTCCCTGGGGCTCAGTAGTTGAAGGCTATGAAGTATGGTTTCATTTTAAAAGGGTATGTTGTTCCCAGAATCATAAGGTCAAAGAGTTGTATGTAAGATAAAATAGGTGGCTAAAAAAAGGGTCACTTGCTGTTCTGCCATCTGCTCTTACCAGCATTAAATGCCTGATGAAAACCTTATTAAAACCAGTATCCTGGCTGGAATGTGGGAGCAGTAGAGGAATCTATTCAGCTGTTTTACATTTACTAGAATAGCACTTACTGGGTATGAAGCACCTTCCCCTAGAGGACTGGACCCAGCACTGTCTAAACTTGACTGTACTAAGTTACCAGTAGTCCATTGTGGCAAGTAAGCATTGTTTCTTACAGATAAGATTGCTGAGACACAGACAAATAACATGCCCCCAAGTAATACAAGACCCAGAAATAAAGCACAGCCTTTATTTATTATAAAGAAATTAGGGAGTAAATTGCAAATGACTGTTTGCCTCTCCCTAAGACTGCTACTGCCTAGCAACGATTGCCAGATAGGATAAACATCATAAGCCGTAAAGTTTAATGTCTAAAAGACATTAGGCATGCTGATATGCAGTCTTGAGGTGCCTGTGTACTATTTTAAAATATATTATCTGGTCTTGCCTTTTGGGTCCAAGAGTAGCCCCAGCCTTGCCCATGGTATATGTGCACACTCCTATGGATATAATGGAATTTGGGTTGCAGCGATGCTATAATGAGGTGTAGTAGGGAAATGCTTCTGCAGCCAAAATAAAAATTAGAAATCTTGCACGCTACATACAGAAGCTTCTCAGGAAATCATTCAAGCCTTCTCTTCCTGTCAGGCTGGGGAATATGCCTCTTAATTTCCCCTGACAGAAAACACATCACCTCATCAGCAGCTTTCGAAAACGACAAAACATCCCTGCTGAAAAAGACTGCCTGCCAAACGCTTCCATTGCCACTGCAGCAAGGGGGACAGGGAGGGGAGGGGTGTGCTTCAGAAATTTCATGGAAGGAGAATAATTTATCTTGCTACCTGTAGAGTCCCACTGTTATCCCTTGCATTGCTGCAAAACGTTCATCTCGTAGTCAAGGTGTGACCCTTGAAGAATTAATTTGAGCCAGAGGATACACGACCATTTAATTCTGAAAGAATAATTTATACTCCTGAATCTGGATGGTGTGAAATTCTCTTACAGTGTTTGAGCCAAGGCAAACGTCTCGGTGCAAAATCCACACCTGCAGATCTCTTACATATTTCAGTGCCAGAACAAAAGCGTCTCAGTCACACACTGTGCTGTGTGCATTAACCTGTAGCAGTGGTTATCTCATCTGAAGTTGCAGTGCAGTTTCTTAAAGATGCTGTAGCATTGCTAATAATAAAATCTGAATTTATTGAAATACTTGCTACTGCACTTTGGCTTAAATGAGTAAGGTATTTTAAATAAACCTCAAAATTCTATTGAATCATTGCTTTTCTGAATTTCACACAATTACATTCAGAGTCTCTATATCAAATAATAAGAATTTTTATAGACCATTATTGTAGCATTTATCATTACTGCAGTATATTTCTATTGCTGGACTTTTTTCCATTTATTTTTTTTATAAACCAAAATTGTGATGAGATGAGAATGTCACTGACTCAAAGTGATTCCTTTAATGTGTGGAAAAATGCGTTGGTGAAAGAGTCCCACAAATATACAGAGTGATGATAAAACAAAGATCCATGGTGTCTATATATAAGCACACTACCTTTGGTAAATATAGTAATAGATTATTTTTATATAAATATAGTACAACAGACCAGCTTCCTTCTACAGTGACATTTCAGACACATAGAAGACTGCATAATTCACATTTTCAAGCTGAGAAGTAGGTGGGAACTGGTGCTGTCATGTCTGCATTAAGTGTTTGTACAGGCTGAAACTCAAGCCTGCAGAGTTTTGAATGTCTCTTTCATTTTGGGAGGGATTTTACTCTTGGCATGTAGTGGAGTAGAACCTGTTGGAATAACTGAGGTGCTGAAATGATGATGAAATGTATGGCTGGAGGATTTTCTGTCCTATATCTGGGTGGTCATCTGTTGTATGGCAGACATGGGCTCCATATTTTATTTGTGAGATGGCCATCTGCCAATCATTTGGTTAAAAGAGGAGCCAGGAGACCCTTGGGAAAGTGTGAGACACAGGAACGTTCCAGCAGGCCCAAGGATCTGCACCTTCTCTAGCTGGCCCAGTAAAAATGCTGACTGCAGCAGATGATCAGACCTTTTAACATGAGAAGTCCTTCCAAGTGACATATGTGTGTATAGGTCTATTCTATATACACATACGTGTCTTACAAACATAAGTAACTACTTACATGTAGTGTGTCAAGAATAGTCCAGCACAGTGTTACTCTGATCTGGATGGTGGCTTTTGTTACGTACAAAGTATTCAGATCCCCAGGTCTTGACCAGCAGTGAACTTGTGATTTTCGTTTAGGTACATGTTGTGACTTTGAATGTTTCAGAGCCGAATTTACTGGCCTTTCTCTTGCATATTAAATTTATGCATGGTACTGATTTGGGAGTGTAGAATTATTAAAATCATGTGAGTAGCTGCTTTGGTTTGAAAGAGTTTAGCAAAAATTAGAAAATACAACTGTTTTTCTCCTAGGATATATCCAGAAAGCTAAGAGATTAGGAAAACGATTTACCTGGCCCAAAATTGTGTAGAATCAGTCCCCGAATTCCTGTTAAGGTGAAACTTGATTTAGATAAAGAAATCATTCCTGATTTTAGCTGTAAGACCTTGCTTTGACTCTACAGAGTATGTCTGAGGATGTTGTAGCAGTAAGTTCATTGTGCAAATTCTTTTTTAACAGACACTATTTTAAAATTCTATAATAAAAGTATTTATTAGCAAATAAACATAAAAACAATCTCCCCAGGGCCAGGAGGAGATTGTGGTAATTGTTTTACCTTCCTTGTTTCTGGTAGTTAGATGATGCAGTACTATTTAATAAAATACAGTTTCTGCAGGGGTGGGATTTTCAAGTCCTTGAAAATATTAGCACTTATAATCCTATATAGGTGAAGAAGTGAGTAATGCAGTGAAAATAAGTCCCAAGGACATAATTATAGGATGTTGTTTGGTTGTGTACTGCTTGTCCTGCCAACATGAAGAAGCAGGCACACTGAGATGGAATATGGTTGGAGAAATTTGAGGAATATAATTGGGACATGCTGGCAAAATTGATGCAGTGCAGACACCTCTCCATCTCCTCTGGTGCCCCTCATCTCTAAATCACTCATTTGAAGATGTCTAGCCATTTCTTTAAAATAATGCAAGTTGGAGTTGAACCAGAGAATGAGAATAAATTATTTGTATTGCAGAATTCCTGTGTATTTTAAAGATGCTTACATTCGATGTTAATAATAGAGCTCCTCATTTAATTCAGTATATTGCTGCTCCTTGTAACCAGCCATAAATTCTCTACAGTCCTGTATGTGCTGATAGACTAGAAAATGATGCATCTTTTTTATTAGTTCAGTATCATCAAATAGCCAGGGGAATTCATGCAGGAGGCATTTTTACACAGGGCTTTCACCTGCAAAACAACTCCAGCAATGCCAATGGGAGATTACATATTTCTGTCTCTTACAGTGAGTGCTGGGAAAAAACTGGGTTTGATGTGCTTTAAGTGCAAACATGAACTATGGGGAGAAGACTTGCTTTCTCATGTGTTGTCCCAGCAACAGTAGCTTATAGCAGACCAAGTTACTTGGTACTTATTACTTGATACCAACTCTCGAGTCTTTAGTGTGTTTTCCAGGTATAGCCAGCTGGAACTAGTTCAAACATTTCTTTTTGTTGGTGTACAAGAAGGGCAGACAGTTCCCTCTCTCTCCCCCTTACCAGTTTTGCTTGCCACAGTTTCTACAGGATGGAAAAAGAAATGAGGGGATGGCTTTGAATACCTCTGTGGAAGAAATAACAGGACAGATCTGAATAGTTGTTTTTAGCAGTTATGCCACTGGATGGTTTCCATTTTCAGTGTGATCAAATAGGTTTTTGCATGCTTTTGTGGATTCTCTTCAGAAATTAAAGCTATCAGCTTCCAATGTGGATGCACATTTGAATGGGATTGGAGTCCAGTTGAGTTACATCTCAAGGAGTCCCATTCCCCATCATCGTAGCTGCCAGCACAGTGTAGGTGCCTGGTTTCAGCCTGTCCTCACTGTGAGGGAAGAACTGGTAGGTGGAGGCACAATGAAAGGTTCAGGTCCGGTGTCAGCTGGAGTCCAGCAATGCCATCTTTCAGAGCATGACTGCAGTGATAGTTCTTAGATCCAATGACCTTACATTTATGCTAGAACATAAGAAAAAACAAACAAATTGCACAACAGCATGGCTAGAGATGACAATTTTTAAGAGAATGAATGTAGTCCTTTAAGATGCACGGAATTCCTGCGGAGATCTTTCTTACTTCTTCTCTGAAGCTATCGCATCACATTCAGATTGCAAATTTTTAATATTTATGTGGGCAATCAGTGGCAGTCCAATTCTCAACTTTTTCTTTCAGTCACTTACTGATGGCGAAACATGTTGTTATCTTAGCAGAACCACAGGCAAGATCGTACTAATGTCAGTAGAAGCATGTAATGTGATATTTACTAGTAGCATATAGTGTAGCTCATGAGTATTTGGTGTTTTCTTCCCAGTTGCTTTGTAGTTTAAAGAGGATTTTCTCATTTGAGCTTGTCAGTTCTGATGCCGATTCATTTTTTAATGTCTTCCAGCTTGCCACTTTAGAATTCCCTCCAAAGAAGCTCTTTGGAAACAAGGATGAACGAGTGATTGCAGAACGACGGAGTCACTTAGAGGTAATGCCAACTTTTTAACAGGCTTCTGCAGTGTGTTCAGGTGGAGTACTCTCTGCTTGACCAACAGAAACCATTCCCATATGGTCAACATTAAATAGCCTGCTTGTAAGTATTAAGTTACTTGCTGCCTCGTTTAACACAGGAGATGGCAGCAGTAGATTGCAAAGTAATGAAACATCTCTTAAAAAATAAATTACTCCTACTCTAAGAAAAAAAAATCAACTCTTTAGAGATATTCATAGGAGGTACATTTATTTAAGGGGGAAAGGTGGTGGGTGAGGTAAGTGTTCACTGTAGACAGATGGTCTCTGTGCAAGACAAGATTAAAAAAATATATTGCTACTTTAAATGCAATTTGTTAGCTGAAGATTTACTTATTTTATCATAGTTACTATATCCAAATACCTCATGACAGAAGGAAAGCGGTATTTAGGCATCTCTGAGTTTTATTTTGTAACCCAGCTTTCTGAATGTATTCTTTTTCTTTCAATTAATTTTAAAAATTAATTTTATTGTGGACAAGCTTATTGAGTTTGAGGGTTTGAGTTATTTTGCTGGTTCTGCAGTGCTGTGTGGATGGCATAATTTTGAACTCCTATCACACATTAGGTCTTTATATTTCTATGTTAATGCATGTTTTATTGCAGCCCAGGGGCAGGAGGTGGGGTTTTGGGAAAGAAGAAGAGGTGTGATCAAAGACTAAACTATACACCCTGCAACTATATTATAGTCACATGGGGATTACTTGATCATGCAAGTCATTAAGAATTATATTCTTTGTAGAACTAAAATAGCATTAAGTACAGCTTTAGAGAAATTAATATAGAAGTAAATTGCTTACAACTGGAATCTTTCCTTACCTGTTTTGAATTTTTTCTACATACCTCACCTTTTCTTTGATCTACCAACAAAACATCCTCCCACTGACTTTTGATGTGAGGTTGTCTTACATGGAGCATAAAATGTAATTTTATCCTCTTTCACATCCTCAATATACAGCATAAAGACATGGCCACATTCCAGTCTAGTACTCAATTTGCATATTTTTGTACCAGTAAGAAATTTAATCCCTTAATCTTTCTGACCTTTCATTGATTTAATAACAGATTTTATTGTAATGTTTCTAATGTTAAAACTGCTGTGCATAGTGATGCTTTGATCCTAGTCATGTAGTACTTACAGGTCTCTATATAGCCAGGTTTAACTTAAGATTAAATTGTATCTATTTTAACTAAATTTAGTCATTAAAACCTCATTACCTGTATATTTTGCAAGCATAATGATATATGACCATTGTTCACATGAATATATTTTGCCATATGCCACTTGGCCATGCCACTCAATAGTCCTGACAAATCACTCAGTGGTGAGGAACTAAAGATCCCCTGTGGCTAAGGGGAAGTTAAATAAAGAGGACAAGGAGCCAAGCAAATGTTACCAACCTTGCTATGAGGAATTCAGTGCCACAAGCTGATCAAAATCCCCCTTATTTCCAGATCTGTAATCATGGTAATTTTTTTTCACTGCATATTTAGCAGTGGTTTGCTGTGGCTTTACCAACAGCTGGAAAGTTTCAGTTCACATAGCTGCAGCCTCCTTGGTGAAGAGTGAGGGAGACCACCTAAGCAGTGATGGTTTCCAAAGTCATGGAATGTGTTGAAGGCTCAAAGAACATCTTGAGTTGTGCTGTGAAAGTGGAAGTTCCATTGTGCTAGTGGAAGTGGCACAGGCACCAGTTCTGTTTAAAATGCTGGCTTTTCCTGCCTTGTGGCTTTCAGTCCAGTATGAACCTTGAGCACATTTCAGTGGCTAACTGGAAACTAAATGCCTCTGTGAGGGAGGTGGTTTCTTGATGTTTGGACCACAGTCCATTTGTCATGTGGGAATTTGATCAGGAAGAAGGTGAGAGCATTAGACTTTGGTATCAAACAGAAACATGGCCTGTGCTCAGCTGGCTTTCATACCCGATCCTGTACCTTGATTTGCTGAAAACCCTTTGCAATCTCTTTCAAGCCTCACAGATGATGTGTTGGTATGGCTGTAGTAGAGTATAAAAGCTTATTTGGTTGTTCCACTTGGTTGGTCAAGAGCTGATGGCTAAAACAGAATTTTTAGAAAAGGCAAAGTACAGCTTCCAGACCAGCACAAATGTATAATCTTTTTCAACTTCTGAGCTGACTTTATTGACCGAAAAGAAATGACAGCTTGACAAATACGAGTCAAATAAGTGTTTGAACAAATACTCTGTATTGTAAGATCATTAGTAGAGCTGTTATCCTGGTGGTGGATGATAAAGAAATTACTCTGCTCTTCCAGTTTTTACATTAGGTGTTTTATACATCTTCAGCAGGCTGGGACTTCACATCATTTTTCCTGAACTTTTTGGATTGAAGTAGCTTTGGCTAATCCAGTGCTTCCCACAGGTCATCTCTGAGCAACTGCAGTTTTCCTTGCATTTAATTAGATCTGTCCAAAACATTCTTTGAAGGGGACTTTAGGAAGGGTTTAGTTTAATTCTACTCATCACCTCTGTGATTCTTGCCACAGTGAAGAAAGTGTCAACAACAGCAGTGGGGTTTGTGATACATTTCAAGGCCCCAGCAGTCAGGGCAGGCTGGCTGTGGTAGGGTTCTCTTTGTTTTGAGGTTGAGACGTAGAGGTACCTTATTTCAGCCTGCGATTAGAAGTAGGCACATTATGTCATAATGGAGATGAAATTACTCGGAGTAAAAGAATCCAGAAAGCCCCAAATTATGAGTATTGTGATTTTTAAATCACAGTAAGTGCAAAGTTTATGTAAAACATTAAGCTCTTTTATTTATCCTAGCTGATACAAACGCTTGTTAACCAAAAAGCTTCACAATGCCTTGTTTTTAGGAAAGCACATTACGTGAGTTATTTTTGTGTCAGGCGAAGCTGAGAAGTCATCTTTGATCTCCAGCATGATATGTAGTTGCAGTGTAAACACTTTTGCTTTGGTGTTTGTTGGTATAATATCAAATCTTTTGAGCTATATCTTACATTACCATAGAGGTGTGGAAAAATAACGTGCAAGTTTGCACAAAGGTTTTTGCCTATACATCTGAAGAGAAAACACCTAAATTGTATTTAAAATTACCTACCCAAAATACCCCATTGCAATCTATTAATTTAGTATTTCATCAGGGACCTGTTGCAGGGCAAAACTCTAAATTAATTGTTCCGCAGTTTAAAGACTGTAATTTCACTTCAGAGCCAACCTTGCTTGATTAAATCCGCCTTAAATGAAACAGCCAAGAATTCTTTTGATTAAAGTTAATGAACAGAAGTTAGTGTGTATCTATCCTTTCATGCAATTAGAAATCAGTAGATAAGAGTATAGGATCGTATTTTTAAAGTGAATTCAGATGATGTATATCTTTTTTTCGTATTTTTTTAAACAAAAACTTTGTAAAGGCAGCACTTGTCACAAGAAATATGTGAGTCAATGAATGTCTGTTCCTGTTTTAACTGCAAAGTATCTTTTATTCTTTAGTGAGTTGCTAGATCTGTGAATGACAGTAAAAAGAAGTTTTCCTGAAATCCCTGCTTCTTTGGATACTGCATGTCTGTATCATATGAGTTCCCTGATTTTTTGGTTTTTATTTCTTCTCTTAAACTCATGCGTTGTTGTGGGAATGAACATTATTGTTAGCCCTGTTTTCCCATTGTGCAGCTGGAAAAACTGGGCAGGAGCCTAGGCTGACATAGCAGATTGAGTTGTGGTTCTTGACTCCCTGGTCATAAGCCTTGCAGTCATGCAGCCACTAGACCTTCTTTGCTGCTCTTGCTGTCACCAGTGTGCTTAGGAAAAAAATCAAAAACTCTCCCAAGCCTCAGCCTGTCTCCTTGTCCCTGTTCCCTGTTTCCTTCTCCCTGTTCCCAGGGTTTCCTCAGGTTGGTTTGGAGACAGCAAAGGGGAACAAGCAAAATCCCCAGTGGGCTTTTCAGGGAGGCATCATCAAACATTTCAAGAGTAAGTAGGAGTCATGTGTTGCCTTTTGCTGCCACTTACAGAGCTCAGAGAGTGAAAGTCAACCTGTGACAGTCTGGGAAGGTGAGCCTACATCAAATTTTGTAGGAGCACATGCATCTTCCTGGCATTGCCTCAGCTCTTCTTTTTTCTTGCTACTTTGAACCTCTTTAAAAAAATAGATGTGCTCAGTTTATTTAAAATTAATAATACAATTGTCCTTAACCTCCTCAGATCCTGGTGCCTGCTGATGAGGATTTCAATGATAGGTGTTAAGGCAAGAGGCAGAAATAAATCTTGAAGGAGCTGCATAATTCAATTTTGCTGTCCAATCTGTAGCACTGGCTGGGGAGAGTATTCTAGACACTGAACTGGTTGAAATGTTGCTGTTACCTTCAGTCAAAATTAGCCTTCCAAAAGCAGATTAACTTAGAAGCCAAGTTTGGTTTTCAGTTTGTATTTTTGCTTGAGCTCCTTTGGAGGTGACAATTTCTAGGGTATTTTTGATATAACTCTCTAAAGTTAGCCATGCCATCCTTCCCTTTTGAAAGTGAGTCTGCTGGGTTTTAATGGCTCCAGGAATCTGGTACTTAAGGAAAACAGGAAACAATGAAAATAACACCTTTTGTTGAACTTAAATTCATTTTTGTTTTTTAAATGTTGTACTAGTTTTCAAATTAACACCTTGGTTGGCAACCAGCAAAAGAAACATCAGAGGATAAAAAACCCTCAAAATACTTGTTGACAAATTTGGGCAAAAGAATATTCAAGTCTGCCAGAGACCTCAATTCTTGAGGTTTTCCTTGCAGTCGTGAGGACAGAGTCATTTAAATGATTTTAGATGATTCATCATCTGAATATTCAGTATGAACTTCATTAGCACATCCCACTGGCTTTTGTCTCACAGCCCCATCCCTTAATATGCTTAACAACCTGCTTCATTCAGGTGAATTGATATTTCTATTGCAAAAATTCTATGAAGTGAGGTTGGAGTTACCATTTCTGTTTGATTTTATTTTTTTTTTCCTTTGTGACTGATTCCAGGCTTTGTTTGTTCGAAGTGATTATTGAAAGGAAATTATTAGACTCGGGTATCAGCTTACAACAGCATCCCTAATACCAAAACTTTTTAAAAGGAGCTTTAAAGGCAGCTGCTCACCAGCTTGGCTCTTACAGATTGAATGTTTGCTTCTGATAGACCATTTGTAAATACTGTTCTTAGCAGCATCTAGATGAGATGGACTTCAGAACGCGTTCAGAATACATTTGGTAACCATTGGAAGATAAAAGAAAGCTCTTCGTTTTGTTTTTTTTTTTTACAGACATGAATGCACACCAAAAATGACTGCCAGTGCAAAAGCAAACTGCTGCAAATGCTGGTGTTTGATAATCCTAGAGAGGCTTGTTTCGTACCCATAGTCTGGACTACAGAACACAATATCTCGGAGTGATGGTTTTAATTTCCCACTAGAAGAATAGGGATGCAGCGGGATCAGGGTAGGAAAGAGCATAGATGCATCCACCAAGATAAGAGGGTGTGTGCTGGGGCCATGTTGTTAATATCAGTTATATGAAATCCATGTCATAGATCATTTTCTGGTTTAGGTACAGTTAGTCTTCACTAAGTTCCTTTCATAACCTCTAGTAACCGTTGAAAAATTTAAGAACAAAAATAACGGCTTTTCAGCAACAACACTGAAGTCTTTGCAGACAGTAAGACTTTGCATTTAGCCATCTGAGAGCAATTCCACACGTCGGGTCCCCATCTGTCAGTGCTCATGGTTTTTCCTGTTTTGAAGCATCAGCCCTCAAAAAAGTTGCAGCTTTCAGCAGTGAAGCATTTAATCTTTTTTTGGGTGATTCTTCTTCTTTTGTGAGACCCAGTTGGCTTCAAAAAGTGAATAAATAAAATTAATTTTACTTATTGATTACAGTCACTAGATACAAAGAAGCAGAAATTAGGACTTTGCTTAGGTCAGCAGTTGATCCCATACCAATAAAATGTTACTTTGATTAAATACCGTAGACTTTCAGCCAGGCTCACAGCAATACAAGACATTATTCTTATAATAGGAACAGATGATAAAGATTATTATTTAGAAGGAGTGAAAGCCTGGGGTTATATTCTGGATGAGTTAATTCTAAGCTCTGGTCCAACAAGCTATTAGATGCAAAAAGAATGGTGAGTGTAAGCAGCCCCTTGGTCCCATTTGCTCAAACTCAAGACCTTATTCATGATTCTGCAAAATCCCATTTTGCAGAGTTTGCTATAGGTAACTTAGCATAATGTACGTTCCCCTTGATAAGAATTTTGGGATTTCTTTAGATGTATAACTTCATATCCCTACATCAAAAATGATCTTTTTTCATCAGATGTTTATGTCCATTGCAACCAAAGAATTAAATAGGATTTGCAGTTTGGAGGCCTTTGTGGTTTTTTCTTTCCTTTTTAGATATTTCAGAGTATCAGGAAATAAGGAGGTATGTTTATCATGATTTAGTAAGTTTAGAATATGTGACAGTATATAGTTTGAGCTTCAGTTTAGCTCCAGATCTAATGTGTTCTGCTGTCAGGTCAGAATAAATTGCCTGACATCCCCCTACAAATCAAGTTTCAAAGTTGTGTACCTTTATCTCGGTCTCCAGTAATGGCTCTCCACATTCAGATGCGGGCAGATGAATAAAGGGGGTGCTCAGCCAAGGACTCTGGGTTGAACTCGGTGCTATCCCTTTTCAAAGCCAGCACATCAGTCATCCTCCAGCATCTGATTTCACCAGAGGAAGCAGAGGGTGATGCATGTCAAGTGCTTTGGTAGCTGTTTGCCAAGGCCACTCCAGCAGACGACACGCTGTCGCTGCCGGCCCAGGGATGCGTGGTAAATTCAATCCTGTTGTTGTTCTTTCTGAATAAATTTTGGCAGGACTTGTTTTGACTTGTGCTCTGGAGAAAAGATGAGTTTCCTTCACTGGTCAGGTCTGTTTTGATCCTTTTCAATACAGCTGCCCACTTCCGAAAGACGACTCACACTGATAGAGCACCTGTAAATCATAGCCCTTGCTGATTTTTTTTCTCACTTCCCTGCCAGCCTACAATCCAGTTTTGATTGGAGGTGCCTAAAGCCAATAAATATAAGCTTTTAGCATGCAGACATTGTAAGAAATATGAAGTCCTGTGGATTTTAAATGAATTTCAGGCAGAATAAGATTGTAATTTGGGATGTAGACCGTCTTCAGAAGTTAATTCAACTGATGTGGCATAATAGTAATTCAGCATAATGTGCTCATGCCATTAGACTTGCACAGAAAAATGCTCCAAATAGCTATAATGAATAGTTTGGATTTTGAAAACCTGGGAGAGCAATTTCACCTTGAATCATAACTGGCATCTCTCAGAATACATGTACATTAAGAAAATGCAAAAAGGTGTATGAATTCCAGTAAATTTCAGTACCACCTTGGGTAAAATTAAATTTTAGTGGCAGTCAAACACTTCTGGAAATGTAGTGGTAAAATCTGCTTTCACCTGTACAGCTGTGGAGGAAACTAACCCTGATTCATGGAATCTGCATTATGCTCTGCATGAAAAGCATCGACAGGCTTTCCCAAGGGGATAAAAATGTAAGTTCTGGGTTTTTTTAGATGGAATTTAGGCTGGTTAAAGAGCTTGATTCTTACCTGCTTAGTTCCAAAATCATTTAGGTACCTCTAAACATGCCCAAAGGAGTGCTGTGTATGGTATTGCTGCATCTCTCTCTGCTTTGGGTAAAGTCCAGCGTTAGTGCCACTGCAGAGACAAGAAGTCAAGTCTCCATCACTCAGTTTTGTATCTCCAACAGCGGCAATGGCTTTCAAAGTAAAATGCTGGTTTTATAGATCCAGCATTTACAGCCATGTTAACATTTGGGGGCTATATAGGTAAATCAATTCACTAACAAAAGAGCTACATTACATTTTTGGTAGGAGCTTGCAGTCTCACCTCCTCCCATCTAGCTCCTCAGCAAACAAGTTCAGTCCAACAAGCTAAGAGCTTACATATGTGTGTCACAGTTAAATTGGTAAGATATGTGCTAGTAAATCAAAATAAAGCAACCTAGCATAATTTGCCACACTTGCATAATTTCTGTGAAGAGATGCTTATAATGTAGAATTTGTTTTGGATGGAAATTGGTGTGTGGGGTGGAATTGTACATACAAAGACACAGGGTAAGGTGATACTGATTGGGATGTTCTCCATCTATCTATTTATTTATTTATTTATTCACTGACTGCTAGACATTACCTGTAAACAGCCCTGCTTCTGATTAGACCTAATCAAAGTGAGCAGGAAGGGTTTGATTAAAACGAGCCAATCCTTTATTCTCAGCTTGGGTTAATTCAGCCATGAGCCTAATTAATGCCTGTCAATCTGAAGCAAATAACCCCCCCTCCCTTTAGCATGATGACTAACACGGTGGTGACTTGTCATTTTCAAACATGTGAATCTGTCTGTTCTCCTGAGAAATCTCTTTGTGCTTATACAAGTCATATATGATTCAAGCAAGGTCTCTGGTACGTGGGACAGACACGTTCTGCAGGCATTTGTCACCTCTGGCTCCTCAAGGAGGCTTTGCACAGCTTTGACAGTGTCTAGTACTGCAGGTATTTTGTAAGGAGAACCCAGCCATCCTGGTCTTTCAGCAAAAGATAATTGGTCCGGGTGATCCTGTCAAGTTTTTCCACAGAAATAAGATCCTTCAGGCACCAGGTAGTCTCCCAGGCAGTAAGTATTTTTCTCATTGCTCTGAAATCACAGCTGCACAGAATGACCCTAAGGGTGTGTGCAGGAGATAAATGTGTGCAGATCCAGAGGTGACATTAGGTAATTCCTGAGGGGCCTGAAATATCACTTGAGATATTGAATATCACATGCTGTTCCTCTCACATACTTTACTCAAATATGCTTTATGGTGTCTTGCAATATATGTCAAGGTGTTGAGGAAAAGATTGAAGGTCTGTGTTTTCTTTATTAAAAGAAAAAAAAAAAAGAGAACCCCATAAAAGACTAAAATGTTTCTGAGCAAGTTCTGTCTGGTGAGTGGAGAATTGATATGAATCTGGAATTGGTGGAGGTGAAGATATTAGTTGTATCTAGTTGTAGGAGGAGCCTGCACAAAACCCCCCAGTTTGGACAGCTTGAATACACCCTGCTGTGGAATGTCGGGGTATTTGGCATAAGAGAACCTGCTCTTTTGGAATTCGGTTTGTAAAAGAACTTCCTGTATTGTGGTTAATGGCCTTCCTTGTCCTCCACCCCTGACCCTGATAATCCAGTCCTGTGTGGTGGAGGAGATGTGGTTGTGTGTGTCCTGGATGAGGCAGAGCTGGCTTAGCTTGCAGCCCTTTTCCTGAGGGTTCACATCTTCTTCACTCCAGTCCTAACTTACCTCCCTGTGCAGTGTCTTAATTCCCTCTGACTTTTGCCAGTAAGCGAAGAACAAAACACGAAGAAGTAGTAGATCCAATGAGAAGTTTGAATCCTATTTTTCTTGGTAAGCTGTATATTTTGTCACCATGTTCTGTATAAAACATCTCCCCAGACAGGGCCCTTTGCCAGTCTGAAGTCTCTGTGGGACACCAACACCTGTCAGTACCATTTCAGCCCAGCTTTGTTTTTATCAACAGGCTGTAGTTAGTGACAATAGCTGGCATTTCTGCAGTGTTTGGTATTTGAAAAACCAGCCTGGAAGTAATTTTTTTCTCTTCAAGACATCAATGAAAAGGTCTAAAATAGAGAAAGTTGGTTAATTTGGAGAAGGATCCCCAAATATTCATTTTTCCTTTGCTGTGCCCAACAATTACTTTCTAGGAGACAAAGGCAGGAGGAGATGCACTCCCATTTCTGCGTTCCAGCAGGCTCCCTTTGCATGCCTTGTCTTCTAAACATCCTTATTTTTGCGATCACAAATTAGAAGCGAAGCATGTGCCTGTCTGCTAGTTTTGAGATACAGTCTTCCTCAGGAAGATCTGACTTTGCAAATACCTAATTACAGCACAATGTGGTTTTTCAGAATCAAGGAATATACTTCAATCTGTCTGTAGTTTGGGGTGAGGTTTTTTTTTGGTAATCAGATTCCTATCCTATAGAAAACAGCTGTGATACCTGCGTATGCTTTGCTCTATGAATAATTCAAATCAAGGTCTGATTTAAAGCCTGCAGCGCTTAGCACTAGTCAACAGAATAATTATGTGATTGGTGCTGAGAGGAACAAGCATCTATATTAAAGGGGGAGAGGAGCCTATGCTAGAAGTTAGATGAGCAAGTTAATTAGTCCTGCCTCTACCACTAATGACCTTTGGTGACCTCGTGGTAGAGCTTTTGACTGTCACATTGATGCGTAGGTGTTGAAAACGTGGTATTGTTTCAAAGAATCCCCAAAGCCTTGTAAGGTTTGTCTTATTAAAGTTTGTGGTGCTTTCAGCTCTGGCGCATATTAGCAGGTGGTATTTCTAATGCTAATTGTAAAATGTAACTTTCAAAGAATTTTAAACACTGACTTTTTTGAGGGAATAGCAGTATGAAAGCAAAAGCTCAAAGTTTTTTCACTTTCTGGAAGTACCAGAGTTGATGAGTTTTTAAACACACCAAATTTTAATGAAAAAATCCAATTCTTGCTAAGCTCTGCTATTGGTCTCTGAGGCTACTGCTGTTTGTAATGGATTAGGAGAACAATGTCACTGAACTAAATTCCTCTTTAATGTGCCACAATTGAAAGGATGATAAGAAGACTTCCACATTTCAGAAAGCTGTTTGGTTGTAATAACTTTAATAACTTTAAATTAAGTTATGGCTTTATATTAAAATGTATAAAATTATGAGGTTCGCACATCAGGAAGTAGTACAAAAACCATTAGAATGACTGCTGTGCTGATGGATTGAGCACAAGATGAACACTGGCCTATTGCTAAAAAGGTGAAACCCTATTAAAATTACTTTTAGTAAGCTTTTAAAATGGTTGCCATTTTGCTACTTCCATAATTAAAAGGGGGAAAAACTGCTCAGATATGTAAAAAAAGAAAAACCTTTGGGCCTCACACCACTTTCTCCAGTTTTGTTTCATTTGCAAAGTTAAAATTTGCAGCTACAGCTGTCATAAATTTTAAATTGAAGGGCATGCAAGTTGTATTGCCTTCTAAGAGGGCAGAATCCTGCTTTTCCTATTTTGGATTACTTTTTTTTTACCTGCCTTTCTGTCTCTGTTTTGTACATGCAAAGAGTAGTTCCCTTCCCTAAACTGGTGTTCCTGAGTGTGTGTTTAGCCTGAACAACCAAACACTACTGATGTGCAAGTTGCCCATTTTACAGCCCTCTTACAGTTCCAGGGTCCTGTGCCCTCACACTGAGACGTTTACAAAAGTATCATTAGGATATTTTCCAGCAAACCAGCAGCGTAGCAGGTTGGATGCTATTAGTGAAATGAAACTCCGAAGTGCATTTGGAAGAACACTGATTACCAGGCTAAATAATCCAGAACAAATGGCCAGAGTTTTGAAAGGCTAACAAACGAAAACGAGTAATAAAACCGAGCCTTTTGGAATATTTTAGCAGTTAACTAGTTTTTTCTTTCCAAGATAATCATGCAAACCTAGTAGCTGTAACGTAGTGCATAGGGACAATGATTTAGTTGCTATCAGTAGGAAGCAAATCAGTACACTGATTTGTATAAAATTTGGACATGTTTCTATGAAGGCAGCCTGAGCTTGCCAGTCCCCGGTAAGACATTTTTTTTTCAAGGAACACATCAAAAGACACCAGAATGCTTCCCACCTAGTTTTAACTCAGCACAAATAACACTATTCTGTAAATAGAGAAAAAAAAAAAATGTATATGCTGCTGGAAATGAATTTAATATGAAAGCTTTGAAAACAGCTTTTCTCCTGCCCACAGAATCCTGACAGAGCGGATCCTTTCATCTAGCCTTGCTCCCACTCCAACTGCTTGCAGTGGCCCCCTGGGTTGAAATGTCGAATCCCCTCTGGATCTCAAAGAAAGTTTTCTTTCTGTCATTTCTGGCTTTTGGTGTTGCTCTTCCAGCTTGCTGCGACCCTCATCCTCTCCCTGTCCCATCTGAATTTGGGAAGCATTGGTAGGGAGCTCTCATCCTTTTCTCCCGTCACTTTCTTCATTGCCCACATTGCAGCCAGCAGGACAAAGCAACCTTCCCCTGTGTTGTCCAGCCCCAGCTCTTTCATCGAGGCATATGCTTGGTGGTGTGAGCAAAGACTTCTGCCATCAGTCAGTGTTCCCCTCACTACAGGATGTCACTCCCAGCCAGCATCTTTGGGCAGAGCAGCCTGTATTTCAATGAAGCAACAGCTTCTTTGTGTCAAGGGCACACCAGCCCTGGGCTATCTTAACACATCAGCATTGCAAACAAGGGCAAATGCAGATCTGGGGTTTATAAGTGGGCTAATTTGCTCAGAGGTGGTTGTTGAAGAGCACATAATGCCAAGCCATATGGCAGGAAACCTTCATACAAAATTAATTCCATCATTATCTGGTAGGGTCTGCTTGTTGCCATTTTCCCAAGGATCTTTTTCATATTCAAAGGATCTGTGATATTCACTGAGCAACTCTGGAGCACAGATCTGGGAAAAGGAGTGTGCCTGCAGTTCCTAGGGTTTTTCTGTCACATAAGTGTATGCTTAGAGCAGAGGGATTTTTTTTACTCTGCCATTAAGAGCTATCATGCCAAAACAATGAGTAATGGCTTTACAGGAAAGGCATGACAGTCAATTATCTGGCCATACATACCAAGGTGAATGCAATAGGTCTTGTAATGTGTCCAGAGAGATATTTTGGTACCTTTGAGCCTTTGGTAGCCATAAACTGGAATTACTGCAGTAACTTTTCAGCACAGTGCTAAAATTCTAACAGGATGCCATGTTTTACATTTGATTTTCTACCATATTCATCCTTCAGGCATTACTGGTTTGGAACTTTTTCTAAAGAACCCTACTTTGAGAACTAATTATGATAAATGTTGATATGACATCTGTTGCTCACTTTAAATTACCTCTTAGTCTGTTGGAATTCATCTTGAAGGCACTTTTGTAATGAATTTTTTTCTTTCATGAACATTAATACAACCTGTGGCAGATCTGAATAAAAAAAGAAATTCACCATTCCTGCCAAGAGAATAGTTTATGTTCCAGCTGCTTTTCTTTTTTTTTTTTTTTTTGTTGCCATTTTTGTTTTGTTTTCCTGCTTTCTGTGATATTAATACAGATGGTTTCCAAGGTACCTAAAACGATAACAGGTTGTTACAGTTTGGAGGAATTCACCTTGGGAAGCGAGTGAATAATTAGGACAGTTTCCTGAACAAACCACTCTCATGACCCCAGAGCTGCTGCTTTCAAATAACTAAACCTTGTGTTCGTCAGAGGAAAATGTGCTTCTCTGTCTTGCAGATATAATTCCCACTGAATCACAGATTAGTGAATAATTTCATGAGTTAGCATCTTTCCGTGGTCAGCCTGTAGCAGAGCAAAGGAGTTTATCCCTGTGCTCCAGATGAGATTTCCTTTACAGATATTTGGGTGACCTAGGGCACCTTTTTAGCACCTGTCTGATCAAACATTTTACCTACCGTGTTTCATTTAAAAGGGTATAAATATGACTTTTTAAATCATGGTAATTGTGAAAGAAGCTTAACCAGGTTTGTGAAAACTAACTGTGTTAATGTACACTTGCTGCAGTTTCTCTTGGTACAGATGACTGCGAGTGGCATAGAGGTTGGTGAATATTAACCTCTGGGAAGGGAAGGAAGCATCTTACCCATGCTTCTCATGTGTAAGACTTTAAAAAAAAAAAGAAATTTCGAGGGCAGCTCAGTGAAAAGATGCTGGTAGGTTCTGAGATAATATGGAAGTCGTGCAAGCTTTCTGCAGGTGGCCTTGATCAAAACAAATCCCATTTGGGGATTGTGAAGGCTTCATGAGGGAAAGATTTTTGAAGCCCTTTTGTGCCCATATGTAGTGAAATTCCTGCAGAATGGATTTGGGGTTTGCACCTGCTATGGTGTTTGCTAATGCTAGACGACAGTATTAGCAGGTCATGATTAGCAGAAAGCATTACATGACTGCAGAATAAACCAGAAAGCATCACACGGGCACAGAACAGAAGAGTTGCAAGGCTGGGCAGAGGAAGAAGGTGAAAAATACTTATTTTCCGTTTTTCGTGAGCTCAATACAGACATTTCAGTGGACCTGTTTTATGAATGGATTTAAACGCTGATGTTCATTAAAAGGACTATTCACACACAGGCCATGGCGTTCTTGTTTCTTTTATTTATGTATTTTTTCACACTGGTGTTCATTTAATTCTTCGAAGTGATTGCAGTCAATTTGATCAAGTAAACCTTACAACATTTTGCATTTCCTTCCACAGAAATACCTCAGGAGCTTTTTCTCTGCCATGCTGAAATCTCCGTCATCTCCACTGCACATCGATAAGGTGGGGCTGACACTGTCCAAATACACCATCTGCGAGTTCTCGCCCTTCTTCAGGAAAGGTGTTTTTGACTACAGCAGCCACGGGACCAGCTGACTTTTGGGGCAGGATCCTTGCTGGAGGAATGCAGTCAGAGTGGTGCCTTCACTTTCATGGCGCAAGAGGAATGAGAGGAAGGACAAAAAGCTGTTTTCCTCCGTACCTGTAAAGTTGCATCCAAACAACACCAGGGAGACAGCTACGCCCCAGCGCTATCCCGTGTCCTTTACCAGCTCTCCTACTAGTGCCTGCGTTTTCCTGGCATGGGGTATATGGACATGTTGGTGTGAGTTGTTCTGTTAATACAGTACAAAGATTCTGACTCTCCTGACAAGTTTGGATCCCCTCCTTGGCAGGAGTGCTTCCTTCCCATTTGCTCAGACACTTTGTTCTGGTAGTTCGAGAGCGTCTCATGTTTACCGTGGCAGTGTGTCATGCTGACAGAGGGTTTCTGAGCAGCCTCTTGGTTTCTGTCCAAGCTGTTCCTTAAAGAACAGTTCCTCTTTTGTTTCTTTACAGCATTCTGTCGTGTTTAAGGTGATGCTCACACTCCACTGTTGTTTCAATTTCTTTTCCCTTTCCAGATACACATTTTAACTATTTGACTGTATAATTGTATAGTTTTTCCTGAGAAGAATTGGAGGGCCTGGGTGACTTGAATGTTTACAAAAATATATGCAGCAGAAAGAATATAATTTAAACCCTGTCAAAGTCTTCCACACTTGGTTGTTTTGAGGCAGAACGAATCACTCACCATTAATGAAGAAGCAGAGGAAGCAATAGTTACCGAAGAACATGGTCAGCATCTTTTCAGATTTCCTAATTACTCAGACTGTAAGTGGAAACTCTGCACTGTACAGAACTCATAGCTATGCATAAAGCTTATGCAAAGTGCTATATATAATTTTTTTAAAACAGCTTCCTCACAATAGCTGTAAACCCCAAATTTTATTTGCATCAGTTAAAATTTGCAGGATTTGAGTATTAGTACCTTAAAATTGCTCAGGACTCATTCAGACTTGCACATGTATATATAGATAAAATTCATTTTATATTGCTGCAGAATCAAAAATATCTATACACTGTGACTGGAATTGAGTATATGTACAGGTTAATGTATAATTGGTTGTATAAAAATCAGGATTGGATGACTTCTAGCTATTAAAATGCATTATGAAAGCAAGTTTCATGTGCTATTTGTTCAGAGTGTGAAGCATTGTTTCTGAATTGCCATCACTGACCACTGGTAGGTTGTGGTAATCAAATTATTTCATGTTACAGAAAATTACCATTAAAACCTAAAGTAACAACACTGGTGACATTTTTATTTCATGACCTAATTATAGGAACTGTAATGTTTCACATTTAGTGAGGTACATCCACAGTCCTGAGGGAACTGGCCAAGAAAGTGGCTAAGCCACTATCCATCATGTTTGAGAAGTCATGGCAGTCCAGTGAAGTTCCCACTGACTGGAGAAGGGGAAACATAACCCCCATTTTTAAAAAGGGAAATGAAGAAGACCCAGGAAACCACAGGCCAGTCAGTCTTACCTCAGTGCCTGGCAAGATCATGGAGCAGATCCTCTTGGAAACTGTGCTAAGGCACATAGTAAACGATGAGGTGACTGGTGACAGCCAGTGGCTTCACTAAAGGCAAATCATGCCTGACAAATTTGGTGGCCTGGAGAAGAGAGGCTCTGGGGAGACCTTCTAGAGCCCCTTTGAGTACCTACAGGTGGCCTACAGGAAGGCTGGAGTGGGACTTTGCACAAGGACATGCAGGGGTAGGGGGAATGGCCTTAAGCTGTGTTTATTAAATAATAGGAAGACATTCTGGCCCAGAAATGCTCACTTCTGGTGAGGCCCTGGCACAGGTTGCCCAGGGAGGCTGTGGAGCACCCCAGCCCTGGAGGTGTTCAAGACCAGGCTGGATGTGGCTCTGAGCAACCTGATCCAGTGGAAGGTGTCCCTAACACATGGCAGGGAGTTGGAACTAAATGGTCTTTAAGGTCCCTTCCAAACCCAGCCATTCCATCACGACGTTAAAAGATAACTGATTTCCATTACTAAGCATAGGCTGCTACAGTAAGCATCTCTAATTACAAAAAAAAAAAAAAAAAATTAGAATGTATCATTTTAATTTTGAGAGTATTTTATTTAATTTTGATTCATTTCAGGGAAAATGAAAGTTAGGGTAAAATTTCTAAACCACCAGAGGCCACTTATCAGGAGGGTAGGCTTTAATGCCTTTGGATGTGTCTGACACTATCTGACCCCAGCTGACTTAAGCATTTTAATACCTTCAGCTGGGGAACTAAGCATTCCAATAAAGCCTGTTCATTCCCAAACTGTTTTTTTTTCACCATGTCTCAGCCATTCCTGGACTCCCTCATGCTCTTCTCCACTGAAGTGCTAACTCTGTCTGCATTTCATCACCAACAGAGACCTGACCTCACGATCCTTGCTGTGCCCAGTGCCTTTACTGGACCTCTTGGAGCTCTCCCAGGCCCTTCTGTGCACAAAGCATCCCCCTGACCAGGAGAATGTGTCTTCCCTTCCTTCCCCACCCAGGCATTTGGCTTTGCTTGTGCTTTCCAAACCAGAAAGGTGAGGTTGGATGCTTCCTGGATTCCTGTGGTGAGTGGAGTAACTGGAGTCTGGTGTTGCTGGATGGGTTAATGGAAGATGGTTAGCTTCACGTGGGTGTATTTCTCTGATGCCCAGAGTGCTTCAGAGGCAGAAATTGCTGGTTTTCATATTTGACCCTAAATCTCACGTCAAAACCAGTGACTCTATTCTGTTTCTCCTGCTGTCTCTCCTACCTCTGTGCAGTGCACAGTGATAAAGAACTAACACCTCAGAGTCTTTAGAAAATGAATTTTACGTAACTGTAGAGCAATGTTTCCTGTGTGCCACTTCTATGAAGGGACCTGGCAGGCCAAGAAACGGCAAACTGCTTTATCTGCTGCACAAACCCACTTCCTGCAGGTGTGTCCTACGTGAGAAACCACTGGTGTGCCAAGCAAATCTCCATCGTGCCGTACGGCAAATGCTGGTCCGTGAGAAGGGCTGAGCAAACACCTCCCAGAGCCAAGTCCTGTGCTTCGTGTCGCTTTGGATTTGGAGGGCCTGCTTAAGAAAAACGCAACTAGACAGCGAGTTAAGTCAAGTGAAAAATATGAATATTCTTTTTTTTTTTTTTTTTTTTTTTACTTTAATTTAAAGGAAGACCTGTACTGGCTTCCTGTCTACAGCACAAATTAATTCAGGGAGGACCAGATGCTCTGGTGGTGTAAACCTGCCAATAAGGTGGTTAATTTATGTTGGCTAGTTTATGTGGCCTGCAGCGTTAAATGCGTACATTGCAAATAACAAAGTAAAGGCCGATTAATCACTCCATTTAAATTGTCATCATGTTAAAAGCTACAGAATTGCCAGTGTAAGCTTGCAATTAGGACCACAACCCCAGGCTACCAGCTTTTCCCACCTTCTTATCTCTGTCACTGGTATCCAGAGTTTATAATCAATGATGGCAAGCTCAGGCTAAGCTAAGAGGCATCTTTTAATAATTTCATCAGTAAAAAATATGATCTTTATACAGTCTCTAAACCCAGACTTCCATCAGAAGTTTTCTGTAGAAGCTCAAATGCACTTTGAAATTATTAACCATTTTCAAGATGTTCCAATTGCATTTCTCTGAAGATATCCTCAGGCTCTAAATGTCACTTCCAAAAAAATTGTAGAAGTTATTTCCAGGCCTGGTAAGGGTGTTTAGGGTTTTTTTTACAAAGTGCCTCTGTAACTCGGCCAAGTCCTTATGTAAAACCTTAATTTCTGTATCAGTTCTATATACATTTCAAGCAAAGTATGTATTTAAGTGCTTTGCTAAATGGGACCATCAGTTCTTACCCATGCAACTGAAGCTGTGCCTCCATTTAAGTCACTAAATCATATTGGCTCATATCCTTGCTGACCCTACAGCAATTTTTCATCAACAGGACTGCACACAAAAAAGGCCAAAAAACACACTGGAGATGGTGCTGGACTGTTTCTTTTTTTTTTCCCCCCTGCATAACAACATGATCAAAATGCAAAAAACCTTTGAGCAGTGCCTTCTTGTTGGTCTTGACCCTCCAGTCCATTAACTGGAAGTGCTTTTCCTCTGAATATGCTGCTTCTCAGAGGCAAGAGGTGGAGCAGCCCTCAAAGCCGTGTTGCTAAATGTCTTCTGGCAGCCCCCTCACTCCTATAGGAGAGAATAAGAAATAGGTTTGTATGAAACTGTGATAAATCTTGAGATTTTATGTGCTGCATCTCACCAAAGCTCCAAAATTGGAAGAAATTGCTTCTTTTTAACTTAGAAAGATTCTTATGTCCAACCCTGGGTTTGTTTTCTCTGTGTTTCATTAGACTCTGGGAAAAAAAATTATAATGTTTGATAAGCTAAAGAGCAAAAACTTGTTGGCTTCCAAACTCATCATGGGAAATAGAAGATGTTTCTTTGCAGGAGTCTTTGTGAGCAGTTAAGATCTATCAAATTCTACAGGCCCTGAGATCCAATTAAAGGGTTGAAATCTGGATGTATTTTCATGGCAGA